>JAODLL010000011.1:2219021-2252793 GCA_026546735.1 Forbesichthys agassizii
TTTTTCATACAGAAAAACTCATGAAATCAAGAAAAGGCCAATTTTGACACTTGACAGCCATTTCATTTACAACAATTTGTCAACAATTGACGGCAAAGATCGCTTTTCTGTATCGGCCATTGGAAAAGAACATCGGACTACCACCGATCTATCGGTGCATCCCTAGAAGAAAGAACGTTCTGACTCTGTGGGGGTCAATTTGGGGGCCCCTGCTGTGTTCTAAAAGGCTTACCGTACAAGGCTGCCTCTGTGGCTCCGCTGCATGCAGGCCTAGATAGACACTACCCTATCAGAACCCAGTCTGCGGGGAAAAAGGACATTTCCATAATCAATACAGACATAATACATACATAATCAATTGTTTAAAGACAATAAAGTTCCTTCATAATAATAATAATTATTATTATTATAATAATATCATCATCATCATTAACTTGAAAAGCAGTACTGTGCTGAAGGTTGGCCATTTCATTTCAAAGTAAACTTGGTTGAAATAATTGGAGGCACTGCATCTTGCTCAAAGGAAGAAAACGTGTGTTACTCTTAATACTTACGCTCCTTCGTCTCTCAGCAGACTCAGGAACTTGCTGACTCGGTAATCAGGATCCATCTAAAACAAGGACAGAGGTTCAGTACTTGGTATCAATAGACACATTTTAACACAGAACACATTCACCAGAGCGACACAAGCCCTGGCCCCACATCCTCTCTGGCCCCGGCACGGATGTGTCTCTTTAAGGAAGCAAGGCTCGAAGGAGAGGGGCTGGAGAGGTAGAATTAATGGCTGCCTAGGCAATAACTTATGTCTGGGATTGCCCGCGGCCACTGGAGTTAAGACATGACAGCACCATCGGAATGAGGGAGAAAGAATTAAAAAAGAAGGACACTCTCTCTCTCTCTCTCTCTGTCTATATTATATATATAAAAAAATATAATATATCTCGTGCGTGCGTGTGTGTGAGAGTGCATGCAGCATGTCCCAGCAAACACAGGTTCTTGACTGGAAAAGTGGAGCATACCACAGCGGTTACACAGACACGGCCGTACACAACACCAGCACAGACAGTCACACAGTGGCCGCGGTTTACGGCGTTTACTGCTCATGGGGGAGGTCGCATTCAAGTCCCGCCCACACCGGGGAGGGGGGACATTCTATAGCTATCCATTGACTTTACATTGCGTTAAGATAACGTAATTTATGACTTCTAGTGAAACATTGAAGTCTGCCTAAAAGCTGCTGTGTGACAGGATGCACCCCACAATGTAGAAAACCCAGAACGAAGTTTTCATAACCCTACCCGTCGAACTGAAAAATCAAGGTTTTAAAAGGAGAGAAAAGCACAAAACGTGAGGCATTATCAAGGGAAAATAGGACAATTGTGAAATAATCCTTTAGCATGGTGAATTAACAGATTTGATCAGGTAAAGCATTTGACACACTGTGGTGCCGTTTGCGTCTACACGGGCGAAGTGTCAATGCAATATGACGCGTGTCTCTACTCTGCATACAGTTTGGTCTCCTTTTTTCAGTCTGACAGGTTATGAAAACGTAGTTCTGGGTTCTTTACCTTGTGGGTAGGGCATCCTGTCACCTGGCTTTTAGGAAGGTTCCTTGTAGAAGTCAGAAATTACATTAGTTTATCTTAACGCAATGCTAATTCAATGGATGGAGTGTTGGGAACTGTTCCTCCCCCGGTGGGCTTTGTTTTCAGAGTATGACGCGCTGCTCTCTGTCTCTACGAGAGACACCCCCAGAAGTAAAGCGATCTTGGTATTCTTTCTAAAGACCAATCTACAAGGTAAAATAGGTGACAGTTGGTGAATTTGGGATAGCTTAGTCACAACGACCCAACAGGCAGGAAATAAAGTACTGTCCTGGTTACAAATGAAATAATTATCTGTACAGGATAGCATTATAGTATGTAACCAAATAGAGCTTTTCTTCGGCCAGGAAATGTTCATCTTGGAGAGAGAGAAAAAAATTTAAAAAAGGTAATTTATTTTGTCTACATTTGACCATAAACCATAAAATAATAATGTGCTAGCGATCACAAATAATATTTTTTAACCCGAGCCTGACCTGGACAGGAGCAATTATGGGAGATATCTGGCCAAATGTAAAAGCCTATCCCATCCTCTAGGAGGGTTATTCATTCCCTGGCCTCTGAAGCCCATACGTGTCCCATAATATTTATCTCCTACTTCTTACAAAACAACGATTAATACAAATACCAACATGGGAAATTAACGCGTCAAGAAACCATACTATTGCAGCCATGAGGCTAAAGTGTGCAAGCTGACCCCATGACAGCTCACCTATAGGTTTTATAAAACCTATTTGTTATTATTTTCACTCTGGGACGGTTTTACAGTTATGTGCCTGTATTTTTTGTAGATATATCTATTTACAACACCAATCATTATTGAAATTGATTCAAATTGTAGCTATACCAAGCCATGTAACGGTATATGGCTGCTTGTCGACTAGCCTTTCCCTGATTCAGTGCATGTGCATGAATCTTGGAGAGCGACGCAGCAAAATGGTTTAATAACTATGAATGTATTGGATCCCAACCAATGGAGCGAATGGTTTGTGAACTGTGAATAACTGGAACCCTGAGCTTAACAAATCATTGTGAAAGCCACAGTGTTTTTCTCCCCGGCTAATTGATGACAGTTTGTTGTGACTGAGACTGAGTTTGAGGCTGAGAATGCTGACCAGATGTCAAGAGAGAGGCGGTGGCTAGCTTTCAGACCTCAAACTAATATAATAGCTAAATGCAATCACAAATATACTGTATATATACACTAGGGGGCGGGGCTAAGCAAAGCTGTCACTGAATAGTAATTGATGCAGCAATTAAGTCATTCAAAATGTGACAGACAAACAACATCGCTGTTGTGATTAAACTGCACAGGAGCCTTTTGTGGCCAGGAAACATACAAAGTAATAACTTGTAATTTTCTCATACAAGTGCATTATTGTACTCTCTCTCTCTCACCCACTGAGACTAAACAAAAGCGATGCAACCTTCACCCAGTCCATGAAAGCTTCTCATTGTACTAGTTAGCTACGGTAAAGCCCCACAGAAACACAAACAGATTAATTGCTTCAAGTGAGTCAACACATGCCACTAAAAGCAAAGAACAAGAAGAAGTGTGTGTATCAGCACTATAGATAGCTTTGTGTCATTGTGTTGCAAGTTGCAGTGGGAGGTTTAGGTGGAGAAAACCCCCCTAAGTCGCTTTAAGAGCTGCGGGTTAGCCTCCACAGCTCTCACCTGTAATGCCATCTCAATAAGCATGAGTAGCTTCTTAATGCCGATCCACAGCCCTTGGCCCTTCACAGCCTTGGCAATGCCGGCCCGCTCCTTGTCCTGGAAGCTGCCCATCAGCTGACAGAAGACATTGGGAGGGAAGGACAGGTGTCAGGGCCCCTTCATAGCAGCTTGCATCATCATCATCATCATCATCATCACTAATATGGTGGCTGTTGCTCTTCTTACTAAGTTGTGTTACAGCGAAAGTAAATTATGCAGCTGTTAAAGATACAATCCTCGATTGTGTAATTGCACCCCCAGAATTTCCTCCCAGGATATATACTGTATATATTATAAGATATTATCTTATAATAATACGCTCAAATCAAAACAAACACCCTTGCGGTGAAACGCATTGCGAAGCCTAGGGCGTTGTTGCTGTGAGCAGTGTTCGCCACTTCCTATTTACAGATTTATTTATATTTTCAGCAAGCACAGATAAAGGGAAGCTAGCTAAATGCGAGGAGAAATTTTGTGAGTTAGAAAAAACTGTTTTAGCTTACAACCCTGACAACACCTTTAAGAGCAAGGGTTTGTGTATGTGAGCATTGTGTGTGTGTGCGTGTGTGTGCGTGTGCGTGCGTGTGCGTGCGTGTGCGTGCGTGTGCGTGCGTGCACGCGCATTACCTCCAGAGCCTCCACCAGCTGGTCTCCTCTGGAGATGTTGGGGATGTGGATGGTGGTGCTGAAGGCGTCCAGCATCTCCATCTCCTGCAGCACGTCTTTGCGGCTGGTCGTGCCAATGATCAGCAGCTTGCGGCCCTGTGGCGAGGGTGCGAAGGCTTTAACACGCCGTCATTCTATCTCGGCAGTAAGCAGAGCAGGACCCCAAACCGCCAGCGGGGTCATTGCACGATGCAGGCATTACCCAGTGTGGCAGGGCTGTAATCAGAGGCTTAAGGCGCACGGAGCCACAGACTTGAGCGCGGTGTGGATCCTTTGTCTTGTACATTTACTGCTGCCGATGTTTTGCTTGGAGAGCTACAGCCGTCGGTGTTCCGTCTTAAATACTGACTCCAGCAGACACTGAGGCCTGGTTAGCGTCACACGCTGCCGAGGCCTTCAGAACATCACAATCACTAGCGGTCACCTAAGGCCGTGTTCAACCATAACTTCTATTGTTTTTATTTTTTTTTATTAAAAGCGCTGGCCTGTGCATTTTTCATGTCGAAAAAAAATAAACAAGCATCTGAAACGGTTGTTATGGGAAGCACCAGGTCTCACTGCGCCGCTGATTGGTCGACTGTCAAAGAAGCGGATGACGTTTTCTTCCGAGAAGCCCAGAGCTGCTGCAAAAAAGCGTGTGCGGCGGCGTTTATTTTAAACGCCCACGGTCCGCTCCGTAGCGCCATCGTGTAAAAGAAAGGGGCCGGCAGCCTCCATGAAGAAGCTACGTCTGAACCTAACGTTAGCATCTTCCCGATGATCGGCCTTCTCGGCTAGCAGAGGTGAGGAGGGAGGGGAAGGGAAAGCAAAACAAAGCAAAGCGAGGAATCTACGAAGACGAGTTGCTGACGGAGAAGGTAACTGAGAGAAAGAGGAACGGAAGTGAAGGGGATATGAGTAACAGGGAGGCAGAGAGATTGTGGAGGGGGGGTGGGGGATTATGGCTGCCCCGGCCTGCCCCCCCCCGTGGCGTGGGGGGTTGTGACGCTGCATGCAGATGAGGTGCCACACAGGCTGCTCTCTGCCGCCAGGACCCGGCTCTCTCACAGAGCCCTTTTCTCCTCGGTGCCCCCTGGCCTCCGCCGGGCCCCGGGCACCCCGCTGGGCACAGTGGAGCCCTGCAGCCAGCATTCAGCCTCCTGCGCAACAACAGGGCCCCGCCAACACTTCTCATGCACACATTGGCTATACAGTGTGCTATGCTGCTCATTCAAAAACCCATTAGCAACAGAGCGGGGGGTGGGGGGAGGGCTATAAACACGCAGACGCACCGCACACACACTCATGCGCCCATTCGATGGCAGTTTCACACAGCCGGCACTGGACCGAGACGCGCCGCTACTTATGCACCCACACGGGTCTGCTTGCAGCCAAGACACTCCTAAGCTCTGGGAAATGGTTTGGCTGTACAATCTGCTGCCCTCTTTCTGTCACTAGAGGAATGGCACCTACGGTACTAGAAATGGTCTCACCTTCGGCGGAGGTTTCTTCAGGAGAACCAGGAGAGCTTGCAAGACCAGGTTGGAGAAGCGGGGGCCAATCGGGACATAGTCTGAACACAAGATACATTTAAGGGGTAGAGAGTAACACTACTGTATAAAACATAATGTTTGTTTGTTTATATATATATTTAAAATATCTAAAAAGTTTAAGCCAGGGTCTTACCTAATAAGCGTTCAATGTCATCTACAACCACACAGCTCAGCTGGGATTTATAGGCATCTTCAAATATCTATCGCACAGACAAGAAATAAATGTGTCTCATCTCAGATCAAGCCTATTACTTAGCTTACAGCTCAAAAAACACATTTCAGGGTGCAGTTCCACTGGAGAATAGACGTTCTATGAAGGTGCGTCACCTTTTTAATAGCCTGGCACTTGGCTATCTCAGAGTAGCCAATCATCTTTTCTGGGGAGCAGATCTTGATGAAGGGGAACTGGGAGTCCTCAGCGATTTTAGCTGCCAATGCCGTCTTCCCACTGTTGGGAGGGCCTGGGCCATTCACAAAGCAGTCACACGTTCATCCCAGTCACCAGGGACAACAGATATTAAAGGTACCCTCCTCAATTTAATCACAGTGGCCCCCAGAAGCTCAAATGTTGGTCCAGGTCATTGATTATGTTGAAAACACAACTGAGTTCCCATAGGGGGAGGATGAGCTGTCTTCTGCAGTCCTCTGCAGGAGAAGTAAGAAAGTGTGCAGTAGAGGCACGTGCTGCCCAAGTTTCAACCCATAACAACATTGTCCGGCGCCTTCAACTAGCTTCAACTTTACGGTATAAAGAGTGTGTGTGTTCACATGGTTCAAACCAAGGACCCAGGAGTGTTTGCATTGAAACACCTGCGTGGCACCGTCAGGTACCTTTGGAATGGGCGTGTATTAAACTTCTACTAAATATTTATACTATAAGTATTGTTGTAAGTATTTTAAGAAAAAAAAGAATGTTCCCATAGCAATGAATTGAGAACCTTCAGATGTCAACTTCCTATAGCTTTTATCCAAATATTTCCAACTACTTATTTTCAATAAGTAGTAAGTAATAAGTAAATAACTACTTATTTTCAATAAGTAGTATGTTTTTGACTTCAGATAATTCACACACATCTGCGTGCATGTGTGTGTGTGCGTGTGCGTGTGCGTGCGCACTACACGTCCACGCGTATCTCTCACCCTCCAGCAGCACAGACACGAGTGGCGTGCGGTCGCTGTTCTTGGCCTGCTGGACCAACAGCTCCCCGTCGTCCAGGGCGGCTGACACGGGGTCACCCCACCGGATGATGCCGTTCATGACGTAGCTGGCGTAGTCTTCCTGGTTGGTGCCGAACGCCTGCCGCACTCACACACACACACACAGAGAATCATAGCGTGTGAGACCATACTCAGTACGGTACGGTATAGGAATGTGTGATGTTTTACCATTGTTAGAATGGCGTTATCACAAAACACACAGAGAAACATGGAGAAAACACCAGACATAGACAGACACTGTAGAGATTGAACGACATACGGGCTTGATGTCGTTGTTCAGCGAGCCCATGAAGTCGTTTCTGTGAACCTGCAGCTTCTCCGCTTTCTCCAGGTCTACCTCCACTGTGGCACTGGCCTAACACACACACACACACACACACACACACGTGTTTAGGGAACTGTGGGTAATAAGTTACTATTCCCCGTCCGCTACAAGCCACTCCGTGCAGCAGCATGGGTCTAATGAGCCAGGAGACAATGGTCCCTCAGAGCAGAAAGGTCAGACAAGAGGGAGCAAAGGAGGGGGAGGGGGGGGGGGGGGGTGCTGAGAGGAGAGACCCACAGCCATTGGGTGTGTGTAGCCTCCTGTCTGTGTCATATCATCACCCCACAATATGTGTGCACACACACACACACACACACACACACACGTACGTACATGTGGGAGCAGAGCATTTAACAGATGACCACCTCGCCTTAACTACAGTACATGTTCTAGGAACCTGTGTGGATTTGAGCCGGCACGCACTGATAAAACGCTTAAATATGCATCCGCGCACGCGCGCACACACACATAGAAATGCTGTACTTGGCTGTGACTATATGTTTCAAACGACGTCGTTCATAGTTAGCACAGTTAGCAGTTACCCAAAGTATTGTAATAGCTTAGCATAACAAAGTAGTATACATACTGCAAGTGTACGCACATTTCATATTAATAGAACAATTAAAAACGAATCTCATAACCCTCCAGTCAATGCATTCCATGACCTCTTAAGGCCAACGTCACAAAAGGCGTCGACAGGCATCAGGAGATGCCAGAATATTAGCACATATTCTTTTTAACGTGGAACCGTAACGCATTATAACACGATTCTATTTATTGAGTGTCAATCCATAAACACGCATGAAATATATTTGAGCTCGTGCTGTTTTACAGTAAACTAAACAAATATGTGGGGGAAAAAAATGAATAACCGTTATATACAATATGTGTATCTTTAAGCTCCTCTGTCAATTTGTCTTCATGCACGCTATCGAACGTGCAATCCTTGACGCATCGCCAAAACGACACCGCCAGTGGGCGTTGGCCTTCAAAGTGCCCGCCCATCGCTATGAGAGCCGTAGTCAGCCCCAGCACCCTGTGCTGCCCCTCCTCTGACCTTGATGTGTCTGTTCATGGCGGTGGACTGGGCGGCCCGGACCAGGCCCTCCAGCTCGGCTCCGCTGAAGTTCTTGGTCTCCACGGCCAGCTCCTTGATGTCCACGTCCGTGGCCAGCAGGTTGAACTGGCGCATCTTGGCCGTGTGGATGTTGAGGATCTGGACGCGGCCTCTCTCATCGGGCAGGCCTGTAGGCAAGGGCAGGTACTTGGGTCACGCGTTCGGCTGGCAGCAGCCATAGCACTTGTATAGGCGCTCTGTTCAGGGACGCTTGTCAAACGTGGAATTACATGCCAATTCACCTTTCTCTCACGTGCAGCATGAGTGATCATATTTGGGTTTGTTCACAGTCAAATTCCCCGTAGCCATGCAGGCCTGAGTGTTTCCCTCGCACAACGTCAATTTGTGTAGTTCCACAGCCCATAATTAAAGTCCAGATCATATTCACAAAAGTGAAGTGGTGACACCAGGCTACCATAACAGCGAAGCAGCGTTTATGTAAGCGATAGCTCTTACCAATCTCCATCTTCACCTCAAACCGGCCCGGCCTCATCAGGGCCTCATCTATCAGGTCAGGCCTGTTGGTCATTCCTGAGGGAGAGGTGTGGACAACAGACAGACAGGGTTCACTTTAACTTCACTCATTTGTGTTTATAGCCATCTTTACCATATTAGCGCTATTGAAAGGAGCTTGATCTCCAAGAATGTCAGTGCCAACATCATCTCCTGCTACTTTGGTCAATGTGCCTTCTCTCATGCCATGAGGGGGTGCGTGCGCTGCGTTACCTATGACCAGGATGTTGTTGAGCTGCTCCACGCCATCTATCTTGGACAGCAGCTGGTTGACGACCGTGTCGTGGACGCCCGTGCTGCCGGCCATGCTGCCGCGCTGCTTGCAGATGGCGTCGATCTCGTCAAAGATGATGATGTGGAGGCCGCTGTTGGCGCCCAGCTGTGCAGGAGAGGCATGCGTGGAGTATGGAGAACAGATCATACGAGATGCACTGTACTGCATGTGTCTATGTAGGTCTCACACTGCACCCGGTTTGTAATTAGGGCTGTCAGGGAATTAAACAAATCTATCGAGATTAATTGCACACTTTAAAAAAAAAACTGGCATAACTTGCTATACAAAATATAACATAAAAAAAACAGACAATTGTTAATTGTAATTTTACCTAAAGCATGCAATTAATTGTGATTAAATTAAAACACAACTTACAAACTGTAACTGTGTTGTTACTGTGGCCCTTATAAGTGCTGGTGTTTCAAACTGTATACATCGGTTGTCCTCGTATTAGCATGCTATGGACAATCACTACAATCTGCTAGTGAAGGGATGGAAAATGTACTAGCAATGGACATTTTTCAGGGCAGGCACTTCTTGTGTGTCATGTCGACCAGACACGGGAAAACAGAAAACACTGTCTGACACTGTTTGGTTTTCTTTGCAGCTGTCTGAAACGGCAGCAGAGAGACAGACAGCAGCATGGTGGGGGGTTATCCCTCCCAACTGTGGCCCTGTCAATGCCCAGACATAGCATTTAAAGCAGGTGTGGAGCTGGCATTATTACACGCTACATGCTGTGTGTACAGGAGGCCTGTCTGCGGGTCAAAGATAACCCAGACCCTCATAAGGTGGTGTGGAGTGACACTCATCGTCCAACCGTCACCCGTGGGTCACACAAATGCTCTCTTCCAAAGTTGGCGTGTGTGTGTGTGTGTGTGTGTGTGTGCACAATATACACACACACACACAAAACCTAGAACTTCACCGAAGTTATTATGTATGTCTGGCTAAAGGGTAGATCTATCCGCTCCTGGAGAAATTAACTTTTCTGTTTCGACGGAGCAGATTCTTATCTGTGTTTCGCTGGGAAAGATAGCAAAGCAGTGAGCCTTGTGGAGAGAGCAAGCGGTGAACAAACTTTTAAATCTTTAAAAATTAGTGAAGGTTTGAAAAAGAAAGGTTGTTTGGCTATAGAACATGATGCCATTTATCGTATTGACAGGGGAAATGTTTATGTGTTTCACCTAATATGTTATGCAATCTGGTATTAGTGTCCGTTTGTGTGTAGGACACACATTCAGCATTAAACCTAACACACACACGTATGCTAATACACAGCGGCATCATAATAACACGCATTCCTACGAGCGTTTATGCATGCCTCACCCTCTTCTGCTCCTCCTCGGCGTCGGCGAACAGTTTCCTGATGTTGGCTTCTGACTCGCCCACATACTTGTTGAGGATCTCTGGGCCGTTGACGATCTTGGGTTCCCGAGCGTTGAGCATCTTGCCTATCTGCCGGGCCATGAGGGTCTTGCCGCAGCCTGGGGGTCCGAACAACATGATACCCTTCACGTGCTTACAACCTGGAAACGCACACACACGCAAATAAACAGGTACATTTATATTTACAATGTTCATGCCCTCACCTCAGTCAATTATATTGTCAAATTCAGCATTTTCCAGTTATGTTTTCTACGGGAACATGAAAGACCTATAGAAATCTGTTTGGCTAACATGTTGTCATGTAAAAAAAGTCATTCAGATATGGACCCAGTCACGACATCATTTCTGGATTGTAACCAATTTTTACCTCTAACATTCACACAGAAAACAATAAATGATGGATACCTTTACTAAATGTAATATTTAGTAAAGGTGGATACCTTTACTAAAGGTGGATACCTTTACTAAATGTATTATGCATCTACATTTAAACAACAATATCATCATAAAATAATTAAGTTCATGATTTGTCCTCCCACAGTAACTACAGCCAGACCTTGGATTTCCTCCGAGCATGGTGCATCTAACATATAATCATATAATCAAATCCATAAGGCACCATTATTCCATTAAGATCAAGTGTGGAGATTGACGGGCTAGCTGTGAGTTCAGTGGGTCCAGACAGCGTGGCTCTATTATTACTGCCATATTGCACCTGTTTAATGACATTTAGGCAAGACTAATTGAGAGGCCACAGATAAGCATCTGAGCTGCCATTTGGCCCTGTTGAAGGGGGGGGAAGGGGGGTGAAGGAGTGATAGTCAGAGAGAAGGGACTGTCTTGGTTCACCTTTATGGGAGCAAAGGGGAGACAGGGTGAGAGTGACCCTCCCCTTCCCCCTCCTGCTACATACACACACTAAACACAAACCTCTCCGTCAGCGCTCCCCCTCTTCCTCCGTCTGACCCGACCAATTAGAGCCGTACCTTTACCTGGCTGTTCTATCAGGCCACGCCATCTCATTACAGGAGCCAGCTGGCCACAGCTTCCCGCTAAAGGTCAGCTGACGCGCTGCTGTGCACCGTGGAGCAGGGTGTGGCTGGCACACACACACACACACACACACAGTCCTTACAGGGGCAGTGTGGTGTTATTGAGGACAGAGAACACTCCGTTCCGTAGCTCATGTACTGTAATGGGTGTGGGTGTGTGTGCGCATTAGATTATGCTGTGTGTCAGTCACTAAATCTTTTTCTTGAGATCTTCCCCCGCCCCACAGGGACTCGCTGTCCTTTGGCAAAGTGAATCGCCGTGGCTCTCTACAGTACCTAAGTGCTGTCAAGCGGCCATATCATGAGGGTGTGTAGGGAGGGAGGCGTTCCTGTAAGGGAATGCCCGTGCCGTAAGTCACCCAGTGATGGCTGACAACTTGGAGAAGCATCCAAGATTGTACACAGTTTTGCACCAAGTCGGAAAATTAAGAAATTATTCAAAGCAGTGTGTCAAAAATATTAATGTCTTATATTAATGTCTTTGAGACTGCAATGTGATTAAGGGTTATATGAATACAATTGACTTAGCGTAGGAATACAGCAATAGCAAAACAAAAAAGTGACATAATGGTAAAGTGTTAGCTTAGCGCGATGAGTAAATGGCAGCTGTGGTGTTGCGGCGTTACGAACCCAACGCATGGCGTCGGGTAGAGGAAGTGCAAGAATTGTGAACAAACGCTAACCCATCTGCTCCACTATGTCGGGTGGGAACACTCTGGAGGCGAAGGCTCTGCGGAAGATGTCGGAGAACTCCCTGTCCAGCCCACCGATGCCCATCCGCTCAAAGTTCCAGTCTGGGTTGATGATGGACTGCCGAGACTCCCTGGTCTTTGCCTTTCCTAAAGGGATGGGGTGAAAATACAATGTCATGAAGTGCTTTATTAAGACTCCCAAAAACCCTGAACATCCTCCCCAGCATATAGAGCTTTATAGGGGGGAGAGGAGTCTATGACAGTTGTAAGGGGGAAAGGCAGAGCAATGCCAGCCTTGGTGGTGTAGGCACTTCAGTTTCAAGGGCATCTCCAGAAACAAAGAGTGCTTACCCTCTTGAGAGGAAAGGGTGAATAAACCTCAGAGAACACGGTCCTCTCTTGATGTTTCACATACTTATTAAACATTAACCATACTGAGTGAGCGCCATATGTGCAATTGACATTGTTGTGCAAGATGTTCAGGAAATACAGTAATATACAGTACAGTAGTAGTTTTATATTTGCTTCTATTTATTAAATGCTGTAGAATCTATATGACCTTCATTTTTATGAAATAACTACAAAAACATAGTATAGTACAATATATAAAATGATACAGTATATATTACTATTCCAACACTATCTTCAATTGTTAGGAAAACATTTTTTAAAAAGGGACCCTAGTATACCCAAAAGTGTGTAAAGGCTGCCCCCTTGTGGCTTTACAATGGCAAACACTACAAAACAATTAAAGTGTAACTGCAGCCAAACTACAGTAAACTAGCTGTAAACTAGCTGTAAACTAAGAATACTAACAAAATTAACATTTTCATAAAGATCTGCATTTTATGGCCTGAAAACTAATCTACGCGTCATATCCATTTTTTTTAAATCACCCCGGGATCTGGCTGGTTTTTAACGGTATACTGAGTCCGCTCATACATCATCAAATGAAAATGTTAATAAGGGTTTCCCTCTCAGCCCCTCCCATAACTCAGCTCCTTGTTGTGTAGTGGGTGGAGTCAGGCTTAGAGATGGGGTGCAGTTACACTTAAAGCTCAGAGCATCTCCTCATGAGCCTGGCTCCCCTGACTATTATTTTAGCTGAAATGATACTGTAGTCTGTAAACCCTGTAAATATCAATACCATGAATTCCAATCTTAATCTAGAAACTGACAATTTAAGAGTTGTGTTCTTTTCCATGATTCAAAATTGCTGCCTAACAATTTCCAAAGTATGAATGTATACCCCAATCTGTTGTTGATACTCACCAAGTAGGCTTAAGGATGAACTCTCAGCCTTCTCAAAAATCACTTGACTGTTGCCCAGCAAGAGCCCAATTTGAATCTAATACAAAGAGAAATACCAGAGGGGGAAAAAAAACAAAACATTTGACTAAATCTGAATTGTCACAAAAAATATACATATACACATACACAGAAAGAACAGTATCTAAACTTTTACATTTGTTAAAATCATATTCATGAAAGATTAGTTTGTGCCGTATACTATATAATAAACTAGAACCTTTACAAAGGCATTTAAACACAGACTGATAAAAGGTAAATGTAAGAAAACAAAGACAATGCCTACCTTTTGTTTCTTGGCAGGTACATGATCTCCCTTAAGGATGCTAGAATCCATGCCCTCAATATCCTTTATCACCAAGCTAAACAGCTTGTCACAGAAGCTAAACACCAGCTATCACCAACCACACAGACATAGAGGTCAGTGCACCATAGAATATACATTATATGGATTAATTAACAACCAAAATCTTACATTAAAGCTCAACCTTTCCCCGCCCCCTACAGTATTACACAGACAAAAGGCAAGCACACTTTTCATTACATTATGACATAATACATATGTTTTAAATGTAACTGTTAACCACAGGTGATCTCGCATTTCTCGCACTGCCACTAGCTGTTTGTTAGCACCTGCTGGCCAACAGTGAATGCCTGGCTGTTGAAGTGCTGAATAAACTCGGCAGCCATCTTGTCTGAGTCATAAGGGTTGCTGTCAACGTTCTTCTTCTGCAGGAAGTCAATTTCCACTGTGATAACACCCACACACTGTTTGGACTTATCAAACTTGTAGTTGGTCACTGCAAGAAGAGTTTGGATGGACAGTTTGGTCATGTTCATTTATACCGTATTGATGTTAATGCACAGTGCCACAATAGTAACAACACTCCAACGCTGGCTGATACGGTTAGTATAATTCGGTTAGTATAAACACGTGACGCTTAATGATTTAGCACCTCTGAAGATGTGGAATTAAGTATTTTCATTGCAGATCATCATTCACTGTACTCTGCTTACAGGTGTTTGACATTATACATGTGTTCAGACCAGGACGCAATACTGAAATAGAATTAAACACCCACTGTGTGGTGAATACAATGTGCAGTTATTTCGTTATGACACTGACAGACATGCAGAAAAAAGCACTATAAACATGATTTTAGATGTAAATGTTAGAAATACAATCTTAACAGCATTGCTCTAGTAATGGAAATATATTGTTTTGTTGCTCAAATAAATAAATAAATAAAAAAGTCTTTATCCGTTAAGATTCCAGGCAGCACAAGATATGGCTTTACAGAATACATGATAAAGGCGCTGTCCAAAAGGATTATTAGGATGTGATGAAGCCTGTTCATTTTCTTACATGGCAGATCGGGTTATCAAGCCTTCTTTTCAGTTTTGATATGTAGGCTGTGCTTATATGGGGCCCATCATTGTGGGTACTTGGCCTGCAGGGACTGTGCCAATGTCGTGTGTTATATGAAAGGCAAAATAATAAATGGCTGGCAGCCAGGCTTAGAGTCCAATATACAATGACACCAGGCAGCCAGTAATACAATTATACATCTACTCTTTGGGCTTGATCAATCACACTGCCTTCACCCCTGCAACATCTAATGAATAACGCCTCATTTGATTCCAGATACATTCACATTATAGATGGCATGCATACAGTACTTTAATCACAATCTACAAACTGTATCAGCAGTCTCACCTTCCACCTCTTGACCAATGGAGAGGGCTGCCCATTTCCTCTGAAAAGGCATAAGAAAGTGAAGGATTAAGCCATGTAGGTCACACTTTCCTTTGTACTGAGTTGCAGATAAGAAATAGAGAGAGACCATGTCAAGGTTGCTATCTCCCAACTAAAAGACAAAGGACTAAATGCTAAACCCCAGGTAAAAATCAATGACAAGGGGCCACCCCCAGAAACAGTAACACTCCTCCGTAACTTTTAATGATCTTATTTCACGACGGGTTTGTGTGGGTAATATCTTTAAAAAGTCTAATTTGGACATACAAGCGCGTTAGTTGGGTGAACAGGGCTCATCCCGGGTCAAATAAATCATCCGCCGAGTTAAGTCTTAGATTTTGGTCGCAAAATAAGACCTTCGTGAGGAGGTTAACTTAGTACCTGCGTGCCGACACGGCTGCCACATTGACAGACGAAGGACGAGCAGGCAGACGGGCACGGTCAAAGAGGAAAAAAGCAGTGACAGACCAGTTGAGACAAACGGTGAAAGAGAGACGCATGCAAAGAACCCGTAGAGAACAAGACAGTACTAGCAAGCACACCTCATCAGCAGTTTACATGTCGTTATCAAGAGTTTAAAATCAAATGACCAAGCTGTAGATCTAGGACTAGGTGCCAGCAGACTGGATATCACGCAGTCTAACCTACTAACAACAATGTATTGATACTATTAAAAAAGTGCATCAGTGTCGTATCTCAAGCTTATGAATCCTGTTTTCAGGAACGATAGATGCAAATACCTCAACTGGAGAAGGTCGCCCACTTTATTATTTAGGACATATGCAGGGGGAATTAAAAACATTTTGCAAGACGATGCGGGGATCACGTGATTAGTTGGCAAAGTGGCTGCTGCCATTGTGCTGGTCACATAACGGTGCATGCAATGTTATTATTAAGGGGTGTACCTGAGGCAGGCTGAAAGCAATGGTCCCTGGCACAACACTGTGGTGAGTCTTCAGGGTGAACACATACTTGTGGGTTATGTTGCGTACGGTCACATGTCTGCATGGATATAGGAAGAGAGACAGAAAGAAGGCCGCACCGTGTTCAGTCCTTGCAACGCACTGGTTATCGATCCACAAGCCCATCATTTCTGCCTTTTCACATGCTGCTGGTGTTGACAATAGCTAGCAGTTGCTACAGACCCATCTGCACCTTCCACCGCTAAAGCCTCAATCTGCTTTCCATTTATGGCCTTCGAGATAACACCGTGTTCCATCTCAACTCCCTCTGTGAGTCGGCCAGACATGGTACGGCACTGCATGTGCAAGCTGCTGCAGCCCAAACACACTTAAAGGTAGCATGGGGAAGGGGGCACACATCTGTGTATGCTATAACAGGCAGGGGTAAAGCATACAGACTGTCAACATGTGTTTGTACTCCATGAACCCCGACAGGCCCAGGTATGGAACCGAGCTCTGCCAGTATTAGAGCTTCTATTAGCAGGAATGATGCATATTCCTAAATATATGCTCTTACGGAGAATAACCATACCCTAATTTAACCAGACCATATTCACTCCATAAATAAGGTTTGGCCAGGCTCCATTGGGAAGTGTTGACAGTTGTTTCCACCTACTGGGTGTAGACCTGTGAT
This sequence comes from Forbesichthys agassizii, assembly GCA_026546735.1. NCBI lineage: Eukaryota > Metazoa > Chordata > Actinopteri > Percopsiformes > Amblyopsidae > Forbesichthys > Forbesichthys agassizii. The sequence continues at coordinate 2,235,780 of JAODLL010000011.1, forward strand.
CAATGTTGAAACTGTTGGACAACATTTAACCAATAGGCGTTGCTACAACTGTTTTGATTGCCTCATCTAGCTCTATCGCCATTTCAAAACCCATAATGTCATCTCACTACCCCACCCTGATTGGACCGCCAGCAGGGTAGCTGGGTGAATGCTTATGTGAACAGGGTTTCCAGACTATAATCTCAGCGAAAGTAGTGGAACTGAAAGCAATAGTCAGGTGGAGCCAGGCCAGCGTAAACTTTCCTTTTTAATAAAATCATCCACGTGGTACCTATACCGTTTATGTACAACACAATTATTAACACAGGTTTTTGTTTTTAATGCCGCAAGAAAACACAATGAAATGTGCCATTTCAGTCAGGCGTTGCACAAGATCAAGGACAGTATACAATGTATAAAATGTGATATTGCGATATTGATCATGAAAATTGCAATATCAATATTAATTTACACATATGTAAAAAAACACAAAGGTTATGGGAAAATGCAACAAAATATATTCAAAACATCAAAACAACACATTTTCAACTGAAAGGTCACATTGGACTGGTACAACAGTAATTCCAAGTTACAAAGGAGGCATTCTTTCTGGCCATTAATGTTTCCTCTTCGATCTCTATTATGGCATTAGCTTCCTCAGCCACACATTTGACTTTTCTGTCTAAGTCAAACACAACTATGCCACACAGCCAATGGATGCATCTCTCCACAACATAAACTGAATATTGCACTTATTGTGCAATGTGATATTGCGATAACGATACTGAATAGATATATTGTGCACCCCTACACCTGACACTTTTACGAGACATGAATCACACTTACCGCACACACAGGCAATTTGAAACAAATTAGGTTTATTCACACCTATGCTTAAAGCTGGCCACGTGTGATCAGCACGTTAATGCCAGCTGTGAACAGGAGCCCAATCTCGCAGGCAAGGGCTTCAGTCGCACATGTCAGCATCATACACATGTGGGCCTGCGTGTGCACACACATTGGATGTGACACATTCGTACTCACTCCTCAAACTGCTGCTCTTTCTCACTGATGACAGCACAGTTGGTCAGCGACAGCTCATCGGTGGGGCATCTCGCTGCTTGCATAGTCTGGAAAACAGACAGAGGGAAACTCACACCGAGAGCCTGTGTTTATCATCACGGTGGACCTTTACTGGGGTACGATAAATAGAAACTACCCTCATATAAAGAGCAGTCTCTGACATCTATATAATCACATAATGTGTAACCGATTCTCCTGTAGAAATCAGAGCACACAAAGTAATGACAGCAAATTACATTTGACAAAAACAGCATTTTTGTCATTGAAGGTTTAGACTAGGGGTGCGGTGCGTTCAGTGGATGGAACGTTATGAACTTTCAAAGATGTTTGCAGCACTTGTTGGTCATGGCCATTGTGTTGCACAGTGACATGTCAATGTAGCTGCATATTTGGAACCTTTTAAAGTGTTTTATAAGTAGTCTATTTGTAAGTAGGCTATTTGTCATCAACACTATTTATTAGGCTACCAGTGCCAAATGTTTCTTTCAATAACATATTTCATCTTAAATGTATCTCGTATTATTCTGATTAAATTAATTAATGATTAGATTAAATACAAATTGGAAAATGTTGACAACCATTGCAGACCAATCCTTTAATTAGAACAGGTTAATCTAAGATGACACGCCAGATGGATTTTTACAGTATAGACCCAAGTCCATTTGGGGAGCTGACCATCAAAACTCTTTGAACTTGAAAAATATATATACTAAGTACAGTGAACCATCTGCCTGTCATTGTTGTTTTCAAGTGGTTTTTGCTGTCGTCACACCTAAACCACACCCGTAGCTACAGTATTAGTATGACACTGTTTGTTAAGTTCTGCTGTGACTCAGACTCAAGTTACAAGTATTTGAAGCTCACTGATTCTTGTGGCGGAGTCAAACTGAAACTTGCACGATCAGAATGATCTCACAAAGCTAGGTTGAACCATGATTTTGTGCACATGTACAGCTGAAACATAATCTACAGTAGTAAAACACAAAATTATGTTGTTGTTAGCCAACAGCAAATAGCCATGTGAATGTTGTTCAACCCACAGCCCAACCCCTCCCTGTGTTGTAACCTGGCATTCAGTCCACTGCCGTACGCATTCATTGAACATAAAGTAAGCATCACACCATACTGAACGCAAAGTAGCTTCGTTCAACTGTCAAGCAGGCGGGTCTTGACGCAGTTAGCCAGCGTTGTGTCCCAAACTGGGACTGTGAGACTATGGTATGCCTCGTTTTAATGGCTTAGTTAGTGGCCTACTTCTATACATGGAACTATAGGCCCCCTACACATTATTGTTGGCTCTGCAACTAAATATGTTATACAATATGTGATAGTAGGCCGTGTTTCTATCAGCCAAGTGGTCCTTGGGCTGAAAAACGTTGAAGACATCTGTGTCAGAAAACACACAGGACGCGATAGCTTATCTTGGCGTAGCCTTATGTTGTCTCTGTAGCAGAACAGGCCATAGACATCGTGATTATTAAGGGGAAAGGCTGGCCTGAGCTAATTAATCATTTCTAATAAAAAAGCCCATCAAAAATCCTACTTATGTTCTAGTTCTAATGTAATTCTAATCCATGTATTTACAACATAACGCACCGTGAGAGAACTACTCTCTGGCCTATGATATCTCAAAAATATCAAAGCTAGCCTATTACTAGCTCCAGTACTGTAGGCTGCTTGTACTGCACATCAACTAGCCTACAATGGTCCAGAGAGGCCTTTCACATAAACCTAATTTGGGACTGGGGCAAATTCTGTAAAATAACTTTGAATTCAAAAAGGTAAGGAGGCTATTTGTTGTCACATGTATTTCATGATAAAATCCCTTTCAACGGTTATGGTTGTATAGTTTATTAGTTAGCTGGTCTGTGGAACAGACTATAGTGACAGTCCTTGTACACTGCTCCATACTCAGCTTTAATTCATCATGAGGCCATTATGTTTCTCAACACCATAACGACTTTATGGTATACACAATATTGACTGCATGATGTTGTTAAAAGCACTTCTTTGTTATGTTATACACAAACTAATAAACAACAACATTGTAACAATGTCACTAATGTTTGGATACAGACAGCCTACTGTAGGGCTTGAGTAAACGAAGTCACATTCATACTACAGAAATAATAACAATGTTGTGATTGCCACGGCCACATAATCATCAGTAGGATCATATTCATGCCCCATTCAAAGTGTATTCGTTTTATTTAAATAGTCCCTTATTTAGACAATATTTCAATATCAGAACTATTGGCTCAGACGAGAAAATACACTACAGTACAGTACACCTGCATACTGGCCTAATAATACAGTCGTGTCGTGAGATCGCCTACTAGGCTATGCTACTGTAGGTACCATCCTGCACTGTCTTCCGGGCTTGCCTACCGTACCGAGTTCTGACTGACGTACGATTCTGCCACACAGTCGACTCTAGTGATATGCTTGCTGTTTGCGGTACCGTACACTGTATACACTGTAATGCCATATAAACGCATTTAGGCTAATATACTCGTCAATCGATACGTTTTAAATTCAATGTTGTTGGTATCTAATGGTACTTGTGTTTCTTCTAAGACTCATGACTCACCCGGCCGGCCATTTTTGTGTTTCCTCTGGATTTTCAAGTGCAATTCAACATAAACGCAGTGCTGACAACTGTACAGCCAACTCTTGACTACCGGTCCGGCCGGGACGTTGACGCGTCGCCGAGGGTGGGATCTGCATTCGTGATGTCATCACGCAGATGACGTTCAGATGACGAAAGTAGAAACACAAGTAGCATGGTGGAAGAGATAATCGCCTACTTTTTAATATTTAAGATTAATATGCTCTCCGACTTAAATATATTGCTGAAATTGCATTAATTAAATCACAGCTTATTTCGAAAAAGTTTTATTTGAATTCATCTGAACATCAGATAGCTGGATTCTGTAATTGTGGGACAGCAAAACAGCTTGTACATTTTATACTGATGTGTAGGCTAGTTATCCAGTTTGTGTAAAACAATTAGTGCTGAACGACGGACAGTAGCCTGGTTACAAAAATGTGCACATCAAAAATAATAAAACCATTTGCTGGTTATTTTTTCGTTTAGATAACAGGGATATAGCAAACACAAATGCTCCTTTTGTGAATACAAACCAGTAGAATAGATCGAGTTGGAAACATCTTTTTAAAATGGTCTTTGATAAAATAGGCGTAATTGACAAGAAAACAGTCTATGGTTGACGATCACGTCGCTGTAGTTATGTTTATAGCGCTGAATGGGAATAAAGAAAAAAAACGGTTACTGTAAAAAAGGTTACTGTACAATAAATACATGACTGAAAACAGCTGAATGAATCCTTGACCACAAGTTACTGGTGCAAGTATTATGATGGATGTCCTTTCACTGCAGCGATGGGCTGCTCAGTCTAAAATAATTATCTTTCAGGCAAACAGTTACATTGCTTTTAGTTACAATCAAAATAAAAGACAATCAAAGCTGTAATTTAAATTGTGATTTAATGCCCTTTAACTTGATGTGGCCCATCCCCAATGAGGTGATCATACGCCAAGAGGAAATTAATTATTCCATACCTTTACTATCTCAAACCGTGTTAGCTCATTTTAATAGCAACCACTCTGACATATCTTAACAGCCACATACCATAGCTCATGTCACACATGTCCTAAAAGGTCACTCCCACTTGATGTACATTTCACAAAATACTTGTCTCCACTTAAACCCTCCCGAAAACCTCATACCTGATCAGTTAACAGGTTAGGTCACCTAAAACGGTTATTTTTGCAAAAGGCAAGACAAAACGTCATAAAATACAAAATATTTATTTTCAAAATGACTTTGTAAATGAAAAAAAAAAAAAAACGGAAAATCATTAGCAATACAAATTGTTTGGTTACTAGCATGTCACTAGTGCTAGAAACTAACAATGAAGAATTGCTCACTCGGGAATAAGACAGAAGCTTGGGGCTAGTGAATAGTTTTGCACCCTGTAGTAAATAGTGATCCCTAAACATTGAGGCAATTTTAAGGGCAGAGGGGAACACTAGTGATGGACATTAGCTTCGTATCTGCTCCATGTACACGAGTAGAGGGGGGGGAAATAAAATTAAAATAAAGACGAAATTTTAATTTATTTGCAACATGAAAATTAAACAAAATCCAAATAAAGTGACATTTTCAGCCATTTGAAATACAACAGGGACTAGACTGTTTGGCATTGATATGTGAGCAAATGCATGACCGCTAGAGGGAGCTATTTGACCAAAATGCAAATGCCTTCTATCCCTATAAGTAACCCAATCTTCCAAAAGCCCAAAACCGTGCCTCTGAAAGATATGAACCAGAACAAAAAGCCTTGCTCCTGCAGGTACGGTTCATAGCAGGACGTGAGGCGCTCAAGGTCGATGTTGCACCTTTGAGGTTGCAATGGAGTCAAAGTAAGGCTTTAAAAGCCTGTTTATTGTATAGCAGATAAACATATGTATACGTGTTCACTTTTTTTTAGCGTAGTTGTACAATATTCCCTGATGGCCTGCTCTGGCCGCTGAGTGTACAGAATCTTGAATGGATATCAACATGAAAATGAGGGAGGAACAGACAAAAACAAAAACGTAAGAAGTGATTAAGTTGTCCATTGAGGGAGAAGGGGGATCTTTCATTTTGGAACTTGGGAATCCTGTTATTTTTTATTTTTTTGCAGTACATTTATTTGTCGCACTCCCTTGTCCCCTTCTTAAAATATTACACACGCTGGTCACGCGCACACACACGTCCTCCACTGCACTCCTGTGGTCACCGTTTGTTCTGTGGACGGTAAAAACAGAAGAAGACAGTGAGTGCGTGCGGGGAAGAGGCTTTCGAAACAGGATTGTAAGACAGACACTTTGCTCTGGGCTTTCATAATATACTGTACATTAAGCATTAGGGGTGTAACGTTCTGAATCCAAGACCGAAACTGCGCTACAAACGCCCACATCTTCGTGTGGCGGTTCCGGAGGACAGAACATCGGTTCCGGAGGACAGAACCTCAGTGCGCGCACACACGCACGCCCACAACTCACTGCTAATGCAGCCTGTTTGTTGAGCTCTCGTATAGGCTATGTTGCTACTGTAAAACGCATTTATCAATTCACAATTAGGCTAACAATAGAACCGCTGAGCCTTTTTATATGGTTACCAAAACACAAGTGATGTATAGAGGACAGAGGTGTCAATAGTACACAAAGTCATTACTTAATTTAAATAGTACAGATAATTTGTAAGAAAAAAAAATACATTTATAAATATTTTTAAAAAAAGACTGGTAAAAGTCTAAGGTAAACAACATTAAATTGTACTGACTGTTTCTGGGCAAAAGCTAACGACCTCGAGAGGACATCGTTTAAATAGTGATGGTCTAATATCCTATCTATAACCTATATCTAATATATCGCAAAACATAGTGAGCACAACAGCCTTGCTTTGGGACAAACTGCATTCAATGTAGGCCATACATCTTTCCAATTTAATTGATTCTTTTCTTAGACATAGGGCGGCAAGTGGCACAGTGGTAGAGCGGGGTGATCAAGAGCTCCTCACCAAGTGTCGAGGTGTCCTTGAGCAAGACACCTAACCTTAACTCCCAGTGGTCAGGTGTCTCCTTGCACGGCTGACATTCACCGGTGTATGAATGTGTGTGAGAATGGGTGATAAATAATGTAAAGTGCTTTGGATAAAAGCCATAAACTTAAATTCAAACCCTAAATACAAAAATATTGCAACTGCATAATATCTGATAGAAATACTGTAAATTGCTCATCTAAAATATTTTATATTATTTAAAACAATTAGACCAAGACAAACCATTGTATGCTATTTCTAGGGATGGATCAGGCATGTCAAAAGATTATTTCTTAGGTGTATTGCCCAAGATGACATTCGATGTAAGATGAGAACCTGCGGCTAAATGCAGAAGAGTTGACTAGCCATGCCACTAAATCTGTAGATTGTGTAGTAGGCTAGTCTCCAGATTCGACACATTTTTCCGTCTCTCATTTATAATAGCCTATACTCTGGTAAATCTGAATTAATTACAGTAGGCCTTGCATACTGGGAGAGCAATTCTTGTCTGTTTCGTCTTGTTAAGCAATATGCGCCAAGGCCTAGGGATAGTATTTCTTCTATTAAGGTTTGAAATCAGTATTGATATGGCGCTCAATTATGCAAAATAAAGCAACAAAGCCTTTCAATTGTTTCCAAATGCATTAACACTAAAGTAACTAGCTTGTTTTGAAAATGTAATGAGTAGAAAGCACAGATATGTGTGTAAAAATGTAACTAGTAAAGGTAAAAAGTTGTAAGAAAAATACATACTTGAGTCGAGTACAGATATCTGAAAAAGCTCCTCAAGTACAGTACTTAAGCTTAGCTCTGATAGTAGATGGACTTATTCTCATTCACAGACTAAATTCAATGTTGGGATAATGGCAACTAGTCTTTTGCCTTCCCATCCCATCTATTTTCAAACTAAATTAACTAAATGTATTTTTGCTGAGAAATGACATAGCACGCAGTGTCTCATACACACACGGCTGCTATACGCTTCACTGTGTGTGCATGCTGGTTTTATCTGCTTGCATTGTGTAACTCTGGGCAATAGCCTATCTTTAAATGAATCTACACTTGTTCTCTGTAGCATTCCAAATTGTTGGCGATTGAAAAGGTCAGCAAACAACTACTATTTTCTATGTATCAGTATAGTGGAACAATCATGTTCTGCAGAGAAAGAAACACTCCTGCAACCTGTTCTTGTTTATAGCATGACTGGCGCTATGTTAGCATAGTGCGCATGTGTCAATTGTTTTGCTGAAAAGCTGGGGCGCTTAGTGTGACATCTGGTGGCAGAAAGTCATATTGACAAAGAAAATATAAATAGTCTTCTATTTATAGAGAGAACACAATAAAGGCAAGACAGGTTTTAACACCTGAAGGAAAAAAACAAACATAAAACAAGATCACCCGAACCAGGGTTCAAATCAAAATATGAACTGATTCGTGGATTTGGTGAACCGTTACACCCATATTAAGCATAGAGGCTTGGTCTTTACTTTAGTGTTGGAATAGGCAGCCATATTCTTACCTATGTTAGCTTCTTGGCTTTGTTGTAGAGCGAATCCACAACTTTGCTCATGTTCTGAATAGTTTCCAGAGCAGCTCCGTATGTCTTGTCTACTGGGGGCTCCTCAAATATGATCAGGACGCCTTCCCCTTGGTCCAGGATCCCTGCAACAGTGTCCAGAAAACTCTGAATTTACAGTATGACTCAAACTCATACACACAGATCAAATAAAATGCAAAGCAATGAAACTTACCGTGAAACTTCTCATCCAGGATCATCTGTGACAGTTTCCTTTCAACATCCCCCTGAACACAATCAGAGAAACCTACTAAGAACAAGGTATGTCTGACTGACACATACACTAAGAAACTAAACTCAAGGGAGTCATACCTTTGACAATTTGATGAGAGCTGATATATGTTCCATCTGAAAAAGAACAAAAGAGGATTACTGTACAAAAGCAGGCCAAGTGCATTTAAACATTTCCATCAATTGCCTTGGGACTAATTGTGATAAATACTGGGGGAAATAAATTAGCAGAATTAATGAATAACTTCAAATAGACTGAAACTGGTTACCTACAATATTATGGGCTTAAATATGTATTATTTAATATAGGAGCTCTGATAAAGGTTATTAGAAGTAAAGCACAGCTATGCAAGTCCATACCTGTACTCTGGAGAAGGGTTCGATGACTCTGATGAGGTTCTGTTCCAGTAGGTTGTCATATAGCTTGGCCAGGTGAGTACTGATGATGGGGTCGTCCCTCAACTCTGCCCTGTACTCCGTTAAGGCCTGGGAGACACAGACAGACCAATGTGTGAAAACAACAAACGAGTACATGTAATATTTGGAGAAAGGTTTGTGGCCACAAACTGCACTGCAACAGCATGAAAGATAAAAAGCAACTATACAAAAGGCATCCATATATTTTAGAAGAACAGTTAACTTAGGCTAAATTGTCTGAGTTTAAAAGCATTACATCCCCATACAAAAATGCAGCCAACCACCAAGGTTGGAAAGTCATGACTAAAAAAGGCTGACTGAAGAGGATTTACCTTTTCAAAGTCTGCTAATGACCTGTTCTTGCTCGCCTGGGCCACACATTTCAGTGCATCTGTCTGGAGAGAGAAAGACGAGCATTTAATTGACAGTACAGACGGGTAGGAGCGCTGACCTGGTCAAGGCAGTCGTTACCTGTCGGCCGGCGTACCGCAGAGCCAGTTTACCACTGATCAGAGACTGCACCTCCTCCGGTCTGCAGCACAGGGGAGTGGATCATGGGTCACAAATGTGCATGTATCATGGACTAGTGCATAGAAAAACACTGAAACACAATCATGCATCTACTAAAGAACAACATCAGGTGGTGGGACTGATACTTAAGATGCAACACAATATTCACTTAAAATATAATTCAACAATGCAGGAAACTCCTTACTACAAAACATTGTGTAGAAAACCGAGGCCTGAGTTTAAAGCTGACGCCAATAAATCTCAGGTCAGTATGACACGAGATTTAATTTGAATATTGTGAGAGCAGCTCTGTGTAACTGTAACAAACTTAAGTATTTCATCCTACTTAAATACTGTATTCATGAGTATGACATACTTGAATTTGTAAGCCTGGTAGGTCAAAAACACTAGCATGAATGATGGCTATAAGAAGGCGCATGCGTTTTACACCATAGAACTATGTTTATCCTCACTGTATCAAAACCACTGATGCCGACTGATTGACTTAACATTATACACCCGTGTGTGAATATAAATACATATTTAGGGACAGACCGCGGATGCTGGGGTCTTTAGTGTAATGGGTGTTCGTATTGATCAAGACAACATGGGGGTTCATTTATTGTTGGCCCTGGTTTATGTGGACCAAAGACTTTCAGTACAACTTACAAGTTAAGCACTATCTTGCAAAGCAGCATGTATTTGAGTGCTGTGATGGCTCTTGGGTGGTCGATGGAGTCGTAGCCCTCGAACGCCTCAAAGAAATAGGAGTAGGCCGTCTTCCAGTCCTTCTCCTCTGCTGCATGGATGATCCCTACAACAGCAGAGCAGCCACAGTAAACACCAATGGAAGAGCAAATCAAAACTACAAACTCCCCCTGGGACCTGGGAGGCTTGCGAATAGAAGATGCTTCTTTCCTTCCACCTTGGATCAACATGCCTAGCTGGCCTTGAAATAGTGCTGCTAAATGAAGGAAAGGAGTTCTGCCTCCAAACACTAAGCGCAGATTACTTAACCATTAACAGCAGTGGTTGTCAAACTGGGGGTAACGAGACAGAGCAGGGAGTCACATGATGATTTTCAGAAGACAAAAAAAATAATAATAATGTTAAATTATTAAAATGGCATAGTTTAGATATAATTGTTACAGTTGTACAGTTTATACATAATGCTGATGTATCCTGCTACTAGCCTATATTAAAACACTAAAATATTAATGTGGCTGTTATGCTTCTACACCTATGGGGATAGCGGGGGGTCGCGGGTCTCAAGCACTGTTATTTTTCACAATCTGAAAAGTTTGAGAACCCCTGCATTACAGTATGCCAATTATTATGAATAATGATCACAATTTATTGGTACATTTTCAATAATAAATCACAGCAAGGTTAATTTGTTTACAATGTAGGGGGTTAATTAGCATTTTAACAGACATCTGTCTGTGTATACCACATATTAGTCAGGCATCTACCATATACTGAACAACAATAAGGAATAATGAATGAACTAAGAATAAACTCATTAGTCCTGCATTTGACAGGCAGGCAAAAATTGTTCTAACAACAACAAAGAAGCAACACTGCACAAACATGGTTTTACACGTCAGTGGAACTGCCATCTAACCTGACATCATGTCCAGCGCTGCCTGGAGTTTCGGGGGACAGTAGATTGCGTTGGCGGTAGTCCTGGCTGACGTGAGGGCTGCGCGGGCCTTGGGCAGGTTGCTGAGGGCGTGGTACGTCTTACTTTCCAGTAGCTGAACCTCCACCAACAGAGCCTTGTCATCCATCTTCTTCAGCTCCTGGAGTAATTGGGTGCCTGGCAGAGAACATTTCAAACATTTTGATCAAAACACAAATTGCCAAGACTAGCCCAAATAGATGCAAAATATGACGTGAACCAGAACATTGTCCATATGCTTAGCCTTTATAGTAGGGCTGTAACAGTTTACCAAATCCACGGTTTGGTTCATATAGCAGTTTTATTTTATTTTTTCCTTTGAGCGGTATAATCTGGGCATTTTTTCTGGCCTCGACTACATTCATTATGTAGAATAGTCTTTTTTTATATATTTTCTGCCACAAGATGGCACACTAGCACCAGCTTCTCAGCCAAAAAAGAACACTGTTCTTGTTGCCGCCCACACGTGCGTGCTATGCTGTAGCGCCAGCACTAGGTACCCAAACCAAAAGAAGATGATGAGATCGGATTAGACAGATGGTGAGATGACAGCGTCCTGCTTATTCGCAAAGCCAAAGGTGCCAACTCACCAAGCGCCAAGGCCTCCTGGTATCTTTTGGTGTCAAAATAGAGCGAGATCAGCCGAGCCTAAAAGAGAGAAGGGGGATTGTTTTCAAGCCAGCCAAAAGACGCTGTGCTGAAGCGTAGGATCACTTTCATTCAGACATGCGTGAGTCAACCTGTTATATTAAATATACAGTCATGTTAGAAAGAAGGTACAACCTCTCTGAATTCTATGGATTTGCATATACGAATATAATCATCTTTTTAGCAGGTCTAAAAATTATGTAAATACAACCTTAGAGGAACAACAACACATGACACATTAGACCGGGTCATGATTTATTTAACAAAGTGATAATGAAAAAGCAATCTGTGAAAAATAAGTACACCCTTACTGATTCCATAGGAATTAAAATGCAAAGTAGCAGACCGATTATGCTAATAAAATGCCTGATTCATTGATTATCAGCAATTGTAACTACCTCTATAAAAACCAAGGTTTGCTGGTCTGGAGCATTCAGCTGTTAACACAATGCCAGGGAGGAAAGACATCAGCAAAGATCTTAGAGAAGCAATTGTTGCTGCCCATCAATCTGGGAAGGAGTATAAGGCCATTTCCCAAAAATGTTAAGTCCATCATTCTACAGTAAGAAGGTTTATTCAAAAGTGGAAAACATTCAATAAAGTTGTCAATCATCCCAGGAGTGGATGTCTCATCAAATTCACACCAAGGTCAGACCATGCAATGCTCATAGAAACTGCAAAAAAAATCCCCAAGTTACATCTGTAGCCTGCAAAGGCTTCAGTTATGTTAAATGTTAAAATGTATGGCAGTACAATTATAAAAAGACAAAGGGTTGACAGCAGAATGCCTATTCTCTCTGCAAAGAACATTGCAGTATGGCTTATGTTTGCAAAGTTGCATCTGAACAAACCACAAGACTTCTGGAACAATATCCTTTGGACAGTCGAGACCAAAGTGGAGGTGTTTGGCCATAATGTACAGCGCCACGTTTGGCGAAAACCAAACACTGCATATCAGCTCAAACACCACCTAATACACCAACTTAATTGAAAAGCTGTGGTGGGAATTTATGAGAGCAGTGCATAAACAAATGCTTGCAAACCTCAATGAACTGAAGCCACATTGTAAACAAAACAATGTGAGACTGGAAGTCTCACAGAAAATTGGTACTTCAAGTTATTTCTGCTAAAAGGTGGTTCTACAACCTACTGAATCATAAGGTGTACTTAGTTTTTCACATATAGCTTTTTCATTTTGCCTTCATGATTGTTTAATATATCATGACATGATGTATTGTTTCATGTGGTGATCCTCTTTGGTTGTATTTACCTGCTAAGGAACAGATGCTTATTATTATTATTATTATTATTATTATGCCCTGACATGTAAAACCACTGAATAGAAAGAGGGTGTACTTTCTTTTTCATGACTGTACCTGTACACAGTCAACAAGCGTAACAGAGACACACTTCTTTTCTACCTATTATGACATTTAACAACCAGACATATATACACATCATATTTTTGGTAACATTTTGATTTTACAGATTTAAATAAAAAAAAGTAAGTGTAATGCATGGTTTATTGAGAAAACAAATTGTGCATGACATTTATACAGAATATTTAGAATATAAAATGTCCTGCTTAATCATAGCTCATTTACCTCCAGGGCCTGTCGAAGGAAAGTCCTCTTTTCAGTCTTAGCCCACTCAATGCATTCCAGGCACAGCTCGACCTCTTGCCCCGTGGCAGCCTCCATGTCAAGAAAAAGGTCCAGCAGGGAACGGACTAGTCTGGCTGCCTTGGCCTTACTGATTGATATCAGGAAGGGCCTTACAAATTTCAGAAGACCCCCCAGTTCTGGAGGACATCATCACAGAAAAGAACAAATTATAGGTAGCTGCAACAATTGTTTCAAGCAGGTACAATATTCAGTGTATAAACTGTTAAATTAACAAATAAATTATCCATTATACAAGTACCCAAATCATTCACATCTTTAAATATACCCACAATATACTACATCAGCGGTGGTATGCTTACCTGCAGCCTGTCCGGTCTTAGCGAGGAGCATACCCAGCTCCAATATGCTCTGTTCTTTAACCCTGACAGCTTCCTCATCGTTCTCTTGAACATCTCTCCTCACTGATGGGGCAAGGAAATCATAAGTAGAAGAAAGAAACAAACTACCACGATAAGCAAAGTGTTCTTACTGTATGTGTTGTGTGCTTTTCATTTAAACGCAACATGGCTCGTTGTATAGCCTTGTATCTATTTGGAACAAATATAATTAAAATAATGATCATTAATTATTATAATCCAAGCGCTCATTTGATTATGTCGTGGGTATTTGCAACTACGGTACTGCTTCTTGTTGTTAAAGTAATATTGTACTTATTGTTGTAATTGGTAGAGTTGCGTGCTAACTTGTCGGCTAGTGTGACAAGGCAAATTGGGAACTGTGCCACTAAAGCCACCCTCACCAACCGTGTTTATATTCTGTGTCTATTGCCTTGTGTTATGTCCGTGACAACATTCGTGTGCTGTGACTAATTTCAGTTATGTATTCCCAGTTATAGTGAGATTAGATTAAAACCACTGATTTATGTGTGGTGCCAGGAATCGGCCAAAAGATTTGGAAAACAAGCTAACGTATGTTTGCTATAGTAACTACTCATGCTAGCAATCACATTCATATGAAGTAACGCTACGTAACGTTAGACAATTTACTATATATGTATTTAAACTTGCTAAATTGTTAAACGCATATCCGCGTTAAAGTACGCAGAATAACAAATTGTTGTGCGCGTCACGGCCTGGCCTATGTTAGCTACATGCTACCGTAAATGGCTAAAGCCAACCAGCTAACATTAGCTAGCGTTAGCTGTGGCTATTCCACCATTCAACAGTGAGTCAGCACGGCACTCGGACCGGCTCTTCTCAATAATCTCAGCTGCGGCTAACGAGCTAGCTTCCTTGTGGTTTGACTGAAATCCTTCAAAACCGATTAATCAGAAAAACTGTGGTTATCCACAAAATAATTCGATACCTACCTATTGAATGTAGGATGTCAATAGAGGCGTTGCGATCGGTGCTAATGAGAGACTGAGCTCTCTGAAATTCAACCACTGCTGCAGCCGCCATGTTCCTTATTCAAATACTGCTGTGTGAAAACTACGTGCGAATGTTACGTTGCGTTGCGTATCATACGTTGATCCGCGACTTGCATGTTGGGAATGTTGGCTGTTAAAGGCCCATGTGATAACATATGCCATCATATCGGCTACGTATAGGTATCCATCATTAGTCAATTGTAGAAATTGCAACTTTGAGGGGTTAAAACACCGATTGACCATCACGTGTTGATTGCTGCAGTGATATGGATAATAACGATTATTTACCTTATTATCTAGGTCTAAATGACATAAAACAAAGGCCCATACGTTAATGCCCATATGCTTGTCTTAAATTGGAGTGCTTCAACAATAAACCTTAAACAACGGAATGTTCCTGTCAGAGGTGGTACAGTTTCCATCGCCTAATTAACAACGAAGCGAAAATATTTTGTCTCGAAAAAATCCCCCCAAAACAAAAATGTTTGCTCGTTTCACTTTCTTGTTATTATGTCACGGTAATATTATAAAATAGCAGGATTGTTGGCTGTTTTAGCAGTTTGGTTGTGCTATTCTTGCCTTGATGTTATAAATATACTAAATCACTTGACACAAACTGATTGACTGAGAAATATAGGATCAGACCGTTCTGAGAGCGTAATTAAGGACGCCATAATATTCTGGTGAAATGCTGACTCCTAGAGGTTTGTAGAAGATACACAGAACACCTTTGAAACTATTCTAAAAATGTTTTGTGGTACAATTTTTTAAACAGTTTTTCATAACATTGTCAGAACATTATGGTAGAACATTCTTTAAACATTTTCATCAATTTCATTTTAAGATTTCCAGAATGTTATTTTAGGTTAGGATAACGTGCTTAAAAAACATACACATTTTACATTAACATTTTATTAAAATATTTTAAGATTAGAAGTAGAACAATGAAAACATTCCTGTTACTCTGAAAGGATACACTTAGTCAATTCGTATATTATAAACCTTAACGTTCTTTGAACATTATTAAAACGTTTAAAACAACGTTAGCTAATGTTGCGAGAACCATACCCAAAAAGCAATTCGTCACTATTTTATTTAACATTTGAAGAAATTTAGGATAGGTTAGCATTTCTAAGTGTTGGTAAAAACTTAGAATAATAGGCCTGTCAGCGATCATTCTTTTCATCAGCAACAAAAACCGTGTCACATTTTTCTTGGCTATATTGCTCTATAAATAACAACAATAATATAATATTAAATGGAGCAGATGTAGGGATGTTAATTTAAAGGCAAAACGAGAATCTTCGTGTCCGGGATGTGCTGCATATTACGAATCATATGGCCGGCCATACACTCACACCTATTTTATTAAGTGTCAAGTATTTGACACAATACATTTAATGAAATACCCCTACAACTGCTCCTTTTTACATTTGACACTTAGACCTGGCCAGGCGTACTACAAAACTGAATCTGGATCTAAGCAATTTTTCTTGGGAAAAATGAATTACTGTTTTTGTCATGAATATTTTAGAATATTCCAAATAAAAGTGATATACTGCAACATTCACAAAACAGTCATGCCTAACAATAAAAACTTTTATATTTTGAGTTATTAAATGCCAGCCTCTGTACAGCCTAAGTGCTTATTTTTTGCATGAACAAATAGAGCTGCAACAGATACTAGACAAATACATTTAACATAAAACATAAGTGAATCCCTCTTCCTAACAGTAATAAGGAATTCAAAAGATTGAATACTGTTTAAATACTGTACAATACTGTAAATATAATACAAAGTATAACACATACTGTAAATCCTTGTTTAAGACAGCTTCTGAACTTGCCATGATATATAGCAAGATACCCTAGGCTAAAATGTAATTTCATGTCATGTTGCATATCCTGTAATGATCAATTAAAAAACATCAAAGAAGATCATCCCAAATCAAAACCTGCCGTTTCCTTGATGAATCCAACAGTCACAATTCTAAACAAAAACTAAGGAATAGAATTATCAGTCATAACGTGTGACAGAGATGGGTACGGAGGGCTACATGTGCATGTTCCATGTGCAGTGTTTTCTGGTCTCAGATATTTTAAGTAAAGAGGTTTGTATTCATGGCTGCTGTAAAAACTAATATTCTGCCAAGTCGTTGGACAAGGGGGGTCATCGAGATAGCATAAACAAACCTAAACTCTATATACATCTATATACACACACACA
>JAODLL010000011.1:2255877-2269059 GCA_026546735.1 Forbesichthys agassizii
TCACTTAGGGGTGTACTCACTTTTGTTGCCAGCGGTTTAGACAATAATGGCTGTGTGTTGTGTTATTTTGAGGGGACAGCAAATTTACACTGTTCTACAAGTTGTACATTTACTACTACATTGCAGAAAAGTGTCATTTCTTCATTAATGTCACATGAAAATATATGCTCACATATTTGCAAATATGTGAGGGGTGTACTCACTTTTGTGAGATACTGTATGTCTCACTACTCTCTAGGACCAACATCTCATCAACGGTACAGCACTACATATCAGTGCTGCTTACTACTACAAATTACTCTGAAGTATTTTGCAGTACTCTGAAAGTACTTTGAGTAGTTAAAGAACTTTAAAGTAGCTATATGAATAACAGTCTATATGTGGTCACTAACACAATTTGATTAAGTGTTGAATGTACACAACCAATAGAAAAATGCAGTATATGACCTAAAGCCATAATGAATAGAGTCGGTATTTTACACATGGCCTCTTGCTGCCCTCATGTGATAGTTTGGATGTATTACTACACCCACTTGTAATCTAAGTGGCAGATCTACGAGACAAGTCATTAGGAATTTTCATTGTTGTATCAGCATTGAACTACAAATGAATGCTGCTTACTACTATTATAGTTATTAAAGGGGAGGACGCAGGCACTTTTGGCAGCCGCTTCTCTTTCTGCGTTTAATATATCTGCGTTTAATATATTTAAGAGGCTGAAATATCATTAGCATTTATTTTGTTTTATTTAGTTAAGCTTGCTGTTTTTGGTGACATCTGACAGTCTTTATCCCCTGATTTGCTGGACAATTATTAGAATTACGAAAATGCCCTGGCTAGCTAGCTACTAAGCTACTAGCATACAGCAATGCCATACGGTAGGTACCAGTACCATTGACGTACCGGGAGGATTCTACTATCCACAATAAACAGAAGAGGCCATACCGGGACATATTCAATCTATTTTTCATCGACTGGGCACTCCAGATTACATTTGGATATATATTTTGAGGACTATTTTATTATTTTTTCACCACCAGTTTACCCGCTGTGTTTCAACACTTCTCACCTGCTCCAGTGGACTACAGCCGGAGTATCCCTCCGCCATCTAGTTAACATTGTGTTGCATTTCCCCTGATGTTGAATAACACCGTCCCCATCTCGTCTTTTCTGAAATACTCCGTAGCTGAACTGCTGCGTCTAAAATCAAGGTCATCCTGCGTCACCCCTCCAGCTTTGTTTGATCATCCTGAAATTATTCGTCGTCCATGTTATATCCATTGTGGGTCTTGACGAAAGTACACATTCAGCACCAACAACTCTGCTGCCGGTATCCGCTTCTTTTGGTCGAATCAACGCATCGCCCCTCACAATCCCCATTCAGTCTACAGCCCCTCCCAAAGCAACGACCCAACTGCCTCATCAAATTTAGAAACAACATTAAAAAACATTAATCCTATTGAACTCATGAGCGTGATTGACATCTACCCCTGTCCCACTTCTCTGTCCACCCTGGAACTCACCACTCACTACAATGAATGGCTTTCTTCCTTTCTGGATACACTTGTTCCCCTCAAAACCCGCTCTGTTTCCTTCACCCACACTGCCCCTTGGTACACCCCTGAGCTGCGGCAGATGAAGGCTGCTGGAAGGCGTCTGGAGCGTCTGTATAAGAGGACTGGACAAGAATCTCATTCACAAGCTTACATTGGTCACCTCTTAAAATACAAAACTGCCAGATCTTCCTACTTCTCTGCCCTGATTAACTCTGATAAAAAACCCAAAGTTATTTTTTCGACAGTAAAACACCTACTCAAACCTCCTGATAACTTCCACCCTGACCCCACACCTGAATTGTGCAATTCATTTCTGGACTTCTTTAATCATAAAATTCTAAACCTCCATCTACAATCACCCTCCACCCCTGCTGAGAACACATCGTTAGGATCAACCTCTACCTCTTGCCTTTCTGACTTCACCCCTGCCACTGAAAAGTCCATTACTGAACTCATTATAAAATCAAAATCCTCTACCTGTCAAATTGATCCCATGCTCACTAGCCTCATCAAAACATGCCTTCCTTCCATCTCTCGACTGCTCACTGATATTATTAACTCCTCTCTCGCCACCGGCTTCATGCCACCCACCCTGAAAACTGCAGCTGTGACACCCACACTCAAGAAAACCAATGCTGACCACAATGAGCTAAACAACTTCCCTCCCATCTCCAACCTTCCTTTCCTCTCCAAAACACTTGAGAGGGTGGTGGCCTCTCAACTTCTCAACCATCTAAATTCCAACAAACTACTTGAACCGTTTCAGTCTGAATTCCGTCCCAAAGACAGTTCTGAAACGGGTCTTGTAAAAATCACAAACGACCTCCTCCGTTCAGCTGACTCCGGCCTCCTATCAATCCTGGTCCCTTTTGACCTGACTGCAGCCTTTGACACCATCTCCCACCCACTTCTGGAACGTCTGGCTGGCATTGGTATTTCAGGAGTTGCACCTATCCTGGTTCTCCTCTCATCTCTCAAACAGCCAACAATTCGTCCAACTGAAATCCCACAGATCAAGATGTGAGGCAGTCTCACTGGGTGTCCCTCAAGGCTCGGTGCTGGGTCCTCTGCTGTTCATCATCTACCTTTTACCCCTGGTCACTATCATGAGACACCACAACATTGATTTTAACTGCTATGCGGACGACACCCAGCTCTATATCTCAACTGAATCGACTTCATCCCCCTCCCCACCATCTCCTTCACTAACTGCCTTCACGACATCCAGAGCTGGATGGCTCTAAATGCCCTTAAACTTAACAGCAAGACAGAGATCTTGCTCATTGGCTCCAAATCCACTCTTCCCACACAAGACAACTCCAGCCTGAACATTGCTGGTCTTCCCATCCCACTGTCAACAACCGCGAAAAGTCTTGGTGTCGTTTTTTACAACTCCCTTTCATTCGAAACACACATCAAAACCATTAGCCGGGCATCGTTCTTCCACCTCCGCAACATAGCTAGACTCTGTCCCTCACTCACATACTCAAGCACCGAAACCCTCATCCACGCCTTTGTCACCTCATGTCTGGATTACTGTTCTCTTCTACTTTCTTCTCTCTGGCATCCCAACTAAACTCATCAACAGACTCCAATTAGTTCAGAACTCTGCTGCCAGAATCCTCACAAACACAAAATCAACAGATGACATCACCCCTATTCGGATTCAGCTTCATTGGATTCCTATAAAATTTTGCATAAACTTCAAGATTTTCCTCCTCACTTACAAGGCCCTCCACAATCTGGCTCCTCCCTACCTCTCTGACCTTCTTCTGCCATATACTCCTTCCTGATCTCTTCGCTCCTCCTCTACAGGACTTCTCGTCACCCCCCCCATTCCTCCTCTCCACCATGGGGGCTCGGGCCTTCAGCTGCTCTGCCCCCAGACTCTGGAACGCACTTCCACTGCACATTCGACATGCCACCACAGCTACCTTGTTTGCAAAAATCCTCAAAACCCACCTCTTCAAGGTTGCCTATGACCTTTGACCCTTTGTTCTACTCTCACCTGACTGTTTTATTTTATTTTATATATATTTCTCTGATAAAATGTCTATTACTATAATATGTATATTTCAGCTGTTTTATACCTATGTATTTGAAATGTAAGATGTCCTTGGATATTTAGAAAGGCGTCCCAAATAAAATGTATTATTTATTATTGTCTTAGAAAAGTGGGGTGATGAAAGCTTGATGCTAGAATGTTCTACGCATGCTCTGTGTGAAAGCGTGTTTTTGTCTCAAGCAGTACTGCTAGGCTAGGCAGCTAGCAATTTTGCAAGTCATGGTGGGCCATTCAGAGAAAATATTGGATAAATGTACATTGGGCAACGCTGTAGAGCCTTTAACAGACTAAGAGTCAGTTTATTGTCTAAGGCGGTTGTTGGTGTACACTATGAAGACATGAAGACAGTCAAGGCACGGATGCAACATCTTCACGCGTAAGATTAAGTGGGTTTCTATTATTGGCAAGCATGTAGCCGGCTTTAAGTGATTAATATTATTTCACGCATTAATGTTAAAAGAAATTGCAGCGATAACCAGTGTATATGAACAACGATCTGGAAGTGGGTCTTTCTGTCTGGTTTAACACATTAGGTTAGTTGAAACAATGCATTAATTGACAGAAGCAAACTACCGTAGCTTCCAAGGCTAACACACAGCATAGTCTTGGGCTGCAACAGTTTAGCATTTTCTCGACTCATAATCCCACCCACGCTTCAATTCTATTGGCCAATATGTGGTGGAATCCTGTGTTGTTGCCGTGTTTTCCTACTGCAAATGGATATATAACACTGCCAGTCAAATCTCACCACCTGTTGCTAGGGAGATTGTTTGATGCTAGCTTACAGCGGAAGTACATAAAAATATAACAGCAGATGTAATTTTTTAGGTAAACTGTGTTAGTGAAGTTAACTGCTGTTACTACACTAGATGAATTGTGGTATTGTTTCAGGTAATAAGAACTTTTGGATAGCAAGTTGTAGCTCTCATGCTAACTAGCTAACGTTAGTAGGACAATGATAGGTGCAGCTATTTGTCAGGAGGGAGGAACCCTCCTTAACGATATGGTTGGAAGCAAGAGTTGTTGCTAAGCTAGCGAGCTTTCGAGATTCCCTCAATCACCTTCAGCCATACATACTCCGGAGTCCAGACATTATCTGTAGGGTGGGGTGATGTCTGATAGCGCTCACATTTATCTTATTTGGTCGACTACATGTCCAAGATTGAACTGATTTTGTGCGGTGGAGGTCATAATTTGTATCATGTCTTGGGTGGATACATCATTTGATATACCGTACCCGTCAGGTCAGTTTTTCCCTAGCTATTGGCATATCCAAATCGCATGTGTACGTAATGAAATACATTTGTATGTATTACAAGCAGTTTTTTTTTGTCTATTACTGATCATTTACTTGTCAATGTTAGTCTAGGTGTAGTGTTTTAGAGCCGATTTTAAACTATTTCTAGTGGTATTATTCTAGTTCAAGTTATGTGTAGCAGACCAATGAGTATCTTCTTTCACTTTTCCTTAGGTATGACATTAAAAGGACCATATGAAGAACAAAGCCTTTAATGCTTATTGGACTCTCTCAAGGAAGTGGAAACACCCTTTTGGCTCATACTCTCTTTTAAAACTAACTAAAACCCGCTGAAGTAACAAAGCTAAATCCCCTTTCCCCACAACAGCCTGAACCATTTCTTACTATATTGTATTCATCTTGCAGTTTAACTAAAGCATTGCTGCACTGTAGTTGGGCCCCATTTTAATTTTTTATTTTTACTTTCATTTTTTGTTCCTTTTGTAAAGAAATGCTTTACTTGAAAAAGTACTTCACAGAGGGCCTGATTCAGTTCACCATCCTTTTGAGTCTCATTGGGGTGCGGGTGGACGTTGACACCTACCTGAGCAATCAGCTGCCCCCACTGAGAGAGATCATCCTGGGCCCCAGCTCAGCCTACACCCAGACACAGTTTCACAACTTGCGCAACACGCTGGACGGCTATGGCATCCATCCTAAGTGTGTGGACCTCGACCAGTTCTTTACCACCCGCCGGCTACTAAATCAGGTGCGCCAACTGGATCGTCTTGCTGTGCCCAGCACCGAACTCAACGCCTGGTTGGTGCATCACGACTCGGATAGTGTGGTGTCTGCCGTCAGCCAGTCACACCCCAGCATCGCCCTGGACAATGGGGGCAGCCTAGAGGACGTTAGTAGCCCTGACCCTACCCCGGCCATGAGGGAAGGAAGTGGAGCACCTGAATCCATTTGCAACCTGAACACAGCGGACAGTAGCCTGGGAGCCACAGCCCCCGAGAGTAACCAGGAGCAGGGCAACAGGGATGGCAATGACGACCTCACAAAAGAGGTACGGCCGCAGAATGTCCTCTGTTTTACCCAGAGGGCTGTCATAAGGAACATGTTGTCGAGCAGTGGTATTGACATGCACATAAAAAGTGTAAACTTAATCTCAGGGAGAAGTACAATTGAATCATGTCGGTGGTTAGCATCAGCAATTTATGTAACGGTGTAGAGATTGATTTAAAAGCTTAAAAGAAAATTATTGAAGACTATGTAGTCTGTGTCTGTCACCTCTGCACAGAGGTGTCACACATTTAAATGCATTGTCATTTTGAAGTAGTAGTCTGTATTTACATCAAATGATGATTACCGTGGCTAAGAGTTATGATATTATTGCATCAGCTAACCAGGGCTGGTATTCACAAAGCATCTTAAGGCTAAAAGGAGCTCATAACGTGACACTTTAGGAGAAACTCCTAAAAATAATGACCGTGTCAGTCCTAAATTTAGGACTGCTACATTTTAGGTCGGAGTATTTCACAGCATTTTAGCTCTAAAACTATCCCCTAAACCTGTGAAGTTAAGGTTAGTCAAGAAGACTCCTACATCACTTCAACCAAGTCCTAAATGGATGCTGCAGGGTCATTGCTCCCCTCAGCCCTGTCTCTTGGTGCAATGAACACCACTGAGACTATCGGCGAATTGCAATACATATTTTTAATAATATACGTAATATACAAATATAAATGCATGTATGTTATTTTTTTGGCTAAATGCATTGAATGATATAGAGAATGTAATGGCACGTCATTTCAATTCTGCAATCTCAGTCCTTGCCGGAGACCACAAGATACCAGCGCTTTTCACACTCAACACATTGGTGGTTCTGGCAGTGCCTCTGCCTACTTTCCCAGAATCCCTTGTGTTCATGTGTGATATGTGTTTATTTGTGATTTGTGTTGGATTTAAGTTCCGTATTTGTAATTTAATGTTGCCATCATATGTTAAAGTGGGTTGGGGTAAAGTTTGGTATTGTTTTTAACACTAATTGTGTTAGGGCAACATTATACCATTACCCACCTTTAAGAGCAAAGTGTTTATTTTATCAACACATGTTCTTGCTACACATTGCTCACCACATTATGATGGGAACACATTTTGGCAGCTTTGTGAATATAATTTAGGAGAGAACTTTTAGTGTGATGTAGGAGTACTCTTAGCGTTAAGATAAAAGGATACTAAAATTGTGTTTTATATAAAAATAAAAAAACTTTAACTATCCTTTTTAGAAATTAAATTAGATAATGCCAAATTGAGGTTTAATCGATACCATGTTAGGACTTAAAAGGAAGCGTTCATCCACAGCAGCTGGTGTAACCATCCTGTCTGAATCCCTGAATTCTTTCCCCAGGACATTGATTTGATTGACATACTGTGGCGACAGGACATTGATCTTGGTGCCGGAAGAGAAGTATTCAACTACAGCAGTCGTCAAAAGGAGAGTGAAGAAAAGAAGCCAAGCCTACAGGAAAACGAGGAAAGGGCGGAGACACAAGAGAGCTGGAGAAATGGAGTTAATTTACAAGGGAATCAGCTAGTGGACGGGGAAACTGGAGAGAGCATTCCAGAACAGGTCGGGAGTTGAAAGCTGCTCGATAATATTAATCTTGTCCAAGGGCTTGACGCCATAGAAATTATATCCCTACTCCATAGCTTCTACATGCAGTACATGTATTTTGTAAGGGAAGTATCATTCCCCCAGCTCCCAGGCCTTGGCTCACAGACATCACTATCTCTACAAAAATGCCTACGGCTGTTAGAAGCTACCTTCCATTTTGGAGAGGAGGCTGAGGTAGCATTGGTTCAGTTTAAAAACGAAGATGTGAAAACAAAGTGAATGTTGTCTGCTGTGGCAAGTAGCTCTGGGAATATCAGGCATGTACTGTATTTGTATAATATTTACAATACTCTCAATTAGTTTCCAGCCCCTGTTGTGGCCCCAGAGATAGGGAACTCCAATGAAGACATCCCGTCCACATCTCGAGGTCTTCCTCTGGCACCCCCACTGCCTCAAGCAGAGCCACAGTTGGACTTAGAGCAGCAGTGGCAAGATATTATGGCCATCATGGAACTACAAGTATGTAGTGTTTTTTTTAAAATATTTTGATATATATATATATTTTTCCTTCCCCTGTTTATTCAAATCACCTTAAAATGTGTTTCCAGCTCGACCACACCCATACTTGTAAAGTACAGCGGCGTTTGGCAGCACGTCAAGGAATGCACTTTTATTAACGTTCTAAACATAACGTAAAATTTACGGTGTTCAGAAATCTGAAGATATTCAATGCATGTTTTTGGCTAGGCTATCAGAAATAAATAGAACAGTGCTTTCAACTGTGGCATCAACCCACATCAGACAGACGCTACCAGTGGGTGTTGCCCCGTTAAAAATATGACGTTCTGAATCTCTGGCGTCTATTGACGTCCTCCAGTGAGCATTGGCCATAACGCCAATTTATTCTGAATGTACTGAGAAGAAAATGCATTTTTGATTGATACTATTTTGTGATTGTGAACCAGGTACATGGGCAATAATGTCTTGGGTGCTGCGGCATACAGTATGAGAAATGTGCTGAGATATCCCTGTAAGCAAGTGTGTGTGTGTGTGTGTGTGTTGCCAGGCAATGGAGGTGAGCAACTCTTCTCTAAACAACAGCGGCTCCAGCAGCGACAGCACCACCACTACCAGCAACAGCAGCAGACCGACTGAGCCCAACATGGCGGGGCTCTCTTCCCGCTCAACGCTGATAAACCAGGATGTTAGCCTCCACCAGGCGTCCCTTCCCAGCTGCAGTCAGGACTTCACCTCCCTTTTCAGTCCCCAGCAGGATGCCACTAATGGCGCCCCGAGGCCCACCATGGTCAGACTCTCCTCCAGTAACTCCTCCAACATCAACGCTACGTTTGGAGCCACTAACCTGACCGGACTCTTTCTCCCGCCTCTTGTGAACAGCACCAACAACGTCACGTCCGCCCCTATACTGCCGGATCCGTTCAGCAGCTTGCTGGAGGAGTCCATGCTGGATGAAATCAGCCTGCTGGACCTCGCCATGGAGGAGGGTTTCAGCCAGGCCCAGGCCTCCCAGCTGGAGGACGAGCTCGACTCGGACTCCGGCCTCTCCCTGGACTCCAGCCGAAGCCCGGCCTCTCCGAGCAGCTCGGAGACCTCCTGCTCCTCTGCGGCCTCCTCCTCCTCCACCTCCGCCACCTTCTCGGAGGAAGGAGCCGTCGGGTACAGCACGGATTCGGAGGCGGCCGCTGCAGAGGCGGAGGAAGGCGCCGTCGGCGGCTACCAGCCTGGCTACAGCAAGCTGTGTCGCATGAGCTATCAGGACCCCTCTCAGTTCCACAGCCTCCCGCAGCTCGACCACATCAATCACAACCACACGTACAATCTGCCCCTGTCGCCTGCGTTTGCCGAGTGCCCGGAGATTTCCATATCGGCCTGCAAGAAAACGTCCCGTGACAAGCAGAATTCAAAGCTCCAGCCCGCTCAGGACCTGCTCGACAAGCAGTCGAGCCGCGACGAGCGGCGCGCGCGGGCCATGAAAATCCCCTTCTCCAACGACAAGATCATCAACCTGCCCGTGGAGGAGTTCAACGAGCTGCTGGCCAAGCACCACCTGAGCGAAGCGCAGCTAGCCCTCATCCGCGACATCCGCAGGCGCGGCAAGAACAAGATGGCGGCGCAAAACTGCCGCAAGCGCAAGCTGGACACCATCCTCAACCTGGAGCAGGGGGTGCACGACCTCAGACGCGACAAAGCCCGCCTGCTGAAGGAGAAGATGGAGTTCATCCGCTCCCTCCGGCAGATGAAGCAGAAGATGCAGAGCCTCTACCAAGAGGTGTTCACCCAGCTCCGGGATGAGGAGGGCCGGCCCTACCCCCCCAGCGAGTTCTCTCTCCAGTACAGTGCGGATGGCAGCGTGCTGATCATGCCCCGCAGCGTGACAACTGCCGAGCAGAACCGGAAGCCTGAGAAAAAGCAAAAAGACAAGAAGAAGTGAGGGGGTACGCCGCTGTTAATTATTTTCACCTTGCTAAATCGATAGGAAACATTTATGCAGATGCTAGAGAGATGTCGTTGTTTTTTTTTGTTTTTGTTTTTTCTTTCCGAAAAGAAGATTGAAAAAGGGGGGAAACAGCATCGTCGACTACTCTTCCTGCGTTAGTTTACCTTTTCTTTTTGTTCCTGCCTTCTTTCCTGGAAACAACTTTGAAGCAGAAGATGCTCATTGTTTGAGTACTGATTCTTTAATTTCGTGTGGGAGAAAAGGAATATAGAAAAAGAAGGATACACAAAGACCTGACATGAGCTATTTGAAAAACCTTTTGCCCTTGATCCTTTAGCATTAACCACTGAGGAGTGAGATTTGTCATGACGTGTGAAGAGAAGCGGGGGTAGACGAGAACATTGGCAATGGCAACGGGTGGATGGACTGGCTATGCAATGTGGGTAGAGATGTAAAGGACCAGGTAGGTTGCATCACACCCCGGAAACGTTGAGTGGTTCTTAGTTCCAGATGTTCAGGCGTTGGACTGTGTCGAAGGTTTTTTTTTTTTTTTAAAGCGTTAAGATACCAAAGGCTAAAGAAAGTCCACCATAATTTACGATGCCATTATAACACCATTACTAACCAAAGGTTGTATGGTGAGCTTCACATGCTATCTAGGCGACCACACTGTCTAATGCAATGGGTTTCTAGTATTGGTAACATCAAAGTACAGTAACGTGGGCCCTGAAGTGATGATGTGTGTAAAGCGAGGATGCCTGATGAGGAATGTTAGGCAGTGTAATCTGGGTTGGCCATTGATGCGAGACCTAGAGGTCAAGGTCTGCTAGAACAGCAGCTGGACTTTTTCGGAAGGAGGCACACTGCATTGGGAGATGTATTCGCTTCCGTATACTTAACATAGCACTGTAACTTGTCCTTCAAAGGCTTGGCTGTATGCATTTTGCTGTGTCTCCCTTGCTATTACTCTGCAGCAGGTTTTAAGATGGGAGCTGCAATTGGCAAGGCTCTTACATGTTTATAATCTGTAGTATAAGCAAGGTTATAGGTCTGGCTAAATCAGCTTCATGTAGTGCACACACACACACACACTTTATTGAAATTAACACTTGGTGCCGAGCCTGAAATCATGGTTTACTAATTCGGAGAAATAGTGACCATGATGGATGGTCAACCACACATTCTACTGATTGATTACCATCAACTCATGCTAACTAACCAATTATCCAGTTTGTCCTCGTGGATGGGTGAGTTATATGTTTACTTAATTGAAGTTCACTTGGTTGCATTATAGAAGGCATCCATACAAAAATATTTATTAAGCAATGTTGCCATTTATATCTACCTGAGACAACTGACAACTTTAACTGCTGAAAAGCCAATGTTGGCGTAACTACAAATCAGAGATTTTGTGTTGGAAGTAATTATTTAAAGGTGTGAACTGACAAACAGCAGACTATGTGTTCATATCTTGACTTAAAGGTTTTAAGAACTTTGTTCACATATTAGAAGTGCTGTTATTTGTCTTAAAATGAAATCTGTCAGTATATGTCCAGTGTTACCCCGTTTAAATTAGGAAAATTGTTGCAGCACCGATTGCTGTTAGGCTAGAATTCAACATATTTATCATAAAGATGCTTAAAAGATTTAAAAGCATTAATAGTCACGTTATTGTTTGAAAGGAGACATTGTCTGAGTGTCAATATGGTAGTTGGGCATGGATTTGTTTGATTAGTAATATTCACTTCAAAGTAACTCTGTGCAACAACTGTTCAGTTACTACTACTACTATTAGTGCACTGCTTGTCAGTCTTGTTTGTTCTGTGATTTGTTCTGTAAATATTTTTATGTTTGTCACTATTTTTCTGTAATCTGTCATGTCTCCATAAACTTCTTGCCCCCTGCTTTAAGTTTGGATGTAGTTTTCCTTTGTTTATGAAATATTTGCTGGCAATCTGGGATTGTTTTTATTGATTAATAAAGTGTTTTTATTTTGAACTGTAATCTGTTTCAGTGTCATCACTCATATTTGGATTACATGATTGTGGAGCATGCTTGCACCACCACAACACATCTTAACTAAAGTGGTTTTATTCTCCAAAGACAAGAAAAAGGTCTATGTAAAACTACCATTGAGTGGACCATATCATTATTGTTGAAAACACAATATAATTAACATGGAAAATTGTATCTATCATTTTACTTTGTAAAGCATTAAATCAAAAATTTGCTGTAAGAGTGATTTACTGTATGCAACGAGTGAACATAACTGTAATTTTAGTGATAAGGTACTTACTTTGTGCTTTTTTTGTCTACCTAGCTAAAAAAAAAGAGGCAACTAAAATCCTCACTACAGTATGAGCACTTGCAGATAAAAATGTCACCACTATAATGTAATTACAAATTACATAAAACAATACCGTGTCATCACAACATTACTTGTAATTCTAGATGAACCACTAGAGCGGATGAAGTTTAAAATGTACATTTCATGTAGTTTGGGTTATCCTCAAGTAAACCGTAAACATATCGGTATGTACATGTTTATCATTTCCAGATAAGAGTCAAATAAGTAATACTGGGCCAAAATGACAAGTCTAATGTTGTCTAATGTCTTGACTGCCCACTAAACTCTTAAAAAACAAATTAGTTCTTGTCATTTCCATCCTTTTTCTCCTCTTCAGTAGGGTAAGAATGCCAAGTGAGACGCTCCTCATAGAAAGAGATGACTACTTGGGGACACTTCACATTCGCCTCCTTTGCTGGTACAAGATCGGCTTCATCAGAACTTTTCCTTAAAAAAAAAAAAAGAGTCTCCAATTAATTCATGTCGGAGAGGTAATGAATCTGTTAAAACAAAAGTAATAATCCCCTCCATGGCACATGTTCTGTATACAAACCATTTCATAAGGAACATCAGTTCTCCTGTGGAGTCTGTGGCGCCAATAATTCTCTCTGGCTCCAAACCTCGTGCAAAGCCCCTTAGCTTCTCTGGCTGAACAACAGGATAAGATTTACAGGATTACATGTAGCCAATACATCTTGAACTCTTCTTTATTCTGCTCCTTGCGGTGCTCATGTATGGACTTTATCCACATTCATTGTATAACAGAAGATATATGAACCTTTATAAAAAGTGAAGTCAGCAATTGTAAGCTAATACATTTTTTATATATACAGTTGCAAGAAAAAGTATGTGAACCCCTTGGGATTACGTGGAGTTTTGCATGAATTGGTCATAAAATG
>JAODLL010000011.1:2269159-2294428 GCA_026546735.1 Forbesichthys agassizii
GTGCCCCCCCCCCTGGCTCCTTTCACCGTCCAGGTCTAACGTCTGGGCCCCCCCCCCCTGTCTCCTTTCACAGTCCAGTTCTAACGTCTGTGCCCCCCCCTGTCTCCTTTCACAGTCCAGTTCTGCATGTACCCACCCCTCCTGATAAATCAGAGGCCTCCCCACCTGGACTCTCCTCGCCCAGTAAACGTGACACTCCAGAGGCGCTAGTGGAGGGCCAGTCAGCGGATTTACAGCTCGGCAAAACGAAGACGTCTTCCATAAATGTCCGCCAGGGCCCGCACCACCTAGAGGCCATCGTTGAGCAGCACAGTCCGATGGGAGCAACCTTCTATCTGGGGGAAACTCCTGACGACCGCGCCTGTGAAGGACGGACACCCGTAGAGGTGCGTTCGCCCACGGGGTGCTGCTGTGAGGATGGGCGCAGAGCTTCTGAGGAGAGCTCGGGTTGTCCAGCGGACCCAGGGCCAGAGCCAGACGGGGAAGAAAGCGACGAGGTGGCCAGCGTATCAGAGCTCCGTGTAGAGATCCACAATGTAAACACCGCTGATGGCTTCCATGACTTAGATGTGTCGCCAGACCGCTTAGAACGGACTTTAGCAGAGATTGGAGAAGTGGACTTGGTGAGGAATGGCAGGGAGGAAGGCTGCGACTACGACGGTGATAGTCAGTCATCGCCATTCTCAGATGGGAGCATCGCCAAGATCAGCGATGAAGAAGAGTGCATTACCGACGAGAGAGAGGCTACTGCCCAGAATGCAAACGTCTACATCTCTGCCGAAGACGTGATTCACATGACGGACGCAGAATCCTCTAGCAGGGATATTTTAAGGCTAGAAACAAACTGCTATTCCCGGGAGAGAGGGAGCAGTTTGAGTGCAGACCATGCCTGTGTGGAGACGAATGGGGTCCAGGATGCAAAGGGAGAGGAACTACTGTACATATCGGATATTGGCACTTTGGCTAAAGCTCTGGATCTTGAGTCTTCCTCCAGGCCCAATGGTGTTGAGGATTGCAGCGACAATGGGGAATTATGCAGCCCAGAGAGAGACTGTGAGGCTGAGTCAGTGAGTGGGGAATGTTCAGAGCAGGATACACAGCCGTCCTCTCTATGTTTAAAAAGCTCAGAGTAGAGAAATGCAGGGCCCAGTTTATTAGTTAAATGTTAACCATACAGTTAGGCATACATGAGTATGCTAGATGGGGATAGTGCTCGCTCACTGAGCCTGTGCATTGTACAGCATTGACACGTTTCGTCACACACACATATGTTCACATGCATATAGTATTAGTTCTGCTTCCATTCCCGTTAAGAACACTAAACAGATCCATTATTCAGTTGAAAAACATAAAAGTCCTTTTAAGGTGTTAATTCAGTTGCATTAATTACACTTGTTTTAATGTTGTGCTGTGAATCGTGAAAATCATTTTTAATGATGGTGGGCTGAAACACAACTGTTTAGTTACACACACACTCATACACAGGATACCCTTTTCCTTCTTTTAGTAGAACCTCATTTTACCGTGTTTCACTTGTCCTCTCACTGTGTTGTTACAAACAGCAGATGGCGCTAAAACTCACATGTATTCATTCAATTGAGGTACATTCATCACAAAAATCTATATTATTTGCTCACCATATAGAAAGGTATGTTTGACAGGAATTCGTTGAAATGCAAACAAATGGGAATTAAAACATCAAATAATATTTTCATCTTCAATTTGAGAGATTATGACATTTGTTCTTTTGATAGATGTGTTTGGTAATGTTTGGCAAAGACATCCAGTTATATCA
This sequence comes from Forbesichthys agassizii, assembly GCA_026546735.1. Lineage (NCBI taxonomy): Eukaryota > Metazoa > Chordata > Actinopteri > Percopsiformes > Amblyopsidae > Forbesichthys > Forbesichthys agassizii. The sequence continues at coordinate 2,270,955 of JAODLL010000011.1, forward strand.
GCTCACAGAGAAACTGGTTACATTTTGGGCATGTTAGTCAATCCACAAATGTGTGTGCATTTGAATCTGGTTTATTGGTTGCTCATACAATAATAATCACAACAATAACAATAATAATCTCAGTTTAATAACAGTAAATCCAAAAGATCAATGATTATTTTTTAAAACATGCGGTTTTTGGAACATTGAACTGGAATGTAAATCATGTTTTAAAATATTATCCTGTACATTTATAATTCAATAGGTTAACTCAGACATCTCCACAATCTGTAATCCCATAATTCTGAATCTATTACTCACGTTCATAAGTGAGGCTATGTGGGCCATAGAATAATGTCTGTAATAAATTCCCAAGTCTTCGAGTTAATTAGCATTTCAAACAATTCTCATGTTAGTCTGAGGAATTACTGTATTAAAAGTGACACATTACATTATCAAAAGAGCCTGTCATTTCTTTTCTTAAACTGAGTTAATGATTGTGACCACACACCTTAACTGATATACATACTTGTTTCTAATATTCATTACATAGTGCATTATAAAATGGACTCAAGACTTGTTTTTTTCTCTGTTTATATTCCATAATTAGAAATGTAAGCATGAATCAAAAGGGGGTTAATGACAGACCTTACTTACCGTTACCCAAAATGACTGTACCCATAAACACATTAAGATACATAATGTAACCGAGTAAATTATTGATATATTTAATGAAGAACTTGAATGGAGACCTACATTATTTTATTAGGAACTGACACATTTGAAATTGTCAACAGCATCAACACAGTTACAGGGTTGTAAAATGCATTTAAAATAAAAACATTTCCCACATTTGTGCTTTCAATGATTTTTTTCCAGTGCATTTTATAAGACAAGATAACAGGGCATGTCTGTCCCCTATTGAGTAGGCATGAAACTTAAGATAAATAACTACACATTTAACTGATTTAAAGTGTGAACGGTAGTTTGTGTTCATATTATTCACAGTATACACTGAAATGTTTTCCACGTTATAAATAGCATCTGTATTTGGTATATGTCAGTAATGTTTGTATAATTAAACAAAGGAAATAATATACTGTTTAGTGAGACTATCTATTCTCCTTTAATTATGTTTTAGTACATTAATAGACTGCATCTTTTACGTGAATATTGACGAAGTGTTATGTGAGAAAGCACAAAGTTACACACCATTATTTACAATAGTATCACAAAAAATGACTTAAAAAAGGATGATGTGACATCATTTGATGATTTTCACAAAGATCTGAGGAATAAAACAAGCAAGACATTATCAGAGAAGCAGATACATTAATAATTGAGTATTAGTTTAAAGCTGTGCTCATCAAACTGTGTTAGGGAATCATTTTTTAAAATAGGACAACTGCTTTTGTTGCTCGTTCCTAAGCATTACCCACTACCATTTGGATCGTATGGTGCAGTACGTCTTCCAGCCAGCAGATGTCATAAATGGCAGGTCATGGACTGAATATACCTCAATTGCAGTCAGGATGAGTATCAGGGGGACTGTTTCTGTGTATTACACCACAGTAATGATCCATAATGCTGATGACAAGAGTGTGTCTGGGTACCTGTCAGACAGAGCTTAGAGGATGTAGGCAGGTTGCAGGAAATCCTTGGGGACAATCCCCACGCTGCCGTTTAACTGGCCAACCCACCAGCCATGGATATTGTACTCCTGAAAACAAAACAAACATATTTAGAGGAGTGTTTACATTTTAAGTTGTGCTTTATTATTTTATTTTACTGACTCAATAAATGCTATACAAGCCAAGTTGTAAACCCGTGTGCTGTAATTATTTCCTGCTGTCTGCTACACAAGCCATGTAGCACGGCTGTATTGTATACATTTGAATGTATTGTAAAATGGTTCTAGCGCAGTAAACTAATAACATGAAATTATAGGTATCAGCTACACTATTGCTAAATAACATTTCTCACATCAACCAGATGTGAAGGTGTCCTGGAAAAAAAAAAAACTTCATCAGCAGGTGAAATTATATTCACATTAAATTAAATGTTTTTTTTTTTGAATTTTTAATTCTAAAAAAAAACAATTTAATTTCGTTTTCGTTGTTTATAATCATTGTGGTCAGCAAATTCCTGAGCTCAATATTAAGTTGCCACCCCCAAAAACAATGTATATTCTGATTAAGTACTTTACTGAAATATGTGCTGGCATCTGAAACACGAGTCTTCTTTTCTTTTTTTTTTGAAAGAGAGATAATTAGTTTCTCTATTACTTTTGGTTGCACTGTAGTGAAGGAAATTCATTTGTGTACTTCTGTTATACACGTGTGCATGAAATCTATAATAAAATTGCTCATCCTTAATTAAAGCTATAATTTGTATGATATTGTTAGTCATGATTCACAAAAAAAATGATGTCAAATTAATTGTAGTATGACTGTTGTCTTACTACAGTTATATTGTAATCTTTAATTGTTATCTGCTCAACAATATACAGTATAGATGACTGTCTTGTTTTCATATTTAGTTTAAGGTATTAATGTTACATGTTCTATATTGTCTGTAAAAAACACATTTACAAAAACCCATTGTTATGTCCGATATGAACATAAACTACAAATGTTGGTACAGTGCACACATTAGACTGCCTCATATATGTGCCATGTTTAACAGCCTCTGAGTCTAGATCAATATTTGTCTGGAGAGCGCTGGGGACGGTAAGGCCAGCAGATGAGCAGAGGCACCAGTCTGCGGTCATTATTTCCACACCTTGATGGAGCACAGGGAACAGCCCCCCCGTCTCACGAGCTTGCAGGCGCACACATATTCAGGTGCCAGACTCGTCGTCATTTCCCATGGAAGGAACGAGAGGAGGAAGGCATGCGAGCTGAATATAGCTTGCATGCCTTCCCTGGAGAGCGCCAGCTGAATCTATACGTTAGGTTCCCAGTGTGTTTGCCTCTCTCTGCAGCCGAGCAAACACTCAAGACACACGTTTAACGCAGGGCTTTGTTGGTAAGGCCTGCGCAAATTACTTTTAAATGTGCACACACAAACACATGCAATCGCGCACGCAGCACTCACACACGCACGCACGCACACACAAACAAAACACACGCAGCACACATACACACACACATATACACAGCTAGTGATACATTGCTTGTTGTCAGTGGTCCAGCATATCATCCAGACCTCTGACACCTGTCCCCCAACCGGGGGAATGAGAAGTAGGCCAGCTGCTAATGAGTGGTGGTGACTGGACAGCCAGGATGAATGGGGCGCTTAGAGAGCGATGAGCCGGGAGACTCAAAGCGTTTCCTACGCCGCGTATGTTCAGCCACAATAAGCAGATCAGCCATCCGCGCTCCTATGGAACAAAGCGCTGGACATTATCATCTTTGCCTGACTGTTGGGCTTCTAACTCAGTGAGGGTTTGGCGAACGCTTGGCACTCTGACAAACTTAAATCCTGCCAATTCCGTGTATCCCTGAGCTCATGAGATGGGAATAGTGGGCAGCTAGACAGAGACTTTTAAAAGAGGAGGACTCCATATTTGCACCGTCAACAGTACCGGCGGGCCTGGTTGAACAGAGCTGGCTCCGACAAAACCTCTGAGGGAACAGAAGTGAAACGACAGACAGTCAGAAGTGGCGGAGGGGTGGGTGTTGGGTGGGGGTGGGGGAAAGGGTGCATCATAGAGAGGGAGCCAAACAGTTTTCCTCTCCCTTGGGGGCGTAAGCAGCAATATTCCACCAACCGTGGTGACAGAGAGTTTTATTTATCTCTGCAGCCCATCTGTGCAGTCGGTCCCGAATTCTCCCCGAGAAAGGTCTTTCTGATTATCAGCACCGCCATTTTAATACAACTGCTACATCACAAAGTGGGCGCCAATGGCAGTGGAAGTCTGTCAGGCGTGCAGAGTCCATCGTCCCCGTACGTAAAGCGGGTTCATCCAGAGTACACCTGCTGTAATAGGGACATTGAACGAGGCGCGGCGAGTGAATTATCCAAATGACAAAATCTACGCTAAGTCTTCAATGTCCCCTTCCTTCTGTTTGTTTTCGTTGTTGTCGCCGGGGCGTGATTTGTCTGCGGCACGCGCTTTTGCATCTTCGGCCGGGAAAGTGCAATTCTGAGGATAAAAATGACACATTTCTGCTCATAGCGGCGTAATGACAGGCAGGACAGGTTGTTAAGTGTTCATTTGTGTTTGACGAACGGGGAAGGACAGCGTAAAACGCAGATCACACTACGTAATGGGCTCTCTGGGGTTCCAGAATCAAGTGTTCTTCAGCGGCTGAACTCTGGGATATACGTCTGGGGTGATCTCATTAACTAGATGTAGCATGAGTGTGTACACGCGGCTGCTGTGGCCCAGACGCTGATCCAATCGCATCCCAGACTGGGTTAAGTACTGCAGAGCAGAGGGGGCTGCTGTGGATAAGACGAGGGGATGGGGGGGTATGTGGAAATAGCGCCGCCTTGTGGCGGGCGCAGCGCATCCACCGGTTGACCTCCCGGTGACTCCTCCGCCGAGAGCGAGGGGCGGGCCCGGGCGGGGAGGAGGAGGAGGAGGAGGGGGGGTCGCCAGCACAGAGCGGGTTGCCATGACAACACCTGCAGTGTACTGGTCGCGATCGTTTATTTACTACTCAGGGGGCTGGCTAATGGTGGCGTTCTGATGGGCCCCATCGCTCACGTTCCGGGCCGGAGGACGGATCGACAGTTACCCAAGCCTGGAGTGGGCCGTGGTGAAAGACGCGAGTCGAGACAGGTACTGCTTTACGGTACGTCTCGCTCCTATGGGGAGCAGCGGGCTTTAGATACATGGTGAGATTCTGGACCTTTCTTAGTACGGCTTTTCTGACGTACAAACAAGATTGTACATGCCTACTTTCCCTCCACCTTATCTTATTATTATGAATGCGCACGCACACACACACACACACACACACACACACAGAGCAAATGCATACAAACCAGGGGGAGCGCTAATAAGCCTGACACATGAGGCATCTTTCCTCGGCCACCAGCTGACTGAGGCAGGCCTTGGGCGTGATGGAGCGCAGGAAGTCTCTCATTGCCCCGCTGCTGAACCCGCCGCCTGGGTGTTACAACCTTCCCCCCCCTCCTCGTACTCTCCCCTTCAGCCTCTCCTCTAACTGCCTTCTCCTCCGCCCCCTATCTCGCTCTCCGCCTTTTTACCATCCTTGTTGCGTGCGACGCTATCTGCTCCCCCCCTTCTCTCTCTCTCCCCCCTTCTCTCTCTCTCCCTCCCTCCCTCCCTGCTGTCCACATAGAGTCATCAGACACAGCACAGCTCTGCAGCCGCTGCCATCACTAGTCACCCTAACAAAGAAACATGGACACCTCCACCAGACAGGAGCCTGTGATCCGTTTAGCCCACAATCAGGTTAGAGAACCAGCCTCACTGCTCACTCAGGTACCCTTCTCAGTGGAGAAATATAGAAAACACGATGACATAAAAAGCATAAGAAAGAACAAAAACAAAATGAGTGTGTGTGCATGGTTTCGGGCAGGGTGCGTTTGAGTGTGCGGTGTGAATGAATCTTTCCTGCTGCTGGTGAAGCCAATTAGAAAAATGAATGATCATTTCGACACACAAGTGGAGATTGAAATGGCTACTTAGTGTCCACTCTTTGTGAGCGGCCTTTTAATTAAATCACCGGACGGTCTTCAAAGAGGAGATGTGACAGAGCATGCCCAACGCTCGGACGTATCTCATGGACGCTGAGATTTAATAAAAAAGAAGCGCTACTTGCATCGTTCCAATGCCCACGTGGGACTACGGATGGCTCCTTAACTTAATAGCAATTTAAAGTGGATTTGTGTACGCCGCTGAGTGTCTGTAATGATGGCTGTTTACGCCGCCCCTCATTTATAATAATTAGGCAGAATGGATTTGGGGGGGGTGGGTTGCTGGGGTACGGTTCTGGACTATTGGCTTGGGCTGAATAATGACCTACTGTAGTTGACCGGCAGATGACCGCTGGCTTCTGCATGACCCCAAACCCCAGACTCACCCCCTGCCACTTTGGGCCGTAAATAGGATGTCTTGCCTGTCTATAGTGCGTTGGTGTCTATGGCCACAATAGCAGCTAGGGGTCTTTAAATGGGTGTGTGTGACAGAGAAAAGAGAAAAGGAGGGTGGGGGAAGGGGCCCCTCCCTCCCCATTGTGTGCCCTGGTTGACTTTTCCCATCTAATTGTTTCTTTACTCTTGTTTTTCTGCTGCTGTGACCTGTAGGCTGAACCAGGCTGTGTTGGGTTAACGCCACTGTTACAGGTTCCATATGGAGCACTAACCGCACCCTTACTCTGTTTTAAGTTATATTTCTTAATTGGACTAATAATAATAGAACAACCCGAAGGCCTAATAAATCACGCCCTGGATTTTACTTGCTAAAGTACTGTGTGTAAATCCCACAGGCTAAAGCCTCCGCTGATTTACAGCTAAACATAACGTAAATCAGCCAGAGGCACGTGTGTGCAGGCTGCCCATGCAGGTGCTGCCAGCTCCCACCACCAGGTGTCACCAGTGTCCATGTTGTCGGTTTTCGGCCTTGCCAGAGGCTCAGCAGCGACTTCGAAAAGAGGGGCTGGGGCTGGAGATTTGGCCCAGACATTGTGTGTGTGTCTACTTTAAGAGCCGCACAGGATTGGCTGACCAGAGGCAAGGATTTGCACAGGAAAACGGAGGACGAGTGGGAGAAGTGACAGGCAGCGCTTGCCAGAGTTTTAAAAAGACCGCCGGATAGGGGTTGTGCCATAAATCTCTCCCCACTCCATCCCGCTCCACGAGTGCCTGTGGGAATACAGGAATGCGAGAGCTGACCTGTAGAGCCTTGTGTCTTTTGAATATATGTCCTACATAAATTATAGTCCCGGGAATGTAAAGGCGCCCTTATGGATCAGCGAGGGACCTGCCTCGCAGAGAACACAAGCATTACACATGTCCGCTGGAGCAGCGACGATAGCTTTAAGTCACCGTGATGTCTTATGGCTAGAATGAATCTTACATTATTACACCAGGCAAAATATATCCTGGCATGTTATTGCTATGCTGCAATTTAGCTAATCAAAACGCCACAAACAAGTGAAAAGTAGAAACATTAGCATCAAGTTAAAAAATCTGAGCGCGGGATATTGCGAAAACCACAGCGAAATGGCATTCATCATAAACACAGTAAAATGTCAGTATAAAGCCATAATGTGCATTAGAAAAATGCAAGCTCCCTGAAATGAAATGCCAGAGCAGGGGGAAAAAAAAATCACAAGATGGATTTGCGTGCGCGCTTATGGCAATGTGTCAGCTCGGTGAGCAGTGCTGTCGAGCTCTGCGTAAGCCCAGTCAGCCCTCGCTGGTACCGGGCGCATGGGCGTACTACATGAGATACATTCACGTGAACCAGTGAGATGAGTTGTGAGGCTTGCCATATATCTACTGTGCACATGGGGGAGGTGTGCATGTACACACACACACACACACACAGGACACACGCTGATATGTACACACGCGCGTGCGCACACACACACACGCACACATAACATACACATGAGGGAGGTGGGGGGGGGGGTTGATGCAGGGGAGAAATACACAAATACAGTAAAAATGCCCCCGTTTTACAGTAAGTGAGAGATCGATAATGACCGATAGGGGCCTTTTACACAATCGGCATGTTCTACTCAGTTCACAGCCATACGACACCGCGCCCGCGGCTATACCATTCTGCACTTCAGCAGTCAATCACCTCCAAGCTTTAAAAAATAACAGTTTGTTAGCGCCATTGATTTAGCACTTAGAGCGTGTCCTTATTACCTTGTAATTATGGTCAGTGTTGACATAACAGCACAGACAACCAGAACACCCCCCCCTCCGTCAGCCTGAGAATTTATAGGCTTTGGTTTTATTACAGCCATTTTATGTGTCCGGGTCCCCTGTTAAGAGACAGGCTTGAGTTCTAGCCAAGGGTCCGTATTTCACTCAGCGAGGTCAGGGTTCCCAGGAATCCCTGTACTACCGCGTGAACACGCGCTGGAAGCCGGGAAAGCCCTCCCCGAGGGCTCATTAAAATAAACAGCCTATTACAGTTTATAATCCTAATAATGCCATTCACAGGGGGGGGAGGGGGGGCACAAAATGGGACGCAGGGCGGGAAACGCGGCGGTGACGCGAAACCAAACATTCCCGAGTCATCTGGAGATGACTCCTATCATAATTTACAGCCTGGTGCTCACTTCAAATCCATTAGCGGATAGAGCACGCTCTTGTAGGCTGTCACCATGCAATGACCTGGGCGCACGTACTTGACCAAACAAGTGTCCATCTCCTGCTCCCAGCAAGGTGGTAATTTGATCCATACAGTTGGAAGAGGAACACAGCAGGTTAGATGAGGCTGGTTATAGCCAGCCAAGGTCCCTTTGTCTACAGAGCAGGGTGCCTTATTCGTTTGAGAAATGGGCATGGCTGTTGTGACATTTCTTCCCCTATCAACCAGCACACACAGGGACAGGGCGGTGGCATCTCATTAATCGGGTACTGCCAAGAGGACCGCCATTAAAGGTCCATCATCTGTGAAGAGCATAATTCACCTGTCCCATATTGGCTGTTTAAAAACAAAGGTCCCGTGTCATTTAATACAAACAGAAAATGATTGCTTGTTTTCCGGCATTAGTGAAACTCAAATAGAATATCCTAATCCTATTAGTATCGTAATCTTTACTGACAGAATCCTTATCAGTAGTATAAAATATTTAAGCAATGCATTACAAATATATATTTGTAGGCTTTTTAAAAACAATGAATTTACACATTACATCAGTTCTACAATGCTTATTACAGTTTGGTAGTTAGTTAATAACAGTGCCAAATTGAGTCTAATTTAATCCCACCGCATTCTCATAATGCATTACCATCATGAAATGCACAGTAAGTGTTTTTGTGATGATTCCACAGCAAAAGCAGCCAATAGCAACAGTAGTAAACAAGCCTGTGTACATTGCAGAGGAAAAGCGCCCAAATTGAGCACCATTGATTTCCAGTAGGTGGCTATTCGCTGGTAGATACTCTGCATGTAGCTACACGATGACAATAAAACACGGGGAAATAGATTGAGAGAAAAGAGCTGAGACGTAGGATGCGTTCACCTGCAGTTCGTGTCAAACAGGAAAGAAGGAGCGTCGCATGGCTGCTCACTCAATTAACCCCTGAGAAATAGACTTCATAATGAACAACAGCACCATTAGCTAGCTTGTGAATGGCACTTCACCCTAGTGGCCCGGGAACCGACAATGTTACTGTCGGCGTTTCACTGTTGCACAGAGGCCCATCCTCTAGCTAACGCTGACACTATCAGCATGCTCATAGTGTAAATGAGGAAATGGTGATTATTAGAGCTAATGCTGCTGCAGATGTTGTTAAACGCATATTTTGTCAAAGGCTAACCAACTAAAGCTAACACAGCACCTATTTGCATTGTTTTTTTAATCACTTTAATCTACCGTAATTATAATCTTAATCATTTGTTACTACAGTATTTAGGGAAGTGATTAGGAACATAAAAGCCACGTTAGCAAAGAAACCGTATTCTCCCATTAGGATGACCCAAAATAAAGTACAGAAGTTTAAAGGGACCTCATTGCTGGCTTTGTGTGCTGCTGTTGCAACTGACCTTGCTAATAACATAGATGAGATCTCCTCTCTGGAAGGTCAGCTCGTCCTGCTCGTCTGCTTCACAGTCCCACACACCCTGGTAGTAGTTTGCATAATCTGTATTGCAGCCAAGGAGGAAAAACAAATGATTATAATAATACTAATATATAATTCATAGAACAATTAATACATTCAGGTATGCAGTCTCTGTGTGTGCATTTGTGTGTGTGTGTGTGTGTGTGTGTGTGTGTGTGTGTGTGTGTGTGTGTGTGTGTGTGTGTGTGTGTGTCTTTGTGTGTGTGTGTGTGTGTGTGTGTGTGTGTGTGTGTGTGTGTGTGTGTGTGTGTGTGTGCATACTCACGCACGCGCGCGTGGTAAAACATGTATTCTGTGTGGGCTGTTAACAGCTGTGTGTATGCGTGTGTGTGCGTGCGCGTGTGTGTGTGTGTGTGTACTAATTTTTTGCGTGGGAAGAATATGACTGTCAAAGCAAGATGACTGCATGGCACTGACATGCACATTTACATGTGTCAGTCTGCTACTGGTTGTTTGAACAACGTAAAACCAAAACTGCACTGTGCTGTGTTAGGAAGCAGACGTCCAGGATCGGTGCGTTAGCTTGTGTGCGTCCCCATTTTAATTTCCTGCATTAGTGTGTGCATCTCTTTAATGTCTACACGTGTCTATTTGTGCATCTGCATAATGCATCTAACCACACTATCTGCGTGCGTTCGTGTGCGCGTTCAGCCGAGGTTGTGCTGTCGTTTGAAGTGAGCGATGGGGTGCACTGGCACAGCTGCTGTTTGCATGCTAATGTTGAGGCAGCGCTGGAGAACGTGGGAGATGAGGAGAAAAGGCCAGAGCCTGCCCACGCTAGCCGTGTTACTTGCACGCGCGCGCGCACGCACGCACACATTGCAGCAAATCACAGCTTGCCATTTCACATTTTTCCTTAGAGAGAAAGAAGGGAAGAAAAAAAAAAACAGCGTATTGATTAAGGCCAGCGAGTGAAGGGGCTATGTGAGACAGCCTTGCCTGAAAGTAAAGTAACTCAGGCAAGCATGTTTTAGCGTGGGTGGCAAGTACGATGCCAAAGGGGAAACTGTATTCCATAGGAGTGCACATTGAGCTCCCACTGTAGCTAATGTAACTTCCATATGCCATCTCTCGTTCCGCATGTATGTGAGGAATGTAGTCGGAATTGAAGATGGATAAATAAATAATCACAATGCTAACCAACCTGCTGCCCCTGTTTGTTTGTTCTGGTGAATGAGTCGGCTAAAAGGTAATCCTTTGCCCATGAAACACACCTTCACGTTCAGCTACAGTGCACCAGCATTTTCCCATTCAGTATGTTTGAAATGCCACTTTATGTTGATTGGCAGGCTTCAGAGCTAGCTCTAAGTCCGTTCCCCACAACAATAATCTTATTATGTAACATGGTGTAGCAAAGGAGTCCATAAAAGGGTGTCACCTTGCGCATTAGGACGATGATGCTGTGTATGTGCATTCCTGGTGTGGTTGCTGTTATCTTCAAGTAAACCACCAGTACTTGAAAAGTCAACTCTCACCTTGGAAAATGCCAATGACACTGTATTGTGGGTGTATTGCTCTATATATATGTGAATGCTTCGTGTTACGGCATTACTTTTCGTCACCAGCCTTTCTGTCAAATGATTCTTGGATGATGATTTTAATATCACTGAGACTGAGACATGTTCATATAGTCTATCTTAATTAATAGTCAGTGTGCACATACTGTATGTGTATGCATAAATGCTAAAATGTAATAGAAACCATGTCATGTGGACACAATACCTCCGGTTGATTCAAATTGCGGGTGGTATAGAGCGATAGGTGATAAGAAAGTTGCTGGTTCGAACACTGCTGCCTCCTGGCTGACGTTTGAAGTGTTCTTCAACCTAAGTGCTGACACCATCTTTAGTAAATGAATGTGTGCGTGTGTGTACCAACATTGATGTGAATGAAGGACATGTTGATATAATCCATTCACAATGCATTTGATGTTCTCTGTCAGTTCTATGGGCTGTCATACAGCACAATGAACACATAACACCATAAACGAGTTATACAGTATAGGCCTTTTGCCCACCACACCCGGGAAGGCAGCAATTAATAGTTAGGCTCCATGTCATGTACCACCAGCAGAGCTGCAGGCCAGGGAGCACAGTTAATCCTTCTTACCAGGTACAGCGCTGTTTCCTATGAAACGCTCCCTGACAGCTGGGTTTATGACCATTGGCAGATCTGGATGATGCATGGAAGCCTCCCAGAGAGGTTGAAGGACACTATACTTGATTCACACACATGGAGCAGATGTCCCTGTACACGGATTGATTCCCGTTTGACCTTTCACCTTCACTGTCAAACAGCCCCCTTCTTTCAAGCCTGTTATTTTCCGTGTGTCTTTAATTTCACCAGGTCCACGTCTTTTGCCTTGTGTTCATTTTCCTTGAGGTTCCACCCTTTCAATTCTTAATGCTTAATGTTGATGCATTTCTTCTCTCCTTTTCCATGTTGTATCTCTTAATTAAAGGCAGGGTCAGTCATTCTCAAGCACTTGCTAACTTCGAGCTCAAACCAAAACAATAGTAAGTGTTATATAATAGTAAGTAATGTATTTATATAGCACATTTCACAGATAAAAATCAAAAAGTTCTTCACAACTGTAGAATAAAATACAACAATAGTAAATACATGACAGCACATGACACAAATAAATAACCAAACAAAAGCAAATAAACAGAAGTACACGTCGGACTGGCCTCACCACCTTACAGTCTAAAACCTCTTTAAATAAAAGCGTTTTCAGTTGTGTTTTAAAAGTTTCCACTGAATCCAAGCAGCGTGAGAAAGGGGGCAATGCATTCCACAACCTAGGTGCCACTGCTTGAAAAGAACGGTCCCCTCTAGTTTTACAATGTGTATGGGGAACAATTAAAAATCTCTGACCTGTTGATCTAAGACTACGAGAGGACGTGCACAGCTGTATCAGGTCAGAGATGTAAAGGGGCGCTTCTCCTTGTAGGGCTCTAAAAGTAAGAACCAAAATTTTAAAATGCATTCTAAATTGCACTGGTAACCAGTGAAGTGAAGCTAAAACTAGAGGAACAATATTCCTCTGCGGCCTCACCCCACACATTGAAACTCATTGCAAAGCAAAGTGGCTTCATTGCTGTGAGCGATGTCCGCCACTTTGTTTGTGTCCCTATTTACGGAGTTGGGCCTGTGTTGTGGAAGTACCGGATTATTGTTTCAGCACAGTAAGTAACAGTAAGCTAACGATTTGTGAAGAGATGTTTGGTGAATTTGATCAACAGTGTATTAGCGTACAATTAGCTTGCAATAGCTGATTGTCCCTTTAAAGTTTACACTCTCTGGCTGTCCCCCCTCTAGCAAGTCACACATCCACATTCAACTTGACTTCGTTTGGTTCAAACAAGCCACCATGCAGCTCTTGTCCATGCTCTGGTCTCAGAAAGGCACCAGAGGCATGGTGTTCGGATTGCAAGCTTCCCATATATGCTATATACAACTGTCTAACCACTGTGGCTCCAAAATACTTGCTCCAATGCCCCCCAACACACACACACACACACGCACACACACACACACACACACACACACAAGCGTGCACAGATGGAGGCAGGTGCACTACCTCCAAGAAAAGATTGCACCTGTCAAATCTGACAGCTTGTGGTTCAGCACAGATCCATGGCCCTGTAAAAACACCGGCATGTGTGCATGCATGTACACACACACATGCAAATCCATCATGTCAGTAGCTCTGTCAAACCCATAAGAAGTTGACCTGTGCAGTATTGCAAAACTGTTGCCTTTTACTCACAACAGCTAACATTGTGTTTATAACACTATTACTAAATGGATGAAGATGTTATGCGACTCTAACAGGTTAGAATCAAGCATAGGAAATATATTTGTTCATTGGTCTATTTATGTTCCGTGGTATATTTTTCCTCTATCATGACTACTGTATGACAATGGCTAGCATAAGGCAGATACAGCCAGTCATAAAATGGATTAATAGGTTGATGTCCCAGTTAGTATGCAGAGCAGACTATCTTTAAACAGGAAGACCTTATTTCAAGTGCTGCACAAAAGCAAGCGTACAAAATGCTGTTTCAGTGCCCTGAAACACAGTCCAGCATTTCACAGCAGTTTTCTTCTTTGAAGGACTAAAGTCAAGCAAACCCACAGGCTTCATTAAGCCCCAGTCATCTGCAGGGATGTAGGTGTGTCCCTGGCTAGGCTGAACATGTACAGCATGTGACCAATTATAAGGTATGATCCTTTCTCTGGAAAGGGTGTCAGTTAAAACATGACATTGGATACATTATGAATGGACCACATGTTAATTTAATAAATTTTTCATCAAGACAATAACAGCATAGCATCAGTAATATAGCATATTATAATTTAAAATTGGTTAAATGTTACCAATTTATGTTCCGTTTAATAATGTACACGACATGCTTCATCATTGATGACATATTGCATCCAGAATGCTCTATGAGTCTTTTGTGTCTATTATAGTGAAACCAATCAACATCTAAAATCTGTGTAACGTATAGGTTAATTCAAGTTAGTCTGCAGATAAGAGTATTGTGTATAGAGCATGAGTCTGAACATGGAGGGCCTGGAAGTAAAGAAAGAGGTTTTAAAAATAATACACATTGCGTGCGAAGGTATCCATGGCTACAACACCCAGTCACTCATGTCAGAGTATGCGGCAGGGGAGAATTATGTGTGTGCCCAACTGAAGTTGTTGAAATGCACTGGTAAGATGTCGATACTGAGGGCGAATTTCTGACCCATTCAAAGTCCTTACCAGATTGGATTACGTAAGATTCAGGCATGTTTCTTTTTTCGTTATAATTAGCATAAACAATTGCACATTCCTTCAACTGAAGATGCGTGTTAGTAATTTGCATAAAGCAACCTCCTGCTATTTGGGCATTCTAGCTGCCTCTGAGTGAAGCATTACTCATTCTCCGCTTGTATAATAATGTGTACTTCCATGTAGACGATTCGCTATTTGTATTTCTCTTGCAGTGAAACAAAAGCATTTAATACAATTACTCGTAAGAGCAAGAAAACGGTATCTAACACATTTGACATTTGAGTACTTCAACATTTGAGTAAGGGGGAAGGTATGAACTTCAGCAGTATGTCTCCTTATTAGTTCATAAAGGATTGAGCCTGGAGCCTTAGAAGGCACGTTAACCTTGAACTTGTACTCACCTTCCTGTTTGAAAACAGCCTGCGCACTTGTGTGTTTCCAAACAAGCTAGCTAACTGAAGCACCGATGGCGTATGGCAGCTTAGTCGGCGTGTGGATCTGTGTGTATGACACTGTGCAGCGGCGTCTCTGTGTTCAGCATGCTATAACTGTGTCTCATGCTGTGTTCTCACCTCTACAGATGTGGCCTGACTGTGAGCAGCCTGCCTATTCCCCACCGTGCTGGCCTGTGCTCAGACTGTAAAGAGAGTCTGAACCAAGCCCTCAGATTGGGTCTATTTCATTTCAATAAAATATAATGTCAATACAGAAGATGGGATGGGAAGTGCATTGCAGCTGTGTTCTGTACATGTTGTTATCTTTGTATTGTTTCTGTTTTATTTTACAAGCAGTATTTAACTTTATTGAAACCTTCAATGCTTTCTTACCAAAATATTCAATCCAGTAGTCTGGCTCCGCCCGACTATGCTCTCAGCTCATATGTTTTCGCTGATATAATAGTCTGGAAGTCTTGTTCACAGTCCCATTTTCACAGCCACCCTGCTGGCGGTCCAATCAGGGTGTTTCAAAATGGTGGTAGATGAGGCGATCAACATAGTAAAGCTGTCTACTCCCAGTAGACGGCAACGACTGTTAACACTTCTCAATGGAGCGTATTCACAAAGTGAATATTGGGTCTGTCCATCTGTTTACCAGGTTAACAATACACTGCTGATCATTAAGTAATCTCTTATTGTTGGTACACAGTGAACCATAAACTCTACAAGTTCAATAATGACAGAAATTATGTATCTACTGGAAGTAAATTAATTTGGCAGTGGCACTCATCAAAATTAATTTAGTGTTTATTTCTTTTGTTTTATTGTATATTTTATGTTTATACAGTATATCGTGTTTTAAAGTGTTAAATGTTTCCGTACGACCGCCACTTTGGCCAAGTCTCTCTTGTAAAAGAGATTTCTGATCTCAAGGAGACTTCCTGGAAAAATAAAGGTAAAATAAAAAATAAAAACTTTCCATACATACATTATTTCCATTGTAAATTATGAATGGAAACACAAATTATGTTTGGTAGAAACACAACGCAATAGCCACACATAACAACAAACATATAGGTCACATACAGTAATGTGTGTACTTTTATTCTGTTCTTTGAATGAAGGGCTATGTAACCTTTGATTTATATAGAGATGAACTGACTCCTCTAATGTCTTTGGAGGTGTCACTCAACCAGTGTCTGATACCTGATACAGAGACTGATAAATAAAACACATACAACCCGCCCCACATATGAAACACTGCATAAATTCATACAGTAAGTGTAGACTCACCTTGTGTGTGTGTGTGGGAGGGGAAGGGGGGGGGGGGGGAGGGTGAGAGAGAGAGAGAGAGAGAGAGAGAGAGAGAGAGATTGTTTGTGGTTATATTTCATGTTGTTCTATACGCACATACTTTATCACTGTCAGGTCGAGTGTGTGTGTATGTGTGTGCAATTCATGGTTTTCAAAGTATGTCTGTGGGGGAATAGCGTCAATGCTTTTCTTATGGCTACATTTTTAGCAACCTCCGTTGTTTTACGACTTCAAAGATGGACTGGATACAAACGGCTATGCAAATGTGTGTGTGTGTGCGTGCGTGTATCCTTTGGGTTCAAATAGACTGAGGTACGTATTTAACAGAAAGGGAACATGTAACACCACCCACCCACACACACACACTCCAGTATTCACTTCACATCACTTCAAACTACCTGATTCTCCTACTTGTTGGCAAATCCTGAGCATGCAGCACCCCCCATTCATTTCAACAAATGGAATGTGCACTGTGCGGGGTCACACAGGATTTGCTGATATGATTGTGTCCGCATTAGCCCCGCCCACCTTCCAAGCCTTGTTGCCATAACAGCCCCTTGTATCTAATGTCAATAGAGGACTGTCTGACGAGAAAGAGAGCAGCTCATAGAGAGAGTGGAAAGCAAAGGAAGAGAGCTGCAGAGAAGAAAGCTGACCAGCATTCACACTGACCGCTTGAAAAGACACATCACCAATGCCCTTCAATGCTTCATACACCTACTGTATAGCTCAGTCAAATATAACACTATGTCATTTATTCCTCCCCTTGCTTTGATGTAGCTCAGAATGTGAACTTTGTTCAGTCGGTTTCATCTGTGATTATAAATAATCTACAATATGCAAGATTAGAAAGAGTAAACAAACGCGTTCCTTTAACAGACCATAAGAATTCCTAAATGGGTTATATGGACTTCATTTGAATGTACAGTAGCTGACATGAACTGAGAGTTGCTGCTAACATTGTTCTCTAACTGACCACCTTTTCAAATTGGCATGTTATTATGCTATTATAATTACATTTAGATATATAGATTTAATTAACAGAATTGACACTTTAATACAAATGTTAAAAGGCTGACTGTTTAGAAAATGACAGGAACTGAAAGAAACCATAAATGGCTGCAATCACAGTTTTGCTGACAATATGAGTGATTATATAATATCAGTGAATGTGGCATTGGGATGGCCAAAGGAGAATGAAAGGTATATGTGTTAAGAAAATAAATAATTGTATCCACGTTCCAAAACGGTACCACTGTTGTAAGTCAAATCAATCATGTGCTGGTAATTAGCATAGCGTAGGTGTAGAATTAATGGCCAGTTGAACACCAGCATACAAACAGAAAGGCAAAGAGAAGGATCACATTTCAAGTCATGTTCTTTGTGTTGTGCAAAACAGATACAGTAAAATGTTGTGTTGTTCTTAATTTGGATGTAAGGCATGAAGGCAATTTAAAGGGTTAGTCTGATACAATGCATATGATTACAGTACACAGCATTGATTGTCATTTAAATAATCAGTATTCACTGTTATATTAGTCTAAACTAAAGATGAATGTTCAATAATCAATGCTGAATGAAATGGTTTTTTTTAAATGCAGTGTGTATTTGTTGTCAAATTCAGCAAATATCTACTCATAGTTCGCTAGCCCAACACAACAATATCCTGGCCTGGGCAATGTGTTTCCAATATGTGAGGTGGAGCTTCTGAGGGAGCACCATATGGCATTGAAGGGAGAGGTGTTTTTGTTTTCCATATCAACAAGCTTTCTCCATAATTACCAACTATATTGTGATTCCTAATCTTAACTGACTCAGTATTTAGTCATATGGTTAATTCCTCTTAAATAGATGCCCTGCTGCATTTTGCAAAACTCACAAATCGAGATATAATGACACAAAGATTTTTCAAGTTAATGATTTCTTGTCATTAATTAGAATACCAGAACCCAATTTTGTCACGTCACTGTAGCCAACTTTGAGCACAAAACGTATTCAGTAACCTCAATTTGTACACATTTCCTGTAAAGTGAACATTTTTGGATAGTGGAAACCGTGATCAGATCATATGACTTCCTGGTAGTGGCATAATGGCAAACATTGTAGTAAAAACAGTGCCCTCTTTCTTAGAGCCACACAAGCATCTCAGCATTTTGGATAATGAGAAACAAACTATAATATTCATTGTCTACATTTGCATCAACAATGTGGTAACACTGCAGTACATTACAGAAATCAATACAAGGAACTATAATTATATATTCTAGTCTAGGCTTAAGGTAACTTTCTCAGTCAGTCAGGGAACCAAATACCGATAATCAGCCGGGAATCTGATTAATCTACTGTACCATGTCAAGGGATAGCCATCTCTGCTAGTTATATCCCCCAATATACATGGTTGGTGTTTCATTTCAAAATTATGTTGGCATAGCATATCGTAAATGTAATTTACAATAACATAGGCTACTGGAAAAACATCCATTACTTCCACCTTCTTTCACAGACTTGATTCAAGTTTATATTTATACATTATTAAAACATTATATCATAAATAATAATATAACTAAATAAAAAATAATAATAAAAAAAAAATAAAAATAAAAATAAAATAATAATAATAATAATAATTACATGTAAAGCATGGACTTCCTGTTTGCCCACCGGATGCAACATCTAACTGGTAGGTTATAACCATAACACATAATTTTGTTATGTTACTTACTGTATGGAGAAAAGTTATCACTGTAGCTTTATTATAGCTTTTATTTATTGTAGTTCCCATGGGTGTATTTTCCTCTTAAAGTGTTGGTGATGATCTGACGCTAATTTGTTCTTCTCACACACAGCAGGCACATAGTAGGTTATAATAGGACACTTTTTAAGTAATGGTTCCCACCAGGTAAAATGAACTACAAATCCAAGTTATGCATATTTCTTCATAAAAACACTAACATCGTTGGTGGTCTGTCTGTCATGGCTATATGTTTCGCAACATATGATATGCCACTTTTGCTATAGGACAAACATCTGGAGCTATCTCACTAATTATTTAGACAATTACCAATCTCGAGACAATCAATCGATGGTGCATTTTAAAACACTCAATCTGATCACGTAATTATTACACAGATCCACCTTAAAATGGGTAACCCCAAGCAGGCCACTCCCCTCTCCAACAGCAGCGTCGATCGCAGCTTTCCACCGTCTTTCAATTTTATGCCACGAAAATCGCGGAACTAGAGTCTGCGCTGAAATATTTCCCTGTCCCGGGCCGTCTCGTTTATCTGCGCTTCCAACTGCAGACGTAAACTACGTAGGCCTAGGCTACTGCAAACCCACACTGAACTGTTTTATCTAGATACATTCTCATGCTGGTTGACTTTGTTGGGTCTGCCGCACAGAGCGAATCGGGACGTTTTCCACGGAGATTTCCCTCCTTTTGAGGGGAGGTTTTGAACGGATTGGTCTAAAGTGGGATTTGTAAAAGGGTAATGCGGTAGTATTTGAAGAAACAAATTTCAACAAGTGCGGGGAAAGCTTAAGAAGCCGATATATCAGATAATTCCCTCGCTGTCGGTCTGTCTTTCCTGTCTCTGTTGACAAGCTGGGATCGCTGAAGGGAGATCAACAAATACCTCAAACTTCCGTGAATTCTGCTGTCACGTCTTCGCCATACGAATAGCTACACCGGGCGTTATTTCTTTTACCATATCAACAGTGTTCGTGCGTGTTTTGATTGCAAAACCGGCGTCGAGGCAGTGTTTTGCCGTCGATAAAGTTCAGACGTGACCAGTAAATGTCACTGGTATAGCCTACTTGTGACTGAAACGAAGGAAGTCTTTATGGTCGGGGACGGAAAAAGTGGATTTTAATCCTGACCCAGCTCCAACAACCTTCGGTGTTATTGAGGTTTTGTCATGTTCCTAACCGGTTAGTTAACACCGCTTTGCATCCGGGTAAGCACTGTTTTCTATCTCTTTAACCTATTTTATTTACACCCACCTGGCAACTACACAACCACGCTGCTATGGTATTTTCCACAGGTGGGCCATATTAGGGTTTTGTTAAACAAATGACCAGTTTGATTTGAAGGAACAGGCCGGAGACTTACGTAAATCAAACACGAGGTATGGGAAATGTTATGGTGTTTCCAGACTACAACCATGCCTGATCAGATTCGTTTGTGACGAAAGGGATAGTGAGGCTAATCTGCTGCGACGCAGTAGTCAAATTGCATGCAGATGCCTCGTGCCTGGCAACGATTTACTCAGGCGAAAATCTGATGAAGGTGCAATGGTCTTAAGTCTGTGATCATCATGGGCTATATTGTAGTAAACATTATGTGGTTAACATTGTCCTGTTTCGTTATTACTGTGTTTGTGCCTATCACTCATCTAACTGGAACGATTATTTTCTCCGTTAACCACTCACAATACACATCCGTTGCGGTTCTAAGTGATTCCTGTCGTAACCAAGGCTCCTATGATCAGTTTATGGCATGGGTGTTGGCACTTGAACGAAACACGCTACGTAACGTGGCGCAAAAGTTAACCGCTTCGTATTAATTTGTGAGTGCTCTTTGATCGCATTTAGTTCTTAGGCTACGTCAAGAGGATTCTATCCAAATGATAGTCTCTGGCTTTGACTCTCCTTTTCTCCCCTTCTCTCAATCCTCATCCCATTTTCCTCCAGTCTGATCTCATGGAAGCCTCCTCCCTTATCCATTTGGGTGTGTCTTTGCCTTATTGCGTCTCACAAAAGAGGGAGATCCCGCATAGTGGTTCATGACGACTTTGCAGCTTGTGACCTCCAAACGAGGATATCGAGCCTACCCATTTCCCTCCCCTGCCGAGCTGGTTACACAATCGGTACAGCTGCAGATTGATGCCCACCTCATCCGCCAATTACTGCCTTTTGGTCGAATAACTTAAAGAATAACCTTTAATTCACCGACAGTTGTCAATTAGAGAACATGTAAGTCTACCACATTTAAGACTTAATGCGGTTCTTTCTGATGCTGGAGATGTAGCATGCCTTGATGCCATTTTGCAGTCGTTTAGGTCCCTATTGAGTGTGTTACGCAATACTGCAACAATTAGTCTCATCAACACTGCGGATGTGTAGCCTATTGTAGTTGTGGAAGCCTTGTGTATATATGCATGCATTATTCACAATGCAACAATTTTAATAACCAAACAGGGCATTAGATGTCCATGTTGAGGGGGGGGGGGAGGACTTTATTTTTATAAGAAGCAATCCTAATTGTGATGCAAAGTGCTTTGGACTTAGATGGGTTGGGTCATTTGTGGATCAAGTGATTTAGTGGATATTAGGCTGATACCAAGTCGTTTTATGAGGCTAGAGAAATTATGCATTGCTGTGCACATCAGTGGCGTTATGCTTTGCCTGCCAGAATCAGCTATTTCTTATTTGTGTGTGTGCGCACGCGTTATAGGGGCTGGAGAAGAGGCGTCCATAGATGGGTATCACCTGGTGGCCGTACCACCAGCATGCGTTCTCGCATGCAATTTACCACATAGCTAGAATCAGTCATGTAGCTAACACAGGCATGTGCAATACACTGCCTACTGCCCACACAGTAACCTACTCTTTGCACCAACATGTAGTAGAACTATGTGTTGCAAAATATGCATTATTTTTGTTTAGTTTATACCTCTATTGTAAGTAATGGCTTAATCTTTGACGTTTTAGCTTAGCCAGTCTTCAGTTATGAAATTCTGAGTTACTTGTACCACTGTTACTCCAAGTCCTGTATTGGTTAATTGCCTGTTGCTGAAACACAGAACAGGTTTATTAAAAGGAAACTGACCAATTGTTATGGGATACATAAACGTTCTAAGGTTTGTGATGTGTTTGCTCTTACGTGGCAGGTGTTGCTTGGCTATGAATTTGAGATTGAATCAAGAAATGGCAAACAACCTACTCATTAGTTTTATTTTATTTGCTATTTTCAATTAAATATAATGTTGATGATGGAAATATGGTGTATGTTACCCCATATATTGCAATGATACCCCAGATATAATTAATATAATAAATGACCGGCTAGTGGTAATTTACTTTCAGCAAAAAATAAGTAATGGTGACCATGTGTGTGCAAGATGCACACACATCTCTCTAATCCATTTTTCCACTCTTTTCCACTATGATTTAATTGCTTGAATTGAAGCAGTTTTAATTACTTTCCCCTGTCCCATTCATTACAGTGGCAGAGCTAACCCGTGTATATTAACACATTGCTACACATTAGTTTATTGGAGGTGTATATCATCACATTTTTCAAGGCAAAAGTAATTTCTAACTGTTTTCTTCATAATATATTGTATTCATTTACTAAAATACTGTATAGAATAAAGCATGCACATGTAATCGCTAAGATTAAGATGTAGTGTTTTTGGTGATAGTTTTGTGTCTATCCTGAGCTATTTGTCAATCTGAGTAGTTCTAGGGACACACAGGAACAGTGCTAAGCTTGCATGACCTTGTGATTTTTCATTTAATATTAGATTTTTTTTTTTTCTGTTCAAGGGAGTCAGATTGTTTGAAAGAGTCTTGGGGCGGCGTTGAGAGGTTTTTGAAGGAGTTCTCCTCTCATTCCATTATTTTCTTTTGGTCTCATCTACAAGATAAAGTTGGTGCTTTGACATTTAAGGTTCTGTGTTTTGTGTGTGTGTATTAATCCTGATGGGTTTGGCAGCCTCTCAGCAAGGAACTGACATCTTGTTGCAAATGTGATTAACTGTGTGTGTGTGAGACAGATTTAAAATGTAGCAGTGAAAGTGGGTGTG
Organism: Forbesichthys agassizii; assembly: GCA_026546735.1. Lineage (NCBI taxonomy): Eukaryota > Metazoa > Chordata > Actinopteri > Percopsiformes > Amblyopsidae > Forbesichthys > Forbesichthys agassizii. The sequence continues at coordinate 2,294,063 of JAODLL010000011.1, forward strand.
GAGTCTACAGTATAAGTAAGGACTGGGTGATATTACCGTGCCATGATATGGGTCTAGGGAAGTTGCTGTACCCTGGCTGGCATGTTAGGATTAGTTTTAAATGTGATGTGGGCAGTGAGGTGGGGAGCCCCTGTGTGGCACATCCATATTTAATAGTGCTTCATTCACTGGATTAGCAAAGATAGGCTTTTACCAGATGGTTATCTGCAGATGCAACAGGAAGGCCCACATCAGGCATGGAAACCCTTATGGATTGAGAGGGGACCTCCCAGACCACTGAGGCTATTGTTCCCCCTCCTACATTAAATTAGACATGCACAAAGCGGCACTAGCCCAAGGACTGTAAGCAGCATTACACCCTCCCCC
>JAODLL010000011.1:2309769-2324892 GCA_026546735.1 Forbesichthys agassizii
GTGCGTGTGGATGGTAAAAATACGTGTGGATTATAATTTTGCGCTTGAATAATATTGATAGAAATCTACCCCCATATTAATATGCATGAACATACCTGATCAGTGGTGCCATGTTATTAATGGACACGGTAAACCTTGGGTGTCACTGTCAACATTTGGTACCTACTACCTGTGCTGAAAGCAAACGCGTAATGAGGTGCACTTTCCGTGTTGCAACATGTGCTTTCCACGCTAAACAGGAATCACTTGCAGCCCGGTGGATTTGTTAATAAAACTATTCGACTGCTTGTATGTAGCCTATTATTGCATTTACCCATTGCATATAGTGTGACAGATAGCATATATAACATCTTTTTAGTTGTCCATTTTAAGACATAAAGAGGTTTACGTTGAAACCCCCGATTTGGCTAAATGTTGAGATAAATGACGTGACTACGAAATAGCTACAATTAGCCTGGTTTATTATTATTATTATTATTATTATTATTATTATTATTATTATTATTATTCTTTCAATTTATGGGTTAGTAGCGGAAACATATTTCGGAATCTGTTATTATTATCCGGATGTGCATAACATTCTCTTACCTTGAGCTGACAAATGACCTCTGAGTTGCTAAAACGTAATCTTGCACCTGCAGTGCATATTATATTACCACGGTCTCTACGTTACGTTATTGTGTTAATGGCAATTGACAGACAACATAGCCATACTGACACCATACGATTGTACTGGTGAGGCTGTAGTTATGTCATCTAAACAGATCTGTACAATTATGTGTTGCCTATAAATAAAGTTTGATCAGTCCTTCTTCAATGTATAGCCTATTTATTAAAAAAGCAAACACACAAAATATGAAATAAGTTTGAGAATGTACAGTTTATTTTTTCGATTGCTTAAACACAATTTTGAAAACAGGGCTGCTTTTGTCAAAACACTACACACAATTCATACAGCCATACACACAAGTAGAACACCTCACCTCAGATATTTTGCTAAATGTAACATTTCGTTCAAAACTACACAATCATTTGTAAAAACAAAATGTTGTCACCATAGGCACACACATGGTTCATATGACCAGATTTGACAGTGAGGAAAAACTTTTATTGGATGGGGAATCCATCCTTGCACAGACCCTGCATCAGTTTGGCCACATGCCTTCTCCGTGGCTTGACTCAGAGGTATCCTGACATAAGGAGTATGTGGTGGCCCACTCACTGTATTCACATTTTGTACTGTAAGTTGTAAGGACCTATTGTAAGGACCTATGCTGGCATGGTGATGAAGGGCCCCATTCTGCATGATGCAACATTGTGATAATATTACCACCATGTTGGTCTGGGACATTCTAAATATTGTAGATACTGTGGCCAATGATGTTTTCTTCACCTTACAGTACTGTACGATGATACCTTCCATTACTCTTGCAGCAGGTAAACTCACCTGTTGCCTTTTCATAGTGTTTATGGCTGATTGGTGAGTTTAGAGTTAAGCACCTAAGTGTATGATCACCTGGTGAACGGGTTTGATCGATTGTTTCATAGGTGTGGTATTTTGAAATGGTTAAGAAGTGACATTGTGTTAGAGTTCAGTTGCTAATGTAGATTGTGTGTGTTTAGTATTTTGCAAAGCACTGTGTATAGTTTTTTGCAAAAAGTGTTAGGCTGAGAATGTGCTTCTATATCTGGGCTGTGGTTTTGCTCCCTAAGTGGAAGGTTGCACTAACTGTGTTTTATAACATTTCAGTGTGTAAGCAATCGAAATAAACTTTAAAACAGGGATTGGAAAGGGTGTGTGTGTGCGTGTGCATGTGTGTGTCATGTCTGTTTTTTGACCCCAGCGTTTTCATTTGCCATTGACCTCAAATTATTAGATTTGGGCAACAGTCTGCTGCCTTCCTTTGTGCCTTTATCGTTACAGGAAATGGACAATTTAACAATCATGTTCACTCTTAATATAATCAAAGTTCCCAGCCAGCTAGGTTGATGCGCACACAAAGAAAAGTGTTAACATAAGGGTTTCTCTGAGATTGTGATTTAAAACTGTGTGCTTGGACAGATTCATATTTATCCAAATGTTGTGATATTACAGGCCTAGCTAGGAAAGGTAATGTCAAATAACCGACATAACGTCTCACATAAATGTATTTATACATTCCACGGTGCTTTGTGAGGTCTCTCATCTCACTGCAGGATACTGTGGGGTCAGGTAGAGTTGAGTCCCATGTCAGAAATGTCCCCATGTTGACCTGTGCCTGACTGCCTTCCCCCCAGCAAAAAGCCCCTGTGAAGGCAAGAGGAACTGGGGGTCCCCTCCCCTGGAATAGTGGTTCCCTCCTCTTGACAGCTCCACAGAACCCCAGCCACCTGCCTGCTGAGCCGACCCCATATGAAAAGGGAAGCCCTTTGTAATCCGGCGGGGATTACACCACCCAACAATACACTGCTGAAAGAGCGACAAAAGCCCTGTATCAAACGCCACTGAGGGGGAGCTGGGCTATGATCTCCCACTACTACCAAGACTGACTCCTCCGGGCACCTCTCACCCCCTGCCCCCCCCACCCCAGCCCCAGCCCCTTTAGCATTCACTCCCACTGTCCTCCTGCTTCACCCTCTCATCTCTGGGATCTGTTCTTTTATCAGTGCATTCCACCTCATTTGCATTGCATTGTGGGGCGGGACAGAGGGTCCCTCTGATCTGATCGCAGCCAGAACACAAGCAGGAGCAACCTGAGGGCGTGTGCGTGTGTGTGCGTGTGTCCTGTTACACACACACAGTACATGCTTTTACATCACAACACACAGAGGTGAGTCTTTAAGCATCCCTGCCGGTATTTCAGGCCCTGTGTAAATGTACACGCTACGGCTGGAGTACAGGTTTTAGATATACCAAGGACAGGACAGGACTCAGTTAGTTGCTATAAATGACATGCATTGTGTCCATGCTGGACAAAACGCATCACTGACATTGATATAACACAGTGTTCCATTGCTGGGTCCTCAAATTCAAATAATCTAATAATAATAAATAATAATAATAATAATAGCGAAAGATGTCACTGTTATCAGTTTCTCATAGGGACAAATCTCAGCAACTCTACAAATGGGCTCCACAATATAAACACTTCACTGCCTATTTAAACCCTTGTTGAAAAGGTGCTGAGCCTAATCCTTAAGGGTCTGTTGTAAATGTTTGTGTTGGTGTGAGATAAAAAGAGCTAGTTTACTTTTAGGATTTCCTAGGAATCATTCTATTCCCCACCCACATATTGCTCAAGTTTATGTCAGAGCTGGGGTGGGTGGGGGAAGGGGGGTGGGGGGTTTCAGGAAGTTAAAAAGGTGATGATAGATTGAGGACACAAAAGACAGAATAGCAAAGATTTTGCACTTTAAGGCAGACTCCAGTCCACCTCTGTGTGCACCCACCTCAAAGTTGACCCTGCGTACACACACACACACACACACACACACACACACACACACACACATACACACACACACACAAAAGTAACTTACATTGCGTTTTTGTTAGGATATACTGCATGAGTCATTTCAAAAACATTAATTTGAAGTGTCCATTAAGCATAGCAGTTATGGCGAGCGGTACGTTGATTCAACCGAGTGATTCCGTGCCTCTATTACACATAATATATGAACATATGAGAGGGGCTTATTTTTCATCACTGAGACGTTGTCCCTAGAGGCAGTTGTTAAAGAAGTGTCCGTACGTTATCCTTCTGGAACAACTAGGAAAGGAAAGGAAAGCAACATGCACTGTATTGATAGTAAGGGAATTGAGAGCCCAGCAAGACGGCAGAAGAATGTGTCTGCCTGCATTTGTGATCCCACACATTGCCGCCTATTCCACTGTCCAGTTAATTGGAATACAAAGCAGAGCAGGGTCGATGAGGGAGTTGAGGGTGGTGTAAGGGGGAGTGGGGGTGCTGTCTGTCTCAAGCAGCGCTCAACCTTCGCTGCTCGCTGGGAATTGACTGGGGAACCAGCGAGCGAGACCGACACACTGTCACTGGTAAAATGAACTGTCACCTCGCATTTCTCAGCCTCCTGGCAACGTCGAATTGGCCGCTTTGAACCATGCGACGTGACACTGATTGAGTTCTGCTTTTCCCCTTCCTGCCCTCAGAGGAAGGAGCCAGTGTAATTTTCAAGTGTACGCTCCCCTCCATGCAGAGTGCCGAGCAAGGCATGGCGGCTCTGAGGCAGGCATGCTGAGGGAGCAATGCTGCCAGATACGCCTCAGTTTACCTTCATGACACACTGTTCTCTTTGCATTTTCCCCCACGATTGTAACTTCACCATGCCGCTTCGTTGCGCCTCCTCTCGAGCTACTGTAGTCTTGTTTTTCTTCTACGCCATGCTGTAATGGCCGCCTGACAGGCAACACAGAGGAGGAAGACTATTAGGCGGTAGCCATTTGGATCGTGGAGGCAATCCCGGGGAGTATTAAGATGTTAACCCTGGCCAAGTCACTTGTCTCTCTCGGTTACTACGCTGATGGAGAGGGAGACAGAGGCGGTTGGAGGAGGACCCAGGAGACCGAGGCTTCTAGACCTAGCAGAGCTTGACTCGGGTGGGAGGGGGTGGTTGACATGCAGCTCCCAGCCATGGCTAAAAAGAGCTTCAGGGCCACAACAAAGAAACGAAGGGGTGCACTACTAAACTAGGCCTCGCCGAACAGCAGAAGTGTTACACGTGCAGTGCATCATTCCCACCTTGTGACAGCGTTCAGGTGGTGGGAAATATGTGTAACATATTCACCGGCACAAGCTATTCTGTCTGTATATTCCTTCTTCCGTCTTTTGACAGCAATTTGCAACCAAATGTGCTGAGAAATGTAGGGTACTGTTATCAGCTGTGTGTCTATTATTTGTTTCCCTGCTTTGGTGTGGGTGTGTGCCAGTGCAGGGGCATATTTCATCCCTTTATCGAGCCAACAAATGAAGGGTTCAATTTGTCTGCTGTCATGAAAATAACATACAAGCAACACATTAACTGAGGCTAATTCTAATAGCTTTATTTGGTATATGCCAATACAAATGATCTCCCTGTTGTATCTCTTAGATTACCAACCCCCCGTTATTCCGTGAATACAGCAACCGGCGTTCCTTTGAAGCCCAGGGACCCTGTGGAGTTACATGCGACAGAGGAACTGGTGCAAAACTAAGGAAGTGAGCCTGGCAATAGACTTGTAAAAGAGCCTGCAACAACTGGCAGCAGCATGGGGTTCAAACAGCAATGCTTTGACCTCAGACAAAGTGCAGGGTGGGTTGGTGTGTGGGTGTTGGTGACAAGTAACTTAGGGAGTTGAGATATCAGTGAGGTTTGCTGAACTGTGGCATCATGTCATGGATGGTTATATTTGTGTTGCCATCACCCTGTGTCCATTGAAGGAACACTTCGCCCAAGAATGGTAATTAGTGTGTCTGTTACTCACTTGACGGCCTGGAAGGAAAAAAGGTTTAATTTATGCCTATTTACGCCTTCAGAATGGAGCTGTAAATTATTTTTTTGAGACAGTGGAGTTGGTAAGGGGTGATTTTACATTCTTAAAATGTTTTTCAACTCTATTGCGTTTGGAGATGGTTACAGCTTCTCCCGAAAGGGATGAGAGCACTTTCTTCTTGTCAAATTGCTCACTAATTCATCCACTAATTATCATTTTTGGGGTGAACTATTTCTTCAAGCATTTTTCACGCTCCTCTTTCTCCTCAACCTATGTTCTCCTGCAGCTGACTCAATGGTGGAGAACGCCTCCCCCCCCTTCCACCCTCCCGCCACTCCACTTCCAGTTCCTTGCCAGCTGAACATCTGTCTCCATGGCGTCAGCTCTCTCGCGCCGACTCCGTCACCTCCAGATGGAGAGCCCGCTGGGATCTCTGAGGTACCAGCGTGGCAGAAATCACGCTTCTGCAATGAAGTCCCACACTTGTGTTGCGTATGCCATTTCTTGTTGTTAGATCTGTCTTTATACACCCTATTTATCCCCCCCCCTTCACCTCCCTTCACACCCCATTCTAGCTGCCTGGGTCACGGTGGCTCATCTGAAGATGTGGCTTAAGGAGGAAATGCATGATACACGGTAACAGTCCTCCTCAACCCTATTCTAATTTACACTAATGGGCAGGATGGTATATATTGGCCGGGACTGCTATTTGGTGGAAATGTATAAATGTTTAATATGGCTGAAAGGGAACTGCGAAGTTATGCAGATGTACTTCACACGATTGTTGAGTTCACCTCCTGGAATTTTATATATGTTGTTACAACAGTTTCAGATTTTACAAAGTGAAATGAAGGAAATGCTTTGGCAAATCATCCCGACCTTTACGGTCAATAGTTACCTGCAAACGTAAAATAAAGTGTGGGACGCATCAATGTCACCAGCTACCTCTGGTGACTTGACAAATTGACTCTGAATTAATTTGAGGGTGAACTCCACATGAACCTCAGCTTTAGGGAAAGGGCACCAACAGGGCAGAAGCTCTGTGTACAAACCTAACACCATGTGCAAATATTGAAACTGTTGCTCCTAAACCATTCAATGAATCTTGGTGGTCCACTGCAGCAAACAAGGGTGGAAACCAAAATAAACAGTGATTTAAAAGCGATTGATTATTTACACAGTTGATTTTTGTTAGGAACAAATAATATTAAGTATTTATATCGTTTTCAGAATAACGTAAAAAGGTATAAGTAGTGGGAACTCATCTCAATTGTGTTCGATATAATCAAGTGTAAAACCTGGCTCCATTAGTTTGTTGTCATGTTTAGATTTCCTGGAGGTATTTTGGGGTGAGAAGGTCACTGGGAGCTACCCCATGTGTTGTGAAAGATTCCACTTGTCACATTATGCAAGAAAACCTTGGTGATACTAATATTGGAAGCTAACAGGTATCAAATATGGCAATATTGTAAGGTAAAGAAAACTAAAACTGCATTAGAAAACAATGTGGTAACCAATGTTTGTGTGAGGGATAATAATGATTATCGTAGTGTTATAACCCAGAACAGGTAATTAATAAAATATTTAGCAATGATGTTTTGATAGTTTTTATTAAACATAACTGTAACAATGGTTGAAAAATACCCTGTAAATAAAAAGTGCAAACAATGACACTGATTATATAACCAGTGCTTGAACACAATATGCAGAACAATAGAAGACGGCCATATCAATGGATTTCATAATAATATTCACAAATAAAATCGACTACGTGCATATTTCTATATAGCATGTATATACACACACACACACACACACGCACACACAAGCACACACGCACACACGGGTTACATACACACACTGTGGGCAGGCCCACAGGCATTTTCACATTTCTTTCAGGAATGGTGCCAGTAAAAAGGCCCATAATTAGGGCACTGAAGCCAGATCATAGTTCACAGTCACTGCCTTTCATCGTCGGGGAAGAATCAGGACCAGAGACTTTCAGTGCAGAGTTATCCACTGGTGCGTGGGCATTTACTAGCTGGCCACGGCCTGCTTTCTCGCGTTTCTTCTGCTTCATTCTGCGGTTCTGGAACCAGATTTTAACCTGCGTCTCGTTAAGTTCCAGGCTGGCAGCGACTTCCACTCGCCGTGCCCGGGTTAAGTATTTGTTGAAGTGAAACTCTTTCTCTAGCTCCGTCAGCTGCTTGGTGGTGAAGTTGGTCCGTATCACATTCTGCAGGCCAGGAACCCCGTACTCAGACAAGACAGCTGCGTGGTGAAGGGGATGGAGGATGAATGGATGGGTAAAAGCATGCAACTATAAGCATAGCCTACTAGATAACATGAGGGTGATAAATGAAAAGAGAAGAAACATGTTAAATAATAGCTAATTGTCGTAAAATGCTAGATCAATATAGGCTTACAAACTAGTTGTATTAGTCTATACCTGAAAAAGTATTATCCTGAAAGATAGTAGTAGCCTAGACCAGTTGGACACGCTTGTTCAATTTCATAACTTTAACTTAAACGAACCTGTTTTGGGAGGGTTCCTTTTAACTTTCATCCAGTCAAAAGTTTTAGAGGTTTGCTCTGTATTATCCAAATCTTTCTTGTCTTTGCTTTTGGCTGGTAACCTGGAGGAGTAAACACTCTCTAAATAGTCTTGCTGTCTCTGTTCCCCGTTGCTGAAGTGAAGATATTGGCCTTTTGTGCCGGCTCCAGGTCCACAGTTATCTCCGGCATAAGGAGCCATGTTTGAGCCAATTTGTGAAACCTGCGGATTAAGGAATCCCCGATCTTGCTCTTGACCAATGCCATACTGATGTCCGTACTCCAAAGTTTGCCCAATTTGCGCACTATACACCGAGCTCCCGGTTGACGCAAACTGCAAGTCTAGGTTGACGTGTGGTTGGTGGTGAATTGGGTGGCTAGTGGTCTGGTGTGGGGTAGAAGTTAAACCAAGTATCCGCCCGTCCGAGCCGTAATTATCACTTGTTGAGCACGACGTGGAAGCTAAAGACATATATCCATGGTTTAAGTTGTGGTATCCTGTCTTGGTGTTAAAGATATTTGTTCCTCGGTTACAAACGGGGTAGTCTAAATACGAGTTCATCCTAGAGGCCTGTTGTTTGAGCTGAATTGATGAGGACTGAGCCGTCATTAATTGTTGCTCCTTTTGCCCTAACCTCTAGATAGTATGTCAAAGCTGTAAAACTGCCTTCCACTCTCATATCACCTTCGTGACAGACCACGTGACCCATTTAACACCAATAGCAAAGGACCTACAGCACTCTGTCAAGTCTGTAGGGTCGTCCATCAAACCGCTCGTATTTACATGACAAATGCTTCAATCAAACGCGGCCATCAATCTGATAAGAATACAAACATCATGCCACATTTTAGTGTGCGGCGATACTTTGAGTCGCTCAAAATGAAATAACAATAAATGGTGACGAAAATAACTCGAACCAGAATGAGAATATTTATAGTTAGGGTGGTATTTCAAAATTATTAACTATGCATCAATGTCCAGTAAGCATTACATTGATAGACTCAAATATGAATAAATAAATACAAATTTGTGTAATTTTAACGTGTAGGCTTTTTAACTGTCAATTATTGAATTTTCACCTTACATTTTCGTTGTTTACATTTCATGTGAATTTTTCTGTATCCTTTATATAGCCAGTACACCTCCTTGTTATATGAAGATAACAAAATATCTATTAAGAAAAAAAAAACGATGGCATAACATCCTATATAAAATGAATATGACAAACAGCTATATGCCCTGCCAAGACAAAATAGGCTATTTAATCGACCAATTGCAAAGGGACCACGAGTGTCTGAATTAAACCCTGCTGAAAAGCAGGGCAATTAATTCAATGATCAATCATTTGCTCTTTTTTAAGATTGGCAGGTTTTGTTAGCCAGTTGCATATAAAGGAACAAAGAAACATGTAACAGCACTTCTCTGTCTCGGGGCTCTAACTATAAACTAAATATTTTAAACCCAACAACTAAAATAATGTGACATTTTACAGCATTTTGCGTTATAGCCTATATATTAATCACACGGATTATTATAAATCATATAAGCCTTACTTCCACCTATACGTCTAATACCTGGATATTATTTGGAATAGGAGAACTTGTCTTGAATCTTAAATTGTTTTTATATAGCCACGGTGCACAATTTAATTTCAGATATAATGAAGCCGACAATCCATTCATTTTTAATGAGCTAATGGACGCATTTAAAAGGAGCCATGGAATAGATGTAACATGTGCAGATATTATGATTAACTCAAAGACAACTAATAAAATAAATGGGCTAAATTTGGAAATAAATAAATTAATGCATATAACTCATATAAATACGATTTACACAAATAGTATTTCGCGATAATTACACCGTCAAATTAAACTGCATGCAGCGTTAATCCTATTCATTGAACATAATGTATATTAAACCTCACCGATGATACTCATATTATGTCATGTTTATTGTTGTACTCATAGGTATCTCGTAAAAATTAATAATACTGCACACAAAATTCAAAAGGCTGTGAGGGGATCCTATACCAAAGAATTAAAAAGAAAACTCCATCATAAATGAGTCAGCTTTGGAGCTTTCATGATTCGTTCATGTGAACTGTGGCTTTCAGGAAAATATGAATCACTTATATTTAAATCTTGATCTGCGCTTGACGTTCGAGAATTGTAGTCCACACAAAACTGTAAACCGTTAATAAAGTCATTGTGCAGATCTACAGCATCACAGTGTGAAACTGGATATTTATTTTGGATGGACGACTGTGCTTTTCCCGGGTTTTGGTACCCAGATGACACATAGGCTTGTTCCTCTTGTTGGGTCTTTAAGGGCGGAGAATCTGTCTCGTAATCGCTGCCCAGATGGACATAACCCAAGCTTGAAAGAGTTGGGCTACCAGGGGAGGAGGAGCATGGAAATCCTTTAAATTTGTCGTCCTTTTTTTGTTTCATCCTCCTGTTTTGAAACCATATCTTTATTTGCCGCTCGTGGAGATTGAGCAAATTTGCCATTTCCACGCGCCTGGGACGGCACAGGTAGCGGTTGAAGTGGAACTCCTTTTCCAACTCAACTAACTGTGCACTCGTGTACGCGGTGCGGGCTCTCTTGGATGCAGCGGTCGTGGCACTGCAGCTCTCTGCAGAACAGTCTGTCGAGACATAATTACACAGGGAAATGGTTTGAATGCCTTTAGCCCAGAATATACAGTAAATGCCACATAAATAATAATATAAATAGTTATATTTCAGTTATTTTATAAATAACTGCATTAAATTATTAGAAACGAACATAAACACATTCGACAATTGAAAATCTTGTAGAATGCTACAAACCTGCAGTAATTTTGTTTTGCTTCTGCTTTGAGTGCCTGGACTCTTTCATCCACGGGAAAATCTTTTTGGTAATGCTAAACTTGGGGTTTAGCTGTTTTGCTTTCTGCCGAGGCTGTGATTTATTGCCACATGACTGCAGTGTGCAGTCAAGTATCATTTGGCTGCTGGCTTCTGACCTTTGCTGTGCCAAAGGTTGAAGTGTCGATGCTTGGTGATTATATGTAAATCCACTATCATCTCCTTGACCATCCTCAAATTCATTTAAGAGGTTATGGTGAATGTATGTAGTTTTCTGCATTTCCATGAAATGTCTACCGGGGCCCCTTTGACCTTCTGACAGAACATTGGCAGCCAGATGTCACGTGGCAGGCTTCCAAAGACCACTTGGTAGTTGGCTTGAGAGGATCTATTAAAAGAATAAGACAAAATCAGGGAGGAGACTACATGATCCATCTTATCAACTCAATAGTAAAGTGACATGAATAGCAAGGGTCCCTTTGCAATAGAAGGGCCCCAGAAAATATCAGACTTTGAGGACAATATCAAGCGTCAGTTTATGTTAAATGTGCATTTTAGATTTTACATTTGTATATGCTATATTTAATATAAATATATATTTGGAAATATAAATATATTTTCTTATAAAAATAAACTAATGCGTTATTTTATCTGAGAAAGAGCTGGCTTCACGAATTTTTTAAATAGGCATTTAACAAAACATTGCATTCGAAGATATTTATATAAATCAAACACCCTTACTATATGTTGTTTTATAATTAAGGTTACATATTCTGTGTGATATTTTATATGCCAATGTATTTACATATAATTAATAGAACTGAATATGTCAGACCAAGGTTTTTATGTACACAAATGTTAAAAGGCAACATTCATCAACATTATAAAAATATACACATGCGTATTTCAAATCATGCAAAAATATGTGCACGGTAATAATATAGAAAATGGTCAATGCAATATTATCCGTTTTCAACATGCAACATCGTTTTTAATAGGTTTTCAGGATTGATATCAGACCTAACAAAATTAATACGTTGAAAGTGTTGTTTTGAGGCATACTGCAGAGATAACGTATGTAGAATAACTATGGAGGCATGCAGCTTTATGAACTCTGGTTGAACCGTCTCTGGAGTCAGGCTCGTAAATCATAAAGACTTACAGCCCGGTCCACAGCACAACACGCCGTATTTCCAAAAAGCCTGCTTGCTTACCTTCCAGCCGTATAGTACCACCGCCTGACATTAACGCACAGAAATCCGCTCCTTGAAACAAATACCGTTTACCCTCGCCCTTCTAAAATATCAGATGCTCTTTAGTCAGGTCCTTGACTCCTTGGCACTGCCTAGTCTGATGGGGTGGCTATACACATGGCAGCGGTCGAGGCGCAGAATGGACAGTGTTTGTGTAGCCCAGCACTACGCCCAGGCATTGTGTGTGGGGAAGGCATTTTCTGCTGATCATGCACGCTCAGCCTTATGATAATATAACCTGACGATAATGTTTAAGGCCGGCTATTTTAGCACCTTGATTTATTAGCAAACACTTTGCCTTTTATATGTAATGCAGAGAATTAGGTGATTAATATCTAAAATAAGATGGAGGGGTTGTGCCTTTTAATTCACTAGTACAGACAAGAGGCCTGCAGCCATTATTCTAATAGTTTAAAAATGCAACTAAATTGTCATTTTACGAGTTTTCCTTTGATAACCCCCCCCACGCACAAACACACATGTTTTCTTTAATAATACATTTGTTTAACCGTAATTCTCACCTTATGCGGTTAAATTTTAAATAAACGATCAGTGCTTGAAAAGGTAAAACATGGGAGGGATTTTGTCCAGTCTGATTCCAGCATGGCCGACACAAGGACTAATTTCATCCTGTTAGTTTGGTGATTTATGCTATAAGCGTTAGCTTACTGGGTGAGCAACTGTCAATCATATTTCAAGTATGCAAATTGCATTTAGGCCTAATTGGCTACGACATATAATTGGTTGTTTTTCTTTAAGTCGTTAATTTTCCACTTTGGGGTTTAGGGGACCTTGATTAATATTGCCTATAGGCCTGTGCCTACATCCTTCTTTGGCCAAGAAAGTTATAATGACGCTTATATGTAGACGATCAGAATGCTGCAGCGGGTCGATACTGCGGTGCTTTGATCTTTCGTTTATCTTTCAATTGAATTTCAATTCCATTGATTGCTCATATGGCTATAGGTAATATTTAACCAAATCACCACACGCTAACACATATGCATGCCTTTGATCACTGAGCCAAGCAACCAGACAAGTGAAATGTGTGCAATTATATTTCTGAAGCAAAATGGCTCGCCTATAGCCTAGAGGCTAATCTAACAAATATTTGTTGTCTTTGTCCAAAATAAATAGTTGCCATGGACAACAGTTTTACATTTTTACAGTTAATGTAGCCCATAACCCCCATAAGAGGGCCTAACATAAAACATATATTATAAAAAATTTTAAAAAACATGCCATATTTATATGATTATCCTGCTATATAGCCTGGTTATGCCTACATCGTTGTGACGATTCTCTGACAGACTGCATGAACTTATTACGAAGTTGACACGGTCATATTATTAGTTCTTAACAATTATTAGGACTTACGTTTTCGTTCATTGTGTTTTTCAGCCGTTTGTTCGTCCTCACTGAGACTTGTAAAGCAGCTGTAGGCCTATTAGGCCTCATGTTTCCCGGTTTAACTCCTCCTAGATTACAGTCAGGGTAACAGACCAACAGACAGTGCAGCCTATACTGAAGAAAGAACTTGATTTTAGGTCCTGAACAATGACCACATTGTTGGCCTTTCCTTAATAAACACGAGTGACAATATTCTTATGTTGGTCCATAAACTGCAGAATATTACATATATGCTACTTTTTATATTTAATATAATGCGAAAAACATACATTTGAGCACGTTTGTAATGTATGTAAGCCTCAGTGTCATCAGTCCACAAGAAGTAAAAGTGACTGCATGGTTGCCTATAAAATGATTTAGAGTTAGCAATCAATGGGTCCCTATATGTTTGAATAATTGTAATATCACAATGTCCACTGACATATATAGGCCTATTTTGCAGGTTGGCAATATTATAATTAATTTAATAGATAAATAAATAACACTTTATTTCTCCCAAACCTTTTACTCCATTAAAATATGTGAATTTCTGTAGCCTATTATATTGTTAAAAAAAGACATTTGTTCAGTGTGATGACACTTTATTTATTAAAGTGGACTTATTAAAGAGAATAGACCCTATAGCATACAAGTTTCCAGTTTTCATAGTTTATGCCTGCTGCTAAGTCTGTTAGCATAGCCTATAGCCTATTAAGATTAACTTGCGTGTGCATATCTGTACGGTTTCTGTATTCTAACCTATAGGCCACAGCGACGTGACCCAAACACAAGAGCTGTGGTTGAAAAATCATCCATCAAACGTCAAACCGGTCTGAGGCGCGCCCTGGTGGCAGTAAAGATGCATTACGTCATACACACATAACAGAAAGGCCGGCCATAAAGAGTGTGATGGAGTATAGTCTACATTTTTCTATCTGGATTGGCCTATATCATAAATGCGAATAGTCCAAATATTTAACCATCATACAAAAAGCTTTCCATGACATTTGATTGGATATTTTTGTCAACAACAAATTAAGATTTTGCAATAGCCTAAACTTCAATATCGTGCAGAGGAAGGCCAAAATGCTTACTAATTTGCTAAGATCATATCCTAATGGTTATCCTAAAATGAAAGTGTAATATACAATTAAATAGTTCATTCCTTGCCTTTAAAGGGCGACGTTCTGTATAGGCTGTTTTACAATTTTACCAAATTTTACAATATGGCTTTACATTGACACGCATATAAAGAGGAAAAACGCAAAATGTTCTTTACCTTAGCCTACATATTTTTAATAACCTTTTACAGAGCCAAATAAGTCTAAAGATGAGAATGACATCGCAATGTGTGAAAGGCAAAGAGCCACAACCTTGTTTCTGATCGGTGATGGTATAGTCTCCTGACCTAGCGATGATCCCATCTTCATGAATTATTCATGAGATCCGGGTACAGATTACCCCTATCAATATGCAATACTCATTATGCTGGTTAAATTGCCACTTAATAGGTATGAATTTGTGTATGTGTGTGTGTGTGTGTGTGTGTGTGTGTGTGTGTGTGTGTGTGTGTTCGAGTGTGTGTGTGTGTGTGTGGGGGGGGGGGGG
>JAODLL010000011.1:2327216-2345715 GCA_026546735.1 Forbesichthys agassizii
TTATTAGGCTATATTGACAATAGGCATAGGCCTATCATGTTGCAGTAACTTTTTGATTTTGGTCAGCGAGATGCAATAGCCTAAAATATTTGTTCAAATGAAGAGAGAACGGACTCGGATCCGTGAGTTTCCTACTGCAGAGCTGCCCGAAAGTTCACCTTTGGCCGCTCTTTGACTTAACACAAATACATAATTTCAGGGCCTTGCTCAAATTCGTTTAATCAGCAACATTAAAGCCGTGATTATTGTAAATGGATAATTGTGAGCATAGCTTAGTATCATACCACGTTTCAAAAATGGTAAACTACTGTCTTATTGAATGTGAAAATATAATTTAGAATGTAGGCTATATTCATTTTCTAAGAATTGCCAATATGAGAGCTTTTACCACTTTAATAAAATCACAAGTGCCATAGCAACATACGTTTTTCTTTTTTCCCCTTTAATATTACATTTGGTGAGAATTTAATTTATAAACATTTTATCAACAACAACAATTTATCAGCAACCAAATTAATAATTTCTACTGAACGTAAATGATACTGAATGAAGTAATGGCAATAGTCAATGGCCATTTAGGCATTATAAAAACAACGTGTGTTGTTATTGTAGCCACTTGGATGTCCAGCTTATCGCGAGTATTCAGACTGGACACCACTTTTCCAGTCCACCCTACGAATCCCATCGATGTAGTTAAGCCGTCACTTTCATTCAAGGTTGTGAATTATATAGTACATTGTCTACTCCCCAAAACCATAAAACCAACTTTATGGACCTCACGTGACTTTTCAGAGTCTGTAAGTAATATAGGCCTATACAATCTTTGGTAAGGAGGATTTTACCAAGTTCGTGCCTTGGCTATAGGTACATAGGCCTCTTGGATTGTATACATTTTGTTTCACCACGCATCACGCAGAGGTCAAAGTGGGTAAGTTAATGTAAAAACCTTATTTTTCTCTGGAGTGGTCAATTGTCTCGTTATTATAATGACCTGGAATTACCCTGTGTTCATATTTCTGAGTATTTGCGCGTTAAGGCCAATCCCTTAGCATTATATTGTCCCAGTGAATGTTGCAGACAAATATAAGTATAGGCTATACGCATTCGTTTTTGTTTTGTTTCATTTATGTTAATTGCCTTGGAGAACACATTCAAAGCAACTGGGAGAAACTTTATTTCAAGCGCTATGAGTTCACTTACAAATACAAAAAGCTCATTGGCGAAAAAAGCTTACATCACTGCCTATCCACATAATAACCCTTTGCACTAAAAATGTATCACATCGACAGGTAGAATACATTTACATTGCTCATAATTAGTTCAAAACAATAGATGCACAAAATGTTCTAAAACTACACATTGGCTTTGCCTAGCCTATGAAAGTTATAGTCTGGCCACAAGATAACAATCAAAATATCATTAAAACGTACACTAAAGCGCTTCGAATGGCCCCGTTATACATTAGGTTTACATTCAATGAAGAGCAGCATATGGTTTGGAAACTTTTAAACTGTACACTAAATTTACTCCTGTTAGACCACCTATTAGGAACAGAATGAAGAGCTCAAGGAAATGTGGCAACCTTCAAGAGAGAAAAGATCATCGACATAATACCCCAAATAATATTTACACTATTTTCAAATAAGAACAACTAAGCTAGCATATAACAATAACAGTAACCTAAAATTGTATTTTGAGACCACAGAATACGTTTTGTCTATCACAATTGCATGCTGAAAGGTGCTGCGCTTTCAATAGCGTTACAGTACTCATGACGGTTTTTTTCATGTTTTGTTTTGTTTTCCAACTTCATCATTTATAAGTTATTCAAAGCTCAGTTGTGAAAGGCGCTCCCTCCTGTCACAAGGCTCATGCTTTTCAGTTTATTGTCCTTTTTCCATTTCATTCTGCGATTCTGGAACCATATTTTGATCTGTCGTTCTGAGAGACAGAGAGTGTGTGCTATCTCAATCCTCCGTCGCCTGGTAAGGTACCTATTGAAGTGAAACTCTTTCTCCAGCTCTAGCGTCTGATACCGGGTGTATGCAGTCCGGGCCCTTTTCCCATCAGGTCCAGTCATGTCTACATAGAAAATCGAAAATTAGCAACGACCACAACTGAACAAGACAGGGAAATAGGCTATACTGCTGGCCCTAATTAATGGAGATATGTAATGCGTTTTTAGCGAAACACAAATAACACTGAATTATATTCCAATATGACATTTCTACATTTAAATGCAAAAGGCAAATACGCAAAATGCATTACACAAATCTTCCTCCATGGGCTTTAAATTGATACCTAACCTAGACCCCATAAAATCGCTACTGCACTACAAATATTGCTTCGCACCCACAAGGCTTACTCATGCAGCTTGACAGATTTATGTCATTTCAGCAAACGACAGCGTGACCATTCAAAACACAAAAGTGTAATTATATATACCATGGCTTATGTGCAGTTTCCGCATCCACGGGAATATCTGTGGCGTTTGGCAATCATTTGATGTTGAAGTTGAGGAGGTGGCGTTGGATTCCTGGTGCAGCTGCGCCCGGGGAACCGTACTGGAGCTGCTGGTGTGGGCACCTTCCTCGGTCTCGGAGGCAACGCTGGTGTCCTCTATCTCCGTGAAATGTGTGCTGTTGCTTTTGTTGAGATTGTTGCCGCCCGAGGTCGCGCTCCGGTCAGTCGGGGGAGAGGGGCTTTTTAGTTCCAAAGGCTCGCGGTTGGCCGTGGCGCATGGCACGGGATCTGGAGAGGAGAGCGAGCAGTTGGGCTGTCTGTACCGTGCGTCTTGCCCGAAACCACGGGAATCATCTCCCACGGCCCCGAAGTGGCTGCTAGTGTTGGTGCGGTTTACGGTTAGGTCCATGCCATTGTAGTTGTAGCCGAAAGACCCGGAGTGCATGGTGCCAGGGTCTCTGAACGAACCGTTCACAGCGCCGTTAGTCCCATAATTTAGTAACTGATAGTCGGAGCCATTTGGATAGCGCCCTGAGAACGAGTTTACAAAGTAAGAGCTCATTTGCTTGGTTTTAAAGCCTCGATTTGTAGATCTTTGTCGCTATAATCCTGTGCTTGCACGATTTATGATGCAATCATGAATTATAGCAATGAAGCCCTACTGTACTTTGCCAGGTATGCGGCCAAATATGGGAGAGCGTTCAGGAATCACGTGCCTTTGTTGACCAGTCGTAAATTCTCACTGATGACTTCAAGAGGTAATTCATGCTCTATGGTTACAAATGATGACGAAATGATGGTCGTTAGGTTCTAGTCAATGGTGCCTCCCCACTGCGCCCTTAAATCCATGTAGGTAGAGAGCGCCATCTTCTGGCAAATCGAAGTAGCGTCTCATGGCCGTCTTGTCTTCGGCACGTATTATAATTTATCATTTATATAACATGCTTATAATGTTGGCCACAACAGTCTCGGGTAACAAGTAAAATGTAAACAAATTGAAAGGCCTTGTGCAGTATACTACATTATTATTGATAACTTATTTATTTTATTTTATTTATGAAAAATGTATTAGTTTTACACTGCATAGACATTAGTGTCATAAAGTGGTGGTGATGATGATGATAATAATAATAATAATAACAACAATAAAAGTTATGTTTTTGTTGTAAGGACAAATAATAACACAATATTTCCAATATATTTACACAAAAGCTTTTATTTTATATACATTTATTTAAAGAAAATATTGCACAAAATATCCAGATGTGCATCAAACACAAGTGAACAACAATAAATAACATGAATGGCTGTAGACAACAAGCTTTTAGAAAAATGAATAATAACTACACAGTTTACAGTATAGGCCTATAAGCCTCGTTTAATGTAATGGGTAAAAAATACTTAGGCCCACAGTGATGAGGTAACAACATTTTCATTGACATCCTATAACACTAACATTATTTACATTTACCAGGTTTGCATAGTCCCCTAAGTACATGAACACAAGAACGAACAAAGAGGACCTGATGTGAACTTAATAGGCTAATATCGTGCAGATATTCAAATATAGTCTAATCTACAAGTCTGCCATGATACACGACACGTATCTACAAAGAAATCAATGCATCATCTTCACATTTTTTTATTTAATATGGCATGGCGTTTGGGGGGCCAAATTAGGCCACATGTCCATTCAGTTGTTTTTTTTTATCTGTCTCTTCCTCCTCTGGTGGTTTGGAGGGATTAAGCAGTTTGTTTTCCTTTTTCCATTTCATCCGCCGATTCTGAAACCAAATCTTGATCTGGCGTTCCGTGAGGCACAGCGCATGCGAGATCTCGATGCGGCGGCGTCTGGTGAGGTACCGATTGAAGTGGAATTCTTTCTCCAGCTCGAGCGTCTGGTAGCGAGTATAGGTCTGCCTGCCCCGGCGCCCGGTGTTGCCAAACGTACCTGTCCAAGGGTGATCGGATAATGTGAATCATTTAGTAAGTAAAACACCTCAGAACTTAATAATTCCAAACCCCTGATGTCCATATAGGCCTACTACATGTTAATGTATGTAATAAGAGGCCCGTGCTTTAATAACCAATTCTAAAGTTGGCATTTGCATACAATACATATGGCTTCAAAGGCCCATGGTTGGGTACGTGGTGCTGTTGATGCTGATGAAGTCAAAGTGCGTATGAAAATGCTATTGATGATATAGCTGATCATCATTTGGGCCATGAATAAGCATAACAACAATGGATGGTGTCTATAATGAATTATTGACTTGGCCCAGTAGACAGTATTATTATAAAGTAACATATAGGTCAAAACTCAATCTATTTCTTATACGCTTTTCGTGACTGTCGGGCAAAACAATAGTAAACGATGCTCACATCACACAAATATTCACATATACACGCAAAGAAACAGTGCGTCCACTTTCACTCACCCGCAGAGCAAGCGTTCATCCTTTGCATCCACGGGTAGATTAGAGACGATGACTTGTCGTCAATAGTGGTGCTCATATTTACATTTTGCTCCGGGCACTCGGACTTGCGCTGGTGGTCCTGAGTTACAAACAGTGGCTGGTCCTCCCGACTAGCGAAAGCGCATGAACCATCACTGTCCTTGTAAAAAGTACCAACCGCGTTGTAGTCGCACGGCGCACCGCCGTTGGCTCGACCGTAGATTGCAGCTGCTGCAGCGCTCGTTTGTTGGTAATATGACGCTGGGTAAACCTTCTCTTGCATGTTGGCTGCTCCGTATGTGGCCGCATTGGAATAGTGTCTTAAAGGATCGGTGTATCCCGATGAATATAACGGTATCTGACCCAGGAGAGAGTCCTGTCCTCCCGACAGAGACACAGGAAAAGTTGAGTTAACAAAATAGGAACTCATTGGATGTATAACGAGTATACTCAGGAGAAATATGATTTGTTGTCTTTTATAGTCCAAGTGGTTTTGCCATTACTTTATCGGAGATTTGGTTTTTGCTGAAGGGGGTTGCGAGGTGCCGCTGAATACTGAGGGGAACTGTACCATCTGATCAACGTCTGGCCAATCACCGGCTTCTTTGGATGCACTATTGCACCCATGGGGGTTGCTTGTTGCGCGCAGGGGTCCCCTGTGAATCGAAATGAAGCGCTCGAGCGTGTCGGTCTTTCCAAACTGAATAAGATGCTTGAAATCACGCACAATGTACACATCAGGAAACATCACGCACCATTATTAAGTCACGTTTTCACTAAATATTGCGGAACAAATAAATCCAGACCATATTTCTCCGTAGAAAACTCTCTCTGGCACACACACGCACACACGCGCGCGCGCGCGCACACACACACACACACACACACACACACACACACACGCACACACACACACGTAAGCATGCAAAGAGGGTCCTTCTGATCACCAATTGAAAAAAGCAAAATACTTGCATATATAAATTACGCATACAGCGCCCCCCCAACCCACTGAGTAGCCTATCCTCTTACAAGACAATATCTCCATTGCTCTTTCTTTCTCTCGCTCACCGTCCTGTATATGTTTGTCTATTAAGACAATTGTTTTTTAATTGCATTTCCGTTTATATCCTGTAACTGAGTCTGTTTGTGCGTATACAAAGTAGACCTGTTCCAATTTGCCATAATGCTAAACGTTTATATTTCATGCATCGCCATGCATTACCTCATGCTGCTTTTTGTCTGTCCTAACTGCAGTGCGTCTATGAAGACCTTTAGCGTGGAGAAATGAGGGTGCAACGCTTCCACTGACCAAGAACACAAACACAGGTCCTAATTCACATCAACCGAAATTACAAAAATCTCACGTGTAAGTAGCCTATATGGCAAAATTATTTAAACAGTGAAATTACACAATCTGTACTACAAACAACTAATAACAATAATCATAATATGTTCAGCCTGTTTTATAGGCTAATTATTGTGTTTAATTTTAAAACATGATTGTAGGCTACAGACATCTGAGTGCTGCAGGCCCCAGTACCGCTTCACAGTATTTAGACTAGCTGTTAACATTGGTTCTGTTGACGGTATAATTGATCATGTTAATTATATGTTGAATGTTAATTGTGTAGCTGATATAATGTTGAAAACGTGTTAACCTATTAGTATTAATAGTAATTCAAGCAAGGATAAACAAACCAAATGTCAAAGCCCTAATTGATTATGTTGTGCCGTGTTTCCTATTTTCAAAACTTTGGTTAAACGCATGGCTTCAATTCAAAATGAATCTGCTATTAATTAATCTATTTAGACAACAAGTAAACACAACGGATTGGGTAGCTATAGCCACACGTATGTGGGCTTTATTCTGTAAATAAACATATTTTGGAAGATGAAGGGGGAATAAAAAACAAAGAGCTGTTAGGCTATGCAAGCAGACGCATGTTTACTGTGTTTTCCACAAAACCGAAACAGACACACACACAACAAAGATTATAGTTTTCAGAATTAGGCGACTTGTGTAGGTTATAGCATAATATGCACATTAACGCTTAATATTTGTCATCCCTACAAATAACTCATTACATTACATTTTAAGTAGCCTATTCAAAAACTACATGTGTATCATCTGAGTTAGCTATTTTAAACTCTTTGCATCACCTCAGATCGTAATCATATTCCTCAGCATCAGCATCACGATAATCAGCATCATCATCCTCATCATCATCATCATCGTCGTCGTCATCATCATATCAAGATGGTATGGCCTAAACCAGTTTACCATAAAGGCTATGATTGAAGACAATCACGGATACCTTTACAATCTTAATCCGTATTTGCTGTTTCTTTTATTATATATATATATATATACATATGTTTTTGTATTTCAAGGCTTTCTGGCCCTTTTTTGAATGAGTAGGCTGTATGCTACATGCTACATCATCATCAAGTGGAGCTAAAGCATAGGCCTATTGTTTGTAAATATATATGAAAGAACAGATGTGCTGCTTTGCAATTTCTTAGAAATAAAGGATAAGGTTTGGTTTTGTTTTGTCAAAACAAGGCATCTTAGCGGCAGTAAAATAATGGTGGCCTTACCTTTGTTGATAATCCATCATTTCCAGTATGGCCACCACTCTGAAGTAAGTCGGCTCTTCTTAGTCCATTATACATTTCCATGGCAAGTAATTTAAGGAAAGTAATTTCACCATACCAGTTTGTAGGCTATATAGGACATATAGCCACGTTAGCTTTACGTAACACGAAATACTGCCCGTTCTCCATCACTTTGGAAAAATACGCATGACTATAGGCTATCTACTATTACATAATACATATTGCATTGCAACATGGAGCAAAGAAAACGTTGTTACTGGTGAACGAGCGGTGGAAAGAAGCAGCTGCAAAATAATCTCATGGGAAATAACTTCCCATTCCTAGTGTTCACATGACCAAACCCAGCCAATCCTCGAGCAAAGCATGTCGTAAAGTTCCATCGCAAAGTTGTAAATTTTCATAAACAACACCCGTTTTGTATATATTCAGGGTTACGCTATTTTCAGGGTACGATATATAGATACAATGCGCCAGAAAGGCAAGTTATTCAATTGCCAAATTTTTATATATTCAAGAAGGAATGTATTATAGAGTGTAGTCTATTAGACCTGCCTATTTAAAAAAAAAAGAATCAGACAATATTCTCCAGACTAGCAAGTTATCTTTTATTCTCAGGTCCGAGGAATGTTACCCGTTGGGGGGGGGGGGGCGAAAGCTAATTTATTTTGCTTTAAAGCATTAAAAACTTAAAACCCTATTGTGGATATTGCATATCATCTTCACTGACCAGAATTTGCGACACTTTGGGACGCAATAAAATAACATTACCTAGCTTCAATTTACTCCTGTTCAAATCATCCAATTACCTTAATTAAAATCATATCACAAATAAAGTAAATGTTAAAAATAAGCACAACATAACATAGGCCGCAGTGCAGGCCTTACAAGCCGAATTGCTTATCACTGTTTTGAAAAATGAAAGAGAAAATCAAAGTCTATTAAAAGTATACTATATTGAGAAGCATATGCTGCTATGCTAATATTGATTAGAGCCTATATTTTTATAATCAACTCCTTATCCAGACATCGTTTCTATAGGCTAAAGCAATTATAGCCTATATGCATTAAGCAGTTCACCAAAACGCTCAGCCTATTGAGGGCTAGGTGGAACCTATTTTTTAAATACAATTAGTAAACATTTTAAGTGTATCATATTAATGATTGAGGCTACCAGTAGAATTTGATTGTGATTGGACAACTATTTGAATACCTATTAGCCTATAGGTTTTTTACAACATTATTTTTCTCATGCTCAGCTGAAAAATATTATCAATATTATTAGGTTAGAACTAGGCTATATTCTGCCTATTTAATATTTTCTAATAATTAAAAAATGTGTTGTTATTTCATGTTACTCATTTACAACAATTTAGCTGGAGCAAAATTATCAGTTTTAATTGAGGTCACCGATGCTGTTTCTGTCAGGGAAAACAAAGAAACCATAATCATATCAACAGTTTCATAGAATTATTTATAGCCTCAGCCACTAAGATATAAATAGATCATGTTATGCACAGACATTTTCTTTAATTCATATTTAGACCTGCTAAATTGTTAAATTTGGATAACTTTATTTGAAGGAGCCCATGTATTACATGTATAAATAGATACGATCTTACAAAAAAGAGCATACACACTGTTGATAGATCTACATCGAAATATATTCACAGACTGAATTAATTCAGAATAATATTTTTATATTATATTGACATTAAGGTATAACTTCTCACTTAAATAATCGCATAAGACTATCTGATGTGACCTAAAAGACAAGAGATCATCCTAAAATAAGTACAAAATATGTTTACAGTATATTCGATCAAACCCCTTTGCAATTGCAATGTATAAGCAGCCCTGATATAGATCTCAAATAAAGTTTTACATTTTTTAATTAAAATGTTATGTTTGTTACATTTAGTCTATGTTACATTACATTGCCAAACCTGTTAAGATGATGTTATAATTCAGTATTATTAGCCAATTAAAATGTATTACTCCAATTTCCATTAAACATTTTTTCATGACATCATTTACTAGACCTAAATTAGGCATATCTACACAAGTTATTTTAAAAATAAGAGCAGTTTGCTTAAATGTTAAATAATGTTATTTGCCATTGATATTACTTGGTATTATAGTACATTGCTAATGACACTGGTCTGTGTGGGGATTTGCAGAACTGTTGTTCCATGCATCCTGAGGAGCTGGAATGAAGATGACATCAAGCATCCAGGGCCTTGGGGTTGTGGGACATGAGAACCAGGGGCCTGGTCCCTGGGAGATGGTTTATGGACTGTCTGGGCCCAGGTCACTAGGAGCTGTATAGCAGGCCACAGGGAGAACATTGGTGAAAACTGAAGATCTGTATTCATAAAAATCTGTATGAATGCAAGCACAGTGGAAATTATTTAAATATAAATGAATATTATGCATTATGCTGTTTAATTTTTAATGTGTATAATGTTGCTTTCCACTGTGGACTCCCAACTGAGTTGTTTTCATTTGAATCAATATTAATAATTAAGACACCACTATGTAATAAAGATGGTGACACTTCTCCTAAATCTATACGTTTGAAAATAATAAATAAACATGGATTGATCTTATTGCTGATGTGATGCTCAGGACAGAACATTCGAGTTATTCCTCTGAAAGAGAATACTATATATTCAAACTATGGCATGGCAGTTTTACTTTACTTTCTGAATATATTTTAATAATGCCTTCCTCGTGTGTTATCAGAGTATTGTAATGTAGCACACATTTACGCACATGCACAAGCACACACACACACACACACACACACACACACACACACACACACAATGTGTTATTTTTTAGTAATGTTATAAATACGTCAGTAATAAAATCTAGATTTTATCTCTAGATTCTTGAAAAAATCTGTGGATGTTGGAGTCACGAC
Source organism: Forbesichthys agassizii (assembly GCA_026546735.1). Classification (NCBI taxonomy): domain Eukaryota; kingdom Metazoa; phylum Chordata; class Actinopteri; order Percopsiformes; family Amblyopsidae; genus Forbesichthys; species Forbesichthys agassizii. The sequence continues at coordinate 2,337,675 of JAODLL010000011.1, forward strand.
ACCGTCACGAAGAGGGGGACAACGCGACGAAATAGTGAAGTGTATAGGGTCACGTGATGCTGTCCATAAAAGTTATAATATCTGTCACTGAATAAACTGTACCTTAATGTATTCTTTTTCTCACCACTAAAATCAAGCACAATAAGCCTACGTTGCTATGCCTTCTTGTATTATAATTAGGGTAGCATTATTCATTTTTAAAGTGACGGTTAGAATGTAAACAATGTATTTATTAGGACGCCTCATGAACTTCAATAAAATAAAAAGTGGTTTGGCTCCCTCTTTTGGTCTACTCATGGAATAGCAACATGCAAATGCTCTAACATGTTTAGCTGAATTGGGGTACCGGGGTTATCTTGTCAGCACACACTGTATATTAAATAGAGGCTATGTGAAAAGTCTTCAAACTTCAGACAAACAAATTGTCTAAATTAAATCACAAAGCTGTTAAAATCACAAATAGCACCCGCATCTTCAAGCGTCTGCTGCCTTGCTCTTCCACCAACTTTGTGTTTGTCATAGCTTATAGCCGTCTAGCCTATCAAAGTCTTCAAGACTATTATCTATATCCTCTTCATCTTCATCCGCATAACTGTTGGAAAATATTAAAAATAAAAAATCAAACAAGGGTAAAATTAAAATGCTTTTCCTTGTGACGCAATTATAACATTGTTGATATTGAACTCAGCACATATGCTAAACTTTATAATCTGCCAACCTTTCACAACAGATTTTATATGTTCAATTGTTTTTTAATTAATGTCTTATTTAAATGTTTTCATTAGCCTATTTGTAATTTAGACAATAGTCCAAAATCAGGAAAAAATCACCATAACGTTAATCATCATATATGCATTTCCTCGGAACATTTGATTTATAGATTAAAAAAGGATATTCTAGGATACTTTCAAGTCACAACTAATCAGAGAGCAGTGGTTTATTATCGTAGCCTCTTTGATCCATGGGGGCTGTAGTATAGTGTACTTAAATGACCAGATCTGTTTTCCGATTAACGTTTATTAAACGAATATTTTATTTATTTATTTATTTAAATTACGTAATATCTATATAGTTTAGCGGGTGTATCGCCTAACGAAGTTTTTGCATTTATTTTTGAAATATAGGCTAATACAATTATCTTCCTGTTTTAGGATATGTGATCTGAAATCGTTCCCATTTTATTGAATTAATCATACCAAAAGCTTAGGTGGATTTTTTGTAAATTCTTTAATATTTTTTTTATTTTTTATTATTTTTGTATTTTTACTTCATTGCCATTTTCTAAACTCAGACATGTATGTATCCTTAACATTAGGCTATTCCTGACTTTAAGCCTACTCCTTTCACACAACACATACAACCAAAAAATATATTTTTACCAGCAATCACCAATTATTGAATATAGTTTGCCATTTATCTTAAAGAGATACAAAACATTTATCATTTAGCAAATACAATAACACTTTCGGGTAAAAACCATCTAAATAGTTTATTAATTGTTATTGCATGCATACACACACATGTACTGTCACAAATAGGCAAATCATACTGTCCCACTTTTCAAAACCATATTTCCTAAGGGACAATAGAAAATCTGATATAAATAACAAATATATTAAGAACGACATATACTGTTTTGGACGAAAAAACACATAATAAACATATTTTATATATAATGTAAATATTTTTATAATAGATTATTTTATTTATATAAGAAATATATTATTAACAGTGACTATTGGCCTATTCCTTGTCTACACTCTATATTGTCTGATTTCACAGAGATGGATTAAATCCAGTCCAAGACTAAAAGAAAACGCCCTATATATCACTGATATTTGGGAGCTCTTCATAAGAGGCGCTTCCGGTTTGAAATTGCTTCACCATCATCTATGATTGGACATTTGAGAAGTAATGGGATGTATATCACCTGAAATCACATCTTGTGATAAACCACAATTGTATTGACTTTCAATTACTTAAGTAAGACCTGTGCACTGCATTTTAGTTGTATGTCTCATAGGCAGTGTCCCACATTAGGCAAATTCACTCTAAGACTATAGCTGCATTTTGAGCAAAAACAGTCGTTCCTTGACCTCCTTTCTTTGACATTTCAGCAAATATCTCTGCTTTGAAAAACAGCTGAAAAACAGTTGAACTACACTTTCAACAGAACTACATTTCCCAAATACTGACGATGTCGTCAACGTGTAACGTACAGTAGGGGCACGTCTGCCGTACTTAACAATCAGGGTCTGACTATCGTAGGAGCGACGCTGACACAAGAAAGGGAGTAAGTTTAGATTTTAATATAGTTTTCAGGTTGTCTAACTAAATATTATCATAAATATAGTATAAGTAGATTAGTAGTTTGATTTGGAGATGCTGACTCATATTTCGTTTCCATTCTCTTTTTACTTTCGTTTTTCGTTTTGTTTATATTTGTTTATGGATACGCAAATATTATTTATTTAGTTCTCTAAGTAGCCACAGAAAATAAAAAGGCTATATCAAACGGTGTGCATTGAAAAGAACCGGTAACTTAATGCGTCTTTTCTGAAGAATGTTCGTTTAGGCCTAGGCTATAAGCTGTCTACGTTTAAACTAATGAAAGTGAAAGCAGTAAGAAGCTTTATGTAAACATTATGCATCTAATCCAGTTGTTGCTGTTTTTTTACTTATGAAATATATCTTAATAATTTTTACTATCAGTGACCATAAATTGTTTTTATAATTGATTGCCTGATTTAACAGATCAGCATGGAGAAATCTGGTGAAGTTGAAGACTTGGGGAGGACATACTCCCAAGTGATTTTTGAAGGCATCCCTCACACATATTCTCCAGATACGCCTATAACCTGCAACTACACCCTGACTGCTTGCTTTCAACCTAACCCAAGAGACTGGGTGGGCATTTTCAAGGTGGGCAAAATCTATTTCTATATGTTTATATTTTGTCTTAAGTATAATTGTGTGTATTTGTGTCTGAATATCTCTGAGTCATCTTGGAATGTGTTATACAGGTTGGGTGGAGCACAGTCAAGGATTATCATACCTTTGTATGGGCAGAGCCATCTCTGGACGTAGTGAGAGTAGAGCCAATGAGAAAACAGGCTATGTTTCGTGGTAAGACATCAGACTTGTAGGCCACTGGCCTATGGCATATTGTGTAAACACAATATAATTACAAATGTATTTACATTTTAAGTAGATTTTTTTGAAAATAAAAGTAGCAATGAACCAATTTAATTTCCCCTTCAATTAGAATACTACTTGCCTAAAGATGATTCTGAGTTCTACCAGTTCTGCTATGTTGACATTGGGGGCAAAGTGAGAGGAGCCAGCACCCCGTTTTGTTTTAAAACCACAACAGAGCAAAGTTTGGACTGCAGTCTGGACAAGGACCTCTTGGTGATTACAACACAGGTACAAAGTGCTTTTGGGCAAAGAGGTCTGACTGAAATTTAATTCAGAGCACCGGTGGCAGGGTGCATGCCATCATTTGAGTAAGCAGGGTGGAAAAACCGTATAGAACTTAATAAACAAACAATAGTAGAGATATAAGCATGATATTGATTACCGGTAACAAAATTACAAATATAACTTTACTGTATTGATTCAATATTATATTATTGTCTCATCCATATGTTTTTGTAGAAAGGCATCACAGTTTGGCCTATAGTTTAGTTTGAATATCTAAAATGAAAGATTACAACATAATCTGCAGTCACCAGTGTTGTAGTCGAGACCTCCTGATCCGAGACAAAGTCTTGACCAAGACCAGTATCTTGAGACCAAGATAAAACCAAGACCGAGACCAAGGCACGGCGAGACCGAGTCAAGACCGAGACCAGTGCGAGTCCCAAACTGCATGACATAAAATGTGGAGTATGAAAACTATAGGCACTTCTGAAATGTATTTTATGATCCACATTTCAGTAAAAACACACAACACTAATTAAGATTCCTCTTCATTAGGGCTGGGCGATATATTAATTAATATCTATATTATTATTATTTCAAACTTTGATTAATGAACAACTTACTTTGATAAAATGTTCCTCGCTAACAAAATAAATGTTAAATATAGCAAGAGAAGGGTTTGAACATCAGGGCAGCTCCAATGGATTAGTCCAGTGGATGTACTGTATAATGTAGGCCAGGGCTATTAAATTCCAGTCCTGGAGGGCCGCTGCCCTGCATGATTAATGCCTCCCATCTCCAACACACCTGATTCAAATGAATGGGTCGTTAGAAGACTAATAACAACCCAGTCAGATCCGGAGATCTTTACAATTGCTTTACTTTGTGAATAAATCGGAGCTCTCAATTGGAACTAATTGCATGCACGTTTTAAATTGAGAGTTTCAAGTATAATATTCAGATCTGAACAAAATCAGTGTTATTATTATTATTATTATTATTATTATGGGTTAATGCATTGATTATTATCAAGATTCTGAGTGGAGGGTGAGCTGGTTGTTTGACCTTATGGTGTAAATATAAGACTGTGGAGTTCAGTCTCCTTCCCCTGCCGCAGGACGAGGTTGAACAGAACACACATGAGAGAGAGGAGCTGCTCAGAGAGCTGTGTCTGAAAATAGAGGAAGCTGAAACTAGAAGAAATGCTCTGGAGGAGAATCAGAAAGTCATTGAGCTCCTGAAGGTCTCGGTTGTATTGTTCACCTTTTAGATTTCCACAAGACACTTTACAGCAAATAGGCCTAGGGCAGATTCAGATTCAAATATATTAATATCATTACTTTTCATATATATTATAATATAGTATATTTTGCATTATTTCAATATCAATGTAAATGTTATTTATTTTGACAGGATAAAGATAAGCAGAGAGTGCAGGAACAGAGTATATGTGCCAAGGAATTGAGTCAAACAAAGGAACAAAATGAAAGCTTAAAAAGAGCCTTAATGGACCAACAGCGGGAAATGGATTGCCTCAAGGTCTGTTTCCAGTCCATAGCAAACACACACACACACACACAGGACTTCTAATATTACATGGACTCTATTACATTGTAGAAGGAGTTGCTGGTGCAGAAGGAGACATGCCTGGTGCTTCAGCAGGCCAGTGTCACAAAACAGGAAACGTTAAGCGTGAATGAGGAGGTAAATGTTTGTTTGTTTATTTATGTATTCTGTCAAGGTTGCAATCTACAGTGTATACACACACACCCTGACTCTGGTTGTCATAATCCACGTAGCGGTAAAGCCACTATGACTTGTTGTTGATACTTCTGCAGAGGTCTTTGATTGTATATCGTGTGTCTAAGCAGCAGTCGCACATTCAGGAGAAGTATAATCAAGCTGTGATGAAGATTAACCAGCTGAAGGATGACCAGGAGAAACAGAAGGAGACCATACGCTGCCAAATGGAGGAGATCGCTCAGTGAGTCGTGGCTAGAGACGCTAAGTATCTATATACACTGTCTTAATGTTTTGGAATAATAATCTAATAGTTGTCTGTGTTGCAGGCTCAAGCCCAAAGTCAAAGAAAGCAATCAAGAATTGCATGAATTAAGGGATAATCTTCAGATCCTCGAGGTATAGCAATTTTACTATGCAGTGTGTGGGGAAAAATACATCCTTTCAATTGGTCTCATTCAGAGGTGGAAAAACTATGAATAAGTACATATTATACATACATTATACCTGAAAAGGCTACTGAAATATAGTAATTAAGTATTTGTACTTAATTACTTCCCGTAATGTAGTCCGGACTACATGTGTGGAAGTGACCCTAAGCTCAAATCCATAGGTGAAACGCATATCTAGGTGTGTGCGTGAATACAGCATGCCCTATTGCATTAAGGAACGTTTAGGTCATTTAGAGAATGTGGGATGTGTGACTGGTGTGCCCACTACAGGTGGATCTTCAGAGCAGTGAAAATGAGAAGGTTAGGCTCAATGCAGAGCTGCGCAGACTCACACAGAGCCAGGACAACCTGACTAAAGAAAATAAGGACATGTGCAGGAGTTTCTCACAACAGGAGAAACTGCAGAACATTCCAGATGATGAATTAAAGGTGAGACTCCAAAAATGCCCTTACTAAGTGTTACATATTTGGTGCTTCATCTTTTAGCATCTGCCATGTTTGTTCCAGTGGAGACGGGTGAATGGTTGCATTGCATTGTGTTTTTGGGCCAGTGTGGTGTCCACTTTAGCGTATACAGTATAGTAGTAATAGTATGCAGTACTCATATGGGATTTCACATTAAAACTGTTTCTGTATATTATTTTTATTTAAATGAATAAAAACTAGTTTTGTTGTGACATTAATGCTGCGTATCTGAATGGTTCGTGATCTTTAGGCACAGCACCAAAGCGTCCTCTGTCAGCTGCGGGAGACCCGGGCACTGTTGACCAAAGAGAGGCAGAGCTTCATTTTCGCAAAGGAGCGGGCAGAGGACACAGAGAAGGAGTTAGAAGAACTTAAGAAGCATCTGAATGTCATATCTCTGAAGTGTGAAGAAAACAAACGGAATTGTGCCAAACAGGAGGTGATGCATTATGTGCTTGGCTTTGATCTGTGATGGTAGCAAAAATGGTCCACGTTTATTGATGTTGTTGTCATCTCATCGCTTTTTAGCTGAAATTCGAGGAAGCAAATAAAATCATAATAGCCAAGGGGGAAAGAAATGAAGAATTGGAAAACTCCCTTGAAGAAAAGGACAACATAATCAGGATGGTTAAACAGGAGAAAGAAGAGCTAGCAAGAGAAAATCAGGTCTTTTAAGATGCTGTATTCATTATTATTATTATTCATTACTTGTCGACGTATTTCATGAAGTGGTCACAAGGGTTATTTTTAGTTGATATGTTGGTAATTCTTAATATTTTAAGAGTCTCAAAAGAGATATTGAGGGCCTTCACAGAGAGATCGCTGATCATCAGGTAGCACCTCCTTCAAACTCCTTACCGGTGCAACCGCCAAGCCCACGGCCATCACACACCTCTTCAATCAGCTCTCAAGGGCCTGGAAGTTTTCCAAATATAGAAGAGGTATGCCAAGTCAATAGAAAATCACTTCACACACACACACACATGCAGAATGTTAACAGAACCTAGAAACTAATAGAATGCAGCAATTACAATTCACCGTTGAATAAACTCAACCACAATAAGAAATGTAAATCCATTCCAGGTACTGTATATGCTCATCATGGACAGAGCAGCTAACATGCATCGATAGTGTTTATAGCCACTAATATTAGATGAAAAAGTAAACCTCTGAACAAGCCTGTTGAATACTCGTGTACATAGCATAACCAGGACCATTTTGTTGCTTATTCCGATCCCTATTTTGTTGCCAGTCACAAGATGCCATCTCTATTTCTGTCCCACAGTCATTGGTGTGCCAGCATTGCCACGAGAGCTTTCCTGGCATTACTCAAGTGGAGCTGGCTCAACATGAGCAAAGCCACAGGATGTGTCCATTCTGTGATAATGTTTGTGATGACATGGAGCAGTCTGTTTTTGAAGATCACGTTTACAGGAATTGTCCCATGGCCATTTAGATAAAGAGTACCAGATTCGTTTTATCTTGCATGGGGAATAATTGTTATTGAGCAATTGAATTACATTTTTCAGTTGTGATTTTTGGATGCCATGTATTTAGAATCCTACATTGATTTCCATTAACTTTCCATTAGTTTCTGCAGCCTGTACAATACTCAGATCAAATCAAATGTAGTTTATCATGTGCTTTTCAAATGTAAGATCTCTTGCTACATTTGAACCCCACACTGGAACGAATTGAAGGCTAATATATTGTTGTGCGCTGTCTCTGAACCATTGTGTTCATATTTACATAGCCAGCTGTAGAAGTACTGGCTCTTTCTTTTTTTTTGGTGAATGTGACGTGTATTGGCTTAAAATCACTTACAATACCTTTAAACAACAATTATACAAAAATACATTAAACAAGTTTGTATTAAAACAAAAAATAATAATAATTATACATATATATATATATATATATATACATACATATATATATATATATACATACATATATATATA
>JAODLL010000011.1:2345815-2372518 GCA_026546735.1 Forbesichthys agassizii
AAATAGCTGTATTAGATGTAATATGAAACACACATAGAAAAGTAATGAAACTATACATAGAGCTTCAATGTTCTTCATCACTTTGTAAACAATGGTTCCTTACTTGACAATTCATCTGACAGGTTAAGACCCAGCTCGTCCAACACTTGGGACACAACGGCATCACTAAAGATCAAAGAAAGATATTTCGTAACAAAACATTTACAAATGAAACAAAACAACACGTACAGGTTATCCAAATCTCCTACCTCTCTTCCTCATCATCCTCATCGCCCATGGCATCGTCTATTGCGTCATTCATCATCTCCTCCTTCATGTCCATGATTTCACTCTGCCGTTCGAACTCCATCATGATCTTCTGAATCTGAGGCATTTTTAGCTGTGTAAATGACAAACACACAGGGTCAGTAATGACGATACTGTACTGCACACCCTGTACATTCTATGTGCGTTTCCCTGTGCACCTGGCTTGCTGCATGTTGAAAGTGAAACAATATAGCTGACCTGTCTGTTCATGGTGGCCATGGCTTTGGTCACTCCTTTCATGGCCTGTGCCATGCTGTTGTTGGACTTCAGTGTCTGAATCTTAAGACTGACTGCCTGGATGTTTGCCCTCATCATGATGAACTTCTTAACATAGCGTCTTGTGCGAACCAGGTCCTTTGCCATGATCTTGACAGCATCCTGAAATGATTACAGAATAAATGTGTGAGTCATGTTAAGAGCTGCGATTGGTTACTGTTAATTTATTTTATATTTAAATATTGTATGTCGTTGATATCCTCACCATTTGTCCCTGTTTAGCCATTTTCTTTATGTCTGCAATGATTTTCTTCTCCTGCTGTTCCAATCTTTGCCGCTCTCTGTCCAGGTCTCTCATGGCTCTGTTCAGGGCCCTCTGATTTTGTCTTAGCATCTCCTCTGGTGTCTTCCTCTTCCCAAACAGGAACTCCATCTTCAAAGCCTGGAAGAATTACCAGAATATCACATACAATCAATAAGAGTGTTTGTGTATAAAACCTCAAACCATTTAGTACAATATCTACAGAGACAACTTTCACAAAGGTAACAAAGTACCTGAAAGTTGGGTAGTATCTGTTCGGTAGGCTGTCAAAAACAATAATTATTGTCGAAAAACATTAAACCACAGCAACGTCGTTCATATTTGAAAATATGGGTCTTTTGTAATTTACTTTTCTGCCCAGTAGGAACCCAATTAAAGTGATCAGAATAATAATTATTCAGCACTTTGGCCGTGGGTGGGAGGGAGTATCACTGACATTGTACTTTCAGGTGAGTCACGTTCTATTATTACAGAGTAAACGAATAGTCTGCTTAATCAAAATTACGCTTCTTGTGTTTCATATGGAATCGTGTTTTTTACATGTGACTAATATATGAAACGTTACGTGAGTCTCCTTAGGTTAATTGTTGTTGTGTTTTCTCTGTACCGTGTACAGTACCGTAGCCTAGTGCCTCTACGGTATCAACATTTTCATCGTAAAACAATAACTTCCTCAAATAACAAACCATGAATGGCATACACTTGTATTAATACGTAATAGTCCTACCTTGTGTGAAGTCTGACGTTTGATACGAGGCAATTCAGAAAGTGTGTGTTTTTAAAAGATGTTTTAAATAGCTTGAGCTCGACCAAATCCAGCGATGATTTGTTTTCTTTCACACACTTCCGCATTGAGTTTCACTTCCAGGAAGTGACATCACATAAATGGTGCGGTAGTGTGGAAGTGACGTCACGTGTTCGGTAGCGGTAGTGTTGAATATATCCATAGTTGAACGTGTTATTGTGTGATCTATCATCGTTTCGGTTTTGTTCCCTCTGTACCGATTGTTGAGGAGAGTACCTAGATTTAACTGGACATTTTCAACAAGGTTTTGCTTTACCCTATCAAAATGGTGACATGGAATATTGCTAATCCGAATACGTTTCTGTTTGTTTTCTCTATAACATACAGTCCATGCGCCAGAATTATTCGAAATCATATTCTAAACAGCAGACTGTTATGTTATCATAACACAAATGTTTTTCTGTTTTTCAGTCGCATAAAACCTGTGGTGAAAAGTCGTCACGTTGTTTTAAGTAACCCTCAGGTTCGTATACCTGCTGTATCTAACATGTGGCAAAACAATGGAAGGGATTATAGTGATGCTTCTGCTCCACATAAAGCCTGGACGAAAACATTCCCAGTGTCGCAGCATAAAAAAACACAAGGAGTATCATCTGAGCTCCACAAACTCAGTTTTGAGGACTTCACATCAGACAGGGAAAAACCTATAAGAGAAAATGCAGCAAAAAAAGTTAAAGAAGAGAAGAATTATGACATTGTATTTGGCATCTCTCCCTGTTTTTTTGCAATTACTGAGGCAAGACGGAAGGTCCATAAACTGTTTGTGAAGGAGGGCGAGTCTTCTCAAAGAGCTTCTGTGTTAAGGATCTGTGAGGAGGCCCATGGGCGAGGAGTACCGATCATATGGGTTGGTAAGAAAAAGCTAGATACGATGTCTTCTGGAAGTGTACACCAAGGAGTATGTCTCCAAGCCAGTTGTATTACATACGTTACTAAGCAGAGCTTCGACACTCCCCTCTGGACAAGTAGTAACATTCCCCTCTGGCTTGTGCTAGATAGCATTCAGGACCCAATGAATCTTGGCGCCATTCTGCGTTCTGCTTACTACCTTGGCGTGGACAGAGTACTCGGCAGTCTCAGCAATAGTTGTCCATTGACACCAGTGGTTAGCAAGGCCAGCTCGGGTGTAATGGAAATCATGGATGTGTATGCCTATGAAAGCCTTGAAGAGCTGCTAAAGCTAAAGGTCTCTCATGGATGGCATGTGGTTGGCACAGTGGGAGCTCAAGCAGAGAAGTGTCATGTTACTGTTACTCAATGTTCAGATTTCAATGTGACCAAACCTACATTGTTACTGATGGGCAGTGAAGGAAAAGGCTTATCTCCACACCTGCTGTCATATTGTCAAACGCTTCTCACCATCCCAGCTGGCAGAGATTTGCTTCCTGGCATTGAATCTCTGAACGTCTCTGTGGCTACGGGGATTCTTCTGCACTCACTTCTCTCATTCAAGAGCACTGGACATTGATGACAAACATCAGATGTAGCCCACACACAAGGATGGAAAGACAGTTATGTGTTAACTGTTGAGAATAAGTTTTAGGTTGTTGTAAACAAGTAGACAAATCAGTGTTGATTGTGTGGCATGTACATATCAGTGTAATTGGATGTTAATTAAATATGATTTTATAGCATATAAGTTTTAGTTTTTTAATAACCATAATATTGTTTAATCACGTTTTTTTTTTTTTTTTTTTGAATGAACAAATAGGCTTACAACTGTGACTGAGAATGCCTTAGAATAATAAATATAACCTGTTTGTTCCTATTTCAAGTTTGAGTTGCTACTTGTGCTACAAATTGTTTTGCTGGTTGTGCTACAAATTAGGCAAATACCTATTTAGAAACAAAAAATTAAATATCAGAATAAATGTATCTTTTTCCAAAGTCTAAAATAGTGAAAATGACAATGTATGTTACAGAGTCAAGGCAAGAGTTATAAAATAGGCTAAGATACCATCTTTAACTTCAACTAATTGAAAACAGTTTTTCTCAACGTGACATACACATATTTTTCTTACCCATTTACTTTCAGGTAAGTTTTAATATTTACAATTACTTATAACATTTTTTATTTAAATAAGCATCTCCCCTTATTGGGCAGCTTTGTTCATGAAATGTTATGGTTTCTAAAATCTGTAAAATGTGCTGATACAAAATACAAATAATAACACTAGGTGGCAGCTTTCACTAGAAATGCTTTCCTCTAACAACTAAAGTCGGTGAGGAAGAAGAGTCCCGCACACAATGCACTGTACGGCTGACAAGGGTTGTGTCCCAAATTTCCACGATAAATTTCCACTTTATTTAAAACTTACAACATTGGCAGCGCTAGAGACTTGACTTTTCTTTTGTATATACTTTCGGACTGAATTTTAAAGGAAATTGATTAACTGCAACATTGGGGACTGCTCTCAACTACACCTAAACATTGGATTACACAGTCAAGGCTGCATGTAGGAGTTTCCCAGCCCAGTGTGGGCTTGGCCGACACGATCGTCTATGGAACTCGAGACCGAGGCTCATATTTTTGGGCCTTAACTTTTCTTTATCATGGAGGTGGAAGGAAAAGAAATTTCTGGGTGAAGACGCGACACTTCGATATTTTTGGACGACTGGTTGCAAAACTCTTATTATATTTTTCTACGACCTTTAAAACAGTATATTGTTTGTGAATTGACTACATAACATCAGGATCGGCTAGCTAGCTAGAGTGCTACATTACGTCTTTCTTTTGATGTGATGCGAATTCAACCTTTCGTTTCGGCCCGTCAATATTTTGGGAGGAGAAAATGTCCACTCAGCTGCAGAACAGCAGCTAGCTATTTTGCTCTTCGCTTCGGTGGTATATTTTTATACCTAGTAATTGTTTAATTGTATTAATAGGCAGGTAACTGGACACATTGTTATGTATTGGTTAAGCTATAGACATGCTAATCAGCCAACTACTAAGCTAAGCTAATTGGGCTAACATTGGCAGGACACTGAGCCGAAGGAAACCTTACCTAGAGCTACCGCAGCTATTAGTAGCATCAACAACAAGCTATCTATTATTATTGCTGAGCACTTGTTGGATTAAGGGGCGTTTTGAGACAGTTTGTTCTCATAAAATGTATTAGTCCCGTATTTATACCAAGGATGACATGGTCACGTGTATGTTAAAAGTGAATATGTGGTGTATTGGCCTCATTTAACTGGCTAACGATATGGTTTTGCTAACAGACACATTATTTTGTCAGCGCGTGCCAAAATCTTGGTAATTCTAGAGATAATGTTACATCGAGTAGTATATTAAGGTATCTGGGATTTTTGTTTTGATATTAATGGAGCTGTAATTTGGCTGGTTTTGTCAGTCAAGTAGACTTTACTTTTTTGTTTACATACGTATATTTTGGTTGTCGGCTGAATTTCCTGCTAGCTAGATAGGTAGCTAGCTAATGGTAGCCTTCTACGAGACACAACCAGACATGTCCTGCCATTTGGACATGTCGTGAATATCTTATCTTGTCTGTGGATTGTAGCTAGTGTTACGTTTCATTGAAATGACACTCAGAATTCGCCGTAAGAAAGGCACTGGTGCCAATATACTGTTCTCAAAGGACTCTAAATAATAGACATTGGTACCATTAACGCCATTTTAAACAGAGGCTTCTGTAAGGGGCCTGTGGCGGTAGTTCATTTACGGTTTGGTGCCTCTGACCAGACCTGGGCTTGAATAAAGTGCCTTGGGTCTGACTGGAGTTAAAGGGGGAACCACTTGAACATGGAGGGCCCGAGCCGAAGCAGTGGATTAAGGCAGAGCCGACGTTCCCGGTCACAGCGCGACAGGGAGCGGCGGAGAAGAAGAGTCAACCTCGCTGAACAGCGGGCCACATCCCTGTCCTCGGGCTCTGAGCGTGATGCTTGTGGAACAAACTCTGTATTGGGTTCTAGTGGAAGAGAATGCCGAACAAGCTATGGAAGACACAGACCTCCGCGCCGGAGGAAGAGAGAATCAGTATCATGCGAGGAAGATATCATCGATGGATTCGCAATTGCGAGTTTCATCAGTTTAGAAGCATTGGAGGTAAAGGATGTTTTGCTGTTTTAATTTAATTACTCCATATTCTTAACACATTAAGATGGACACTATATGAAACACTGACAGCAGGACACAGTGTATTCTTTCTGATTACAGGTTGCCAGAAACAAAATAGTGTGTCGTTAATGTAGTTGCATGCAATGGCCATTTTATTTATCTTGAAACTGACTAGTTATGAGATAGTGTGTAAAAACCGAAGATATATGCAACATTTCTATAATTTAATTGCCGAATGTATTGAATACATTACACTTCCCCTTAATCCAAAATCAATATACTGCATATTGCACTGCAACAATGACCCAATATATTCCAATTATGTTTCTTATCTCTAAGAAAAGTCTGCCTCAAGAAACAACCATCATGTTGATCTTTTGAAGGACCTCACTTGCCAATTAGTAGCTAATTCAATAGATCAAACGAACTAGCTTACTTTTCATGCCAAAATGGAAGATGTAGCTTTTGTTTGATATTGTGGTGCCATTGTAGGTGTAAGTGTGTGTAGTTGTAATTTGCAATACAAAACCTAATCAGGTCATCAAGACCGCCAGAGCAGCAAAATATCACCAGCTTCAGGATTCCACTGCATTTAAAGTATACATGTTATATTTTGTCAGATGAATATGTTGTCACTTGTGTAATAGTTTATATTTACAAGACAGTAGACCTAACCTGCGAAGTGGCTTACCTAAATCAGATGTTAAAACTGTAGGCTATATAGTCTAATCTGAAGTTGCCTGTACTATTGTAATGCTGATTATAAAGATATGTCATTGAGGAAGTTGGCCATTAAAGGTATAAATGAAAAAAAAAAGTTTAAAAAATAAATAAATATAAATAGAAGAAATGTAAAACACTATACAATTTATATATAATATAAGAAATGTAAAACATTTTTTATATAGACAGAAAATATCTTATTTGACATGTACCCAACATGCAACTATAGGTCTAACTTGAATTTAGACATGATACAGTAGCTATACATGCATGGTTTATATAGGCCCAAGTTTATCCTGGTTAAATAAAGGTTAGAATAATTTTATAAATGTTCTTTTCCATTTATCCTCAACCCCACCCCATTTACGTAATCTTTCATTGTGCTGGGTCTACAAGCGCTTATTCACAAACTGTGCTACAGAAATAAAGATTTGTTAGAGACAAACTGACGTTAAAGTCAAATTGTATCTCTATCAGGATGTTTAATATTTACTACCAGTTAGTGCCAGTCATTCCTTTGTGTGGGATTGATAGATGTGATTACATATTATTTAATTATTTTCTTACTTGCAGGTCAGCACAGCATAGCTTTTGTTCAAAACCTACAATTTTCACATAACATGAATTGGATGCCAAGCCAGCACCATTTATCTTTTGCATTGGAAGTATACTGTAGCTTTTTTTATCTGAGATACTTTATATAGGCTCAGGTTCTCAGACATGGATTAAGACTAGTTTAGCTAAGAACGTTTGTGGCTTTGCAGTAAAAGTTCCAGTTTACATGTTAACAAATGGATATTGTTAATACTTTGTAAAAACATGAAATGAAAAAAATACCACCGTTGATCATCATTGCTGTTGTGACGTTTTGTATTTGTGATTTGTATGATTACCCATGTTGTAGGATGATGTTGATGATACAAAACCAATCTAAAAGTCACACCAGCCTTATCATTTGATCTGACCCTTTCTGTCCTCCTCCCAAGATGGATTGCTCTCTGAAGCCGAACCAGCGGGCAGCTATTCTTATGGGAAGGGGGAGCAAGAGGAAGAGGGCCACAGAGGAGAATGGCAGAGGACCGCTTTCAGAGCCCGAGGAAGGGGCCCCACCCAACTACTCTCGCAGTTGCTGGAGCAGGGACATAAAGAAAAGAAGGAAGGCAGATGTGAAGGTACGGCAGGAGCTCCTGCTCAAGCTCGTCCTGGGCGTTTGTGTTTTGGGTTTGCTGCGCTCATCTTGTCACATGACGGGTTGAGCTTGTTGTTGTTAGTCAAACAGCCTTGTCTGCAGGTCTGAGGGTGCACAGCTATTAATGGAGCATGTTACTGCTAACTAGTGTTGGAATAACACTCATAAAGGATATATGAATCACTGAAACAGCAGTCCTCAATAGTAACAAAGCAAGGTGATGTGGTGGTTTTACCTAATATATTTAGTAACCATAGTTTGTCTTACTATTGTTCTAGGGTGCACTGGGGGTTCCTTTGGAGACTGGCTACATTGTAAGTTTGCCGTGTAATATTTTATAATATGATCCAATCCATCCTAATCTACTGTGATGTTGATATACCGTGGTATGTCAGCATCTAGCCAGGCATTGGTGTTGTCTTCCCCATATCGTTCTTATCACAGCATGCACCTGTAGAAATGGTCAGCTATCAATATCTGTGTTTTCTTTCAGTGTGACACTGAAAGTGACTCAGGAGATAAGGTGTGTACGGCTTGCTATAAAAAATATATTAATACTTCATATCAATGTTGCTTCCTTTTTTAAAAAATAAATGTAAGATTTGAGATTTGTGAGTTTTACATAGTGTTTGTTGTCATTGCAATTTGCATTGCAAATTTTAATTGCTCTCCCCAGGCCTCTGACAATGAACTAGATCCAGTGTTCACAGTCAGCACCAGGAAAGGTAAGAGGCATTCTTTCAACTAAAGAAAAGACTAAATCACTGATGGTAAAATTGAGTGGGACTGGCATTCATTTTATGTGCTTCTCCCTTGTGCAGAATAACTTCCAGTTGACCTTTGGCATGATGCCAAATAGGGCTGCATGATTAATTAAAATAAAATCATAATCTCATTTCTACATGAGAACGATTCTGCCCTATATTAGGGACATAGGCTGCATCAAAACAAGCGCTCTTACTTTATCCCATAACAAATTACAATACAGCGTCTTACAGCATGTGGTGCAGAGCAGCAGGAAGTAAAATATACACAGCGAAAGAAAGTGAGAGTCACCGCAAATGCTGTCAAAGTAACACAATTTCCTTTTAACGCCATTTATATTTTGTTGCAATTAACACAACCTTTTTTAAACCGCTATAGCAAGATAGGCAATTGTACAGTGGGATTAGGATCAGTTGGGTTCCGGTTTGTTTTAATGCTAAATGGACTGCATTTATATAGCACTATTATCCAAAGCCCCTTACATTATTTGCCCAACATTCACTCATTCACACACACATTCATACACCGATGGCGATGTCAGCCGTGCAAGGAGACACCTAACCACCGGGAGCAGTTAGGGTTAGGTGTCTTGCTCAAGGACAAGCGGGGTTTGAAAAAGATAGTTCCTGATCACCTGTCGCCTCGTTCGACCACTGTGCCACTTGCCGCCCGTTTTAATATAGCCTACAGTTGATCAGTGCAGTTTCTAATCCCACCTCAAAATGAGACTATTCAGACAAACATACGGTAAATAGGCACAACATATTAAATCACACCTCTGTTTTATCTTGCAACGATTCCTGAACTCGCCTCAAAATGAGAGATAATTGAGATGAATATACAATAATAATAATAATAATAATATACATAGACACGAAATATTTCATTGGGCTTCTGTTTTATCTTGCAATGATTTCTAATTTCTGATGTCAGCCTATGTTAGCTCCTCGTGGCATCAAGTCGTCGTTACTCCGGGTAGCTCCTTGATTTAAACAAGGGAGGGGCAAGCTTGCAATTCTATTTATTTAATACTTTAGATTAACAGGGAAAAAGCCCATACACACACTGTGTGGCAGCACTGCGCTCTCCAAGACAGCGGCATACATGTCCCCTCATGCAGTGCACTCCCACACTTTTGACATACAATATAATGAATGCCACATACTGCAGCACAGATGTTTTTATGAGCCCCCCCAACTAGTTTGAGAAAGTTTATTTCTGTGTTTTTCCCTTCAGTGTCAGGTTCATGAAGATGTTGCAGTTAAGATAACAATGGGAGAATTCCCTTTCTGTAGTTCAAAGTTGACATGCCAGTCCATGTTTAGTTACCCCTTCTATATCACATAAATGATTAGGCCACAATATGTTAGGGTGGGGAAAAAAGAATCGTGAGAAAATCGTGATCTCAATTCTAAGCAAGAAAATCGTGATTCTCATTTTATCCAGAATAGTGCAGCCCTAATGCCAAATATTTTCTTAGTCCTGTTGCATACATTGCCATGCGTTGCTGTCTACTAATGTTGTGTCTAGTCATGTTAATTTGGTATAACCAACTCTTCTTGAGTTTAGCCATATTCTGTGGGTGTGAGTTAAAGATGCTCTCTTGTGGCCCTGCTTGTACAATCGTAAATGGTTCTCATGAAAGCTACACTTAGTTCTTATCACCTTCTCCCTATTGTCATTGTTCCAGTGTCAAATAAAACCAAACGTGTTCCGTCTTCTTGTCTTCAGTTCTGGACCCTACTCCTGTGAACATGGCCTCATCCATGGGCAAACACGGGCTTCCCCAGCCGCCCCGATGTGGGCGCCTCTCCCGGCTGATGGTGACCCCCAGGGTGTCTGGCCTGGAGCGGAGTCAGGAGAGAAGCCTGGATCCGCCATACCCAGAGCCGGTGTCTTCTTCTACCTCTTCCCCGTCCTTCTCCTGCCTGCCATCCCACTCCACGGCCAGCGGCACCCGGCCCAGTCAACTCAACGGCAGCAGCCATCACAGCCGTTACGACCCAAGCCCACCGCTCTCCAAACACAAGACTTTCCCCCCGTTTCCCGGACGACATCACTCCATCTACACCATGGGCATTAACAACAGGTCAGTCCCCCCAATGCAGACGCTAGTGTTTATGTGCTACTTTGTAACTTTGATCGTGTGTATTTTTGTTGAATTGTGGTGTCAGTCAGACCGTAGCTATTTCAGTTAGTTGACTGTCAAGAGAGCTCAAGAGAGTATTGTTTTCCCATTAAGGAATGGCACCTCAACCAAGCCACCATCATCTGCCTCATCTGCTGCTTCCTCCTCGTCCTCCATGCGCCCGCCAACTCCCTCTGCCAGTATGTCACTGTCCCTCATGAGAGGCCCAGGGTCCTCAGGGCCCCTCCGACCCCCACCCAGAGCTGGCTCTGGGGCCCTGTTCACGTCCTCTCCTGGCCTTCCACCTCCTCCGCCTCTACTGCAGGTCCCATCACATCCAACGGCAGCAGGTACTGTCACTAACTTGCCATGATAAGCTAAGCATATACAACGTTGGAACCATTCGTTCAATGTCGTTTTGCAGTTGCACCAAACTACATTTTACTCAATTTTTCATGCGCCACACTTTAAATAGACCAAACCTCGACTTCCTTTAAAGGTTCCGTTTTGCTCTGCTTACAGTTAGCTAGGCGACTTGCTCTATTATGCAACCTGCTGGCCATACACTCTAAAAGTGTGTTTCTTATGACAATTGGCAGAAGTTGTTTGTGTTTAAGTCTCATTCTCAAACATTTGAGTTGACTTATGCTGTGTAGGTGTCTTAATGCATACAATTCATGCTGGGAATCTGATGTCATCTGATGGAAAAACACATTGTCGCTTACACGGTGATGATGGGCAATTATTGCACATTAATGTATATGTTCAGATAGGAAGCCGTGACTAAAAATGAGCACATGCCCCGCACCCGTAAGTGCTCTAATAAACATTAATAAAAATAATCGTGCTATAGATTGTGTGACTTCATAAGCCCGTGCTCAACTTTGTGCTCTTCTAAACTTCTAAACTACAGTGAGTGAATGCGTACCTTAACATCGCTCTCTGCGCTTCCCATCATCAACAGACCAGGATCTGTTGCGTCAGAGCTTAAACTCCCACTTCCTGGCTTCACAAGAGCGCGAAGGCAGGCGCAGTGTACCCGGACCTGAGGGAGGCGCAGGGCGCTCCACTCCAGGTGGGCCGTCAGCATCCAGCTCCACAGCAGCCCCCTCAGGCAGGACGTCCCAGAACCAGCCCAACCTCCAGCCCCTGGCCTTCCAGTTTCATCAGCACAACCACCAACACCAGCACACGCACACACACCAACACTTCACGCCCTTTCTGCACCCCACAGCTACCGCAACGCCACTGGTGAGCTGCCTTCTGCCTACCACTTTTATCTCCACGCAGCAGTGTTGCCATAATGTCCATTCAGCTAAACATACAGTAAAGTGTTCTAACAGGTTTTCTTCTCTCTCTCAGTTTGATAAGTATCCAGGCAAGATGGATGGGCTGTACCGACACCCTGTGAGTATTATCCTCTATCTTCTATCTTTATTTTATTTATTTTTTTTGTCTAATTATATTGTGATTATACAGCAAACTGATCATAGACTGATTCTGTCATTCATGTAAACAACCGAAACCCATAAGATTGGACGCTCATTTGTCATGACACGTCATTTTCCTGTATCAGCCACTTTAGGCCTAATATTTGTGTTGTTCTGCTTATAAACAATATTGTATAAAACAAATTACTGGAGATTACGACAGGTTACATTCAAATCCCAATAGGTCTAAAACGTTTAAGGGGGGTGGGAGTATAAAAACATTTTGATTCCCTGTGATTATCCCTGTGGAGAAATTGTGTTTGTTAATGCAGTAATCACAGGATTCACACCGTGTCGACCTAAGCCATTAGTGTGCTTCTAAACTAGAAAGAGTAAAGCCATTATAATGAAGCAGTACATCATTGCTCATTAAACCCTCTCTTGCTTTTACTACGTGTGCATGTGTGTTGGTTGGCTTGTGTGGCTGATGTAGTTCTTCCCACAGTATCCTCCTCCCTCAGTCCCTGGTAATCTCCAGCCTGTCATTCCTCCTACTGGGCCTTTCAGCTCCCTGCAAGGAGCTTTTCAGCCAAAGGTAAATACTGTAACCCTTACCTTTTTGTTGCCTGTGTGAAAATGTTGGCTATTTGGAGGAAATTGAGCAACATTCACGTCTGTCTGTTCGAGGTATTTCATTGAAGGAGCTGAAGCTGAAGAATAGTAGATGCCGGATTGGTGGATTTTATCCTCCCCCTTTTGGGCATGATATACTTTGCACTGCATTGATAGTGCATTATTAACACAATCATATGCATGTTTTAGGACATCACAAATATATTCACATATAAAACATAGGCGAGCAATGTTTACAGTATGTGAATACAATGTACAATGGGGCACTGCTTAAACCCAAGCAGAATGTTCATTGTAGTGAATTTCAACACCTTGAGGTGGGGAAAAATAGACTAGATGGAAATAGACATCAACTCCGCCAGCAGCGGAGCACAGTGCACAGTGTGCAAACACTCATAGCTGATAGCAAAGTGATAAAGGTGAGCGCTAAAGGCCCATTCATGCTTCTGCGTCATAGCTTCAGTTACGGATAGGTTGTAACTGACGCGCGAGGCTACCCGTCTGTCTGTCCGTCCGTCCGTCGGTCGGTTGGTCGATTCGATGCAGCAGTCTTGTGGATGCAAGACCATATGCGTGAGTGTAGTGCTTTGGAATTTGTAATGTTTATAACAACGCCATAGCCTTCATGCATACACAGACTGTCTCCTTTTGACAATCCTGGTATAATTATTTGATTCGTTGGAAACACAGGTTTTTATATGTCTTGCTTGAGCATTATTAACCAAGACTAGCCTGCAACTGCACATGACGAAAGGGGGATTTTCCTTGGGTTTCCTTGTTGTATGGACAGCGAAAGACTTTAAAAGTATTTTATACTATTTTGTGTTGGGAGATTGTTTCCAATGATACATGTTGGTTTACCAAGAGATTCGCTGGAAACACTGACTTTTATAATAAAATTTTGTGTCTGCACAGATTATTTTCTGTGATATGTTGGTGGAGCACACTGAGATTTGCTGGAAAGATTTTCATATACTTTTTTCAAAAAGTTCACACTCAATTTGTGTTCTAATTCAGGCTAATTTAAGACATGGTAATTCCGCATTTTGCAGCTTCGCGTCCATCTCATGCTGCACAGTCAATGTGGACAGGTCCGTGCGGCCAACGCAGAAGCATAACATGTTGAACTTAAGCCAGAGGCAAGACTTAATATTCAATGCAGAAGCATAAATGGGCATTTACTGGAGAGTAAAATGTAAACTTTGCACACTGAAATGACTTAAACTGACTTAATGGGGCTATATGCTGTATGACTGGGAGCAGGGATATTCAGGGAACTCAGTACTATTAATGGCACACCTTAAGATCATTTTAGGGCAACCAGCTTTGTTGAATGGAAACAGTAGCATTGAAGGAAAGAGCAAAGAGTCAGGCTTTAAAAAAAGAATACAACTGTAATCGTAATTGGCCAATAAATATGCAATTGGTGCATCCCTAATGTATCTAGCTCTAGCTGTATAACACAGTATACTACAGTATCTTTACCAGTGAAGTAAAGATACAAACACATTGATCAAACGAGTCAATTAAAGAATATAACGACCACAGCATGAACTGTAACAAAGGATGTGTTTATTTACCACAGTAACAACTCACCTGTGCTCACATCATTACTTAATGGTTTATTGTTGAACTGAACATCTGGTGGGTTAAGGCTGATATATTGTGCTCTGTGTGACAGCCTCTTGTCCCTCAGGGAACGGGTCCTGAGATGTCTGCTCGACTTGGGGTTGTTTCTCACCACATGCAGCCTAAAGACCCCAGGGTAAGGACTTTCTCTGAGAACACGATGATCACTAAAGATTCCACCATCTCAGGCAGTCCAACCAGATGGGCTTAGTCAAGCCAGTAAAAACATGAAATGGAAAACTGTTCCTGACTAGTGAGACATGTTGATTAAAAGTGGCTTCACAACTCTGTTCTCTCGTAGCTAACAGATCCGTTTGGGACATCGTTGAAAGTCAGTAATGTAAGCAACAACGGATGCTTGTGTATGCCGTGGCTCCTTTTAGCTAATGATACCGTACTCACTATTTCACTCATTCTTTGCACTAACCTCCTCCTTGATCTCAACTGCTGCTTTAATCACAGGCCTTGCACACAAACTTAGATCTCTCACAACTGTAATTAATCTGCGCTTGCTAATATTTTCCTGATTTTTCCACCATTAATAAATTGCGCTTGGGTCTCTCGCTATGAACAGCTTTTTGCAATAAAATACATGAAGTAAAATTGTAGTATTAAAAAATTTCACAATCATAAAGACCATTGAAAATGTAAATTTTATATCAGACTTGGATAAAATATCTATAACATGTGTGGGTGGGGTCAGCTATACTAACATACTAGTAATTATAGTTAGTATAACCCAGAGCCATGTGAAGAGAGGGTAGCTCCACTCCAATGGACCGTTTTTTTACAGCAACGGAGCCTCAAAATAGTTCCCGGAAGTTAGCCTAAGTACTAAAACTACACTATACATTCTATTTTAAATGTAAATCAATGCATGTATTGACTACTAATTACCAAAAAAATGAAGTGTATGTATGTATGTATGTATGTATAAACTATTTAGCAATACGTTTTTTGCCTCTCCATGAATCATGTGACCGTTGAATTTTCATTGGTGTAACTCTGTTCTTTCCATGGCTCTGGTATAACCTAATGGTTAGGATGCAGTATATTTCTTTAAATGGTGATGGGCATCTGACTGTGCAAAGGATGAACCACACAATAATTGCAGTAAATTATTTTGTTTTTTCGTAAATTGATTTTTCTGTCATCTACAGAAACCAGGAAAGTGGTGTGCTATGCATGTACATGTGGCCTGGGTGATTCTAAGCCATCAGAAAAAAGTGAAGGTATATGTTTGTTTGTTTAATTCTTTTTTTATTTACAGTAAAATAGTGATTAGGGGAATATGATCGTATTATAGGAGAAGCAAACTATCTTGACTGTTGAATGAAACTGAAAAGCTTTTTGATCAGATTCCTTTCAAATTTCTGCTGCTGTGTGGAAATGTTTATAATGGGCATGATACTGAGTGCACTGTTATGAAAGTCCCGGAGTCCCGAGAATTCATACATGAACTGTATTTAAATGTTACATAGCTGTAAATCTTATGATATATTGTTTCAGGTTAAGATAATATATACATTTTGTGAAAAATTCGCGTTACATGAATGTTTATCAAATCACTCCAGACATCATAAACCAGCTGTTTATAAGATGTGTTCTGCACTTTTCACGCCACTCTTTTAAAATGTTTCAGAACGTTTTTATTAATATTAGCAGTACAATGTGTTCATTTTGATCACAGAGCATTGCTTTTTTATTAAATGTTTTATTTATTTATCATAAAGTATTCTGTTGTATATTATAAATTGTGTTTGTAATTAACTCTTGTGGCCTCCCTCAGATGATGCAAGCTGATCCTCACAAGCTGGACCTTCGTGGTGATCTGTTAGCCCGTCTTCCAGGGACTGGGGGCCTGGGCCATATGGGGCCTCATGGAGGAGGCCTGCCCCAAACACATGACCTGACCAGGCCTGCCAGTCTCTTCACAGCCACAGGTATGTATACAATCATAAGCACATTTGTCTTGTAGTGGCAGTTGAAGCTTATTCTCGTGTTGTATTCTGCTGTAGATTCTCACTTGAATTTAGTTTCTTGATATTATTTTTTTCACCAATTTTCCTCCATTGCCTAATTTTTCTTGTTCATCTTCCTGTTTCATCGCTGAGCTGATTGCATAAGAGCAGTACGTCCCTGCTTTTTTTTAATGTGATTTGTAACGACTCTCTTTTCATATTATCAGGTGGAGTCAATCCGTCCTCTGCGCCCTTCATGCCTCCGTCGACCGCCCACTCATCTTTCCTCAATCCAGCAGCACACCTGGGTAAGAGATGGCATCAAAAGAAGCATATGCTTCCCTATGCTGTGCTCAACCTAAGTGTCAAGTTCAGTCTACCGCTTGTCAGCTGGAACATGTATTGGGTGAATGAAAGCTATGTCTTGGCCCATTTAGAGCTATTGTATCCACAATACAATCTGGGGGGAGGAACGCGATAAGGGGGTGTTGTTTGTTTCCTTGTGAAATGTAGGCTGTAAAGCTCTTTGAGACTGCAATGTGATTAAGGGCTATATACATAAAATGGACTTAATATGGACTTGGATATGGATTAATGAATAATGGATTTGACATCTCTTTGGTACAAACACAATTCTGAAATAAAATATACTATACATGAGTTCCTTTTGTTTACATCAGATATATGACTATATAGTGCCCTGCATGACACTATGAAGTAATCAGGAGTTCAATGTTTGTAACCATTTTGTGTATGTGTAGATCCGTACGGCCGCTCACCACCCTTTACCCCACTGGGAGCCCTAAATTCCGGTGCCTTTGGAGGACTCGGCAGCCCGACTCTAGGTCAGTGTCCCTCTTCCATTTGAAACGACTAGTTTTCAGATTAATTCACACACACAGGTTTCAGTTCAGACTGGCTATTTAAATATGTAGAAATCATGTAGTTTTTCCTCTCTGCCTGCAGGGGGCTCTACTCCCGCCAGTGTGGTTGGGAGCTTACCCACACAAAACCACCACGACCCCTGGGGCCGCTTGCCAGGCGGCCCGCCTGGGTTCCATGCTGGTCCCAGCTGGGCTAAAGGGGCCGACAAGAGAGACGAGAGGGATCGAGGAAAGGATGCAGAGAGGAGAGACATCCCACACATCAAGGATGAGAAAGACAGGTGTGGCTCCTTGTGAACACAGTGACATGAGCAGTGGTAGTGATTGTGTTTTTGTTATATACTGTGTGTACACTTCTGGAAATAATTATAATAATAATAAGACCAGTGAAGCAATTGCTCTGCTTTTACTATTTAGACTTTTTTCTTTTTGAGATTTAACTAATTCTATTTTACATTTACAGTGTATTTCTTTTGTTATATATTTTTTAAACATCCTGGGGTCTCTGTATTTATTTTTATCTCTGCGAGTTTATTTATTTGTTTTAATAAGTTCAACATTGTAACTCGTTGTAATTCCTTCAGCATGTAAACCCATGTGTGTTTGTGCCTTTGCAGAGACAACATGCTGTACGGCCGTCCGCCTGTGAGGATGTCTCCAGTCGCCCCCTCCTTCAAGCCTCGCAGCAGCACGCCCGTGTCGCACGTCAACGGCAGCGGCCTGGCCGTGGGCTCCGGGCCCATTGAGGACCTGGCTCGCAGCCTCACCAGGGACCGGGATGGGGAGAAGAGACACCTGGCCGGCATGTCTTCTCGGGGCCCGCCGCTCGGCTCGTCGGCTCCGGCAGCAGACAGGGAGCGGCCGCGGTCCTCCTCGTCCTCCGTGCTCACCACGTCCCCCCTGCCCTCCGCTCGCTCCGCCCCATCTCCCATGGACCTGTACTCACGCCCGCAGGCCCCCGGTGCCCACGGCGCACACAGCCACCACCACAGCGAGGCTCACTCCCATCGAGATGGACACCCTGCCGCCTCCGCCTCGGCCACCGTCACCTCTCTGTCTCAGGGAAAGAAGGCCGAGCGCACCTCCACCCCGGTCCCTAAGCCTACCATGCTGCACGCGCCGGTCAAGGTCAAGGAGGAGCGCAAGGAGGAGCCGGAGCACATCCCCATCGCCATGGCACCCCTGCCGCACCACGGCCACAGCTTCGAGCGGCCCAACAGTCGGCCGCACCACCACAGCTCCGGCACCCCTTCCTCCTCCTCCCTGTCACTGACACCCACCCCGGGAGGCCACATCGCTCCACCCACGCCCTACCCTGCCTCCCACCACTCCCTCTCGTTGCTGGAGCACTCCAGGGTCATCGAGGCGTACCTGGGGGGCGGCGGCGGCGGGCTGGTGGTGGGCCCGGGTGGGGAGCGCTTTGCCCGCGGCCCCGCCCAGGGCCCCTCCCAGGCCCCGCACAGCTTCCCGTGGGACCACTGGAGGGAGCTGGCCGCCCAGCAGCAGCAGCAGCAGCAGCGGCGGGAGGCGATGGCCTTCCGGGCGGACCCCCACCTGGCGCTGCGCTCGGACCCCCACCTGGCCCGCCTGCTGCAGCACCAGCACGCCCAGCGCTTCCTGGAGGCGGAGAGGGCGGCGGCGGCCAACTCCCACCACCCTCAGACGTCTACCTCTTCCGCTGTCGCCGCCTCCCGCCAGGAGTACGGCCTCATGGCCCACCACTTCGACCGCCCGCCCCAGCTGGGACACCCCGGCGGTGGGCTGATGGCCGAAGAGCAGCGAGCCCAGATCCTGCGGGAAGACTTTGAGCGGGCGCGCTACTTCGGGATGCACCCGCACCCACACCTCTCCGCCGGGTCCCACCACCCCAGTCCCTCCCACGCCGCCACGGCCGCCCACCTGGAGCAGCTCCACCCGGGGCTCCTCTCCCACTCTCTCCCCCACGGAGCCGCCGCCGCACAGCATCACCCAGGCCTTTATGCCCGTCTCGGACAGCTGCATCCGCACCACGTGCCCAACGGCATCCTGGCTAAGACCCCTGCCGGCTTGGTTGGAGCCCTGGCGGTCGGGGCGCCGCCGCCCCTCATTCCGTCTGTGACCAGCCGGTCGTCTACACCGCCGCGCAACTCCAGACTGGGGGGGCCGGGGGACATGGCCATGTACGCCGCCCACAAAGACGGGGAGTCCAGATAGTATTGGGAAAGCATTGAGGAGACCAAGGGAAACATAAGGATCACTGTGCTGCTTTCAACCCCCACTCTCACACACACACACAGACTACTAAACCCAGGCACACAAACAAACTGGTTCCAGTCTCCCAAAAATGGGCGATTCTGATTGGCTGGGGGATGATCGTAGATAAATAAACTTGAGACTTGTCAGTGTGATTCAAAATATTATCTGCAATGGTTCTATCAGTGCAATTTAAAGGTACATGTCTTCTGTGCATCCTTGTGTATTTTTATATTTGTTATTATAGTAAACAATTATAGCTGTGTAAAGAGGTGAGCGAGGGCGAATTGAGGCTCCTGCTTTCAATCAAGCCTCTTCCAGTTGGATTGGAAATGACTTCCAGAGGGATGTGCACTTTCACAACATTAAAAGTTAATCTTTTTCTTCTCTTAACTCATGGGATATGAAGCCCTCCTTGGCATAAACCAAACCTGATTTGTTCATGTAGATTGGGGGCTTCAGAAATAGTGGTTTAATATTGTTTTTGTCTTTGTTTTGTTATTGTGAGGACAGGTTATTGATGAGACAAATGAAATGAACATCAGTGAGTATCTATGCCTCATGTTTTTGCATCACCTAAAAAAAGAAAAAAAAAAACCCCTGAACTTCACCACTTCTGTAATATGAGATTCTCCATTATTTTTATTTTATTTTATTTTTCAAGGAAGAAGGGTGATATGAACTGTGCTACATTATGTGGGTGGACACAATCTATGTTTCCCATTCTCTGATATAAGAGCAGGACCAGAATATACTAGTATAGTGAAATTGCCTTTGTAATTATTATTCTTAACATTAATTATCTCCTATAATAAATATATTCACTGTTATGTTATTTGTCCATTGTTTTGGGAATAAACCAGCCTCCCCAAGCAGTAACCTAATTCATAGTTTAAAATCATGAAACAGACAAGGCAAAAGGCTTGTTTTACAGAATACATTTTAATGCTTGTAAACATTGGGTCAGAACATTGGCCTCTTCTAGGATCAAATCTATGACTGTTAATATTCAGAGGGAGGCTTGCGTGTGTTGTCGTTGGTGTGTGTTACATCACGTTTGGAACAATGAGTCTTGTATGTTGAATTTCAGAGGTGTTTCATAAAATATAAGTTATATACATTGAAAAAAGCAGGACTCTGCTGAAGAACTGAAAAATACGGTCTTGCGTCAGGACAGCTGGACAGTGGGTATACCGAGAGGAGGAAAAGACATTGGGTCAATTATTTTAATATGACCATTTTATACCTTTCAATCCCCCTTCCCTCGAGACCACAAAGAATAATTATTAAATGAATTGTTGTTTAATCAGTTGTCATCTTATTTGAGTTTTAAAATCTAACAGACTGTTGCTTTTCAGTTTTAGATAAATTTAACTGAATTTTACATATGCTACTAAATAGATTACCCAAAAGCTTTTATAGTAAACAAATCAATAAAATTAGACCATATTAGAAGTTTTTGTAAATGAATCGCTTCTATAAATTATCACCGCTTATCAACCAATGTAAGTGCGGACAAGCCAAAGATGAGTGAGTATGCTGTGTAAAGGTTTGTCATAAGTTTAACTAAAATTAACCCATTGGCCAGCGGTTGGTGTCAGTGATTGTTCTTTAAATATAAGTAATACAACTAAATCAAATAAAGAAACAAATGGACGTCGGTATAATAAACTATATTATTCCTTATTAAATGTGTTCGGCCTAAGAATGTGGATACAATTCACATATTTTCAAGTGGCGCGCTGCACACAATGTCTCGCGAGATCCTACTTTGTTCTGCACTTTGTCAGCAGCGGTTCTCCACCATTTCGTTGCGTAAAGTCTCCTCCCCGCAAACGCTACATTCTGCGCCGAACCCACACTCTCCCGGTCCGTATTTTAACTTCTTCTTACAGACCTACTTGTACCTCGTTGGGTACCGGGAGACAGTTTGGATTATTAGCATTACGGATTGAGTACGATTTTCTGCGGATGACGACTCCTTCAACAAGAATTTAGTAAAAGAAAATTGGTCGGAATTTTCAGGTAGGTGGGAACTTAAGATGGCGGCCTCGAAAGGAGGGGGCATGGAGGAAGTATCAGGGGGGCATTAGGGGGGATACAAACTTAAAACGGACACACACTTACATTTAAACACTTGTTACTATATTAGGTAGCAATGGGAAAACGTCATTCCTTTAACCAAATGGTGCTGAATATTAACCAAAACTCATTGACCTTGAAACAATTCGTTTTAATCTTACAACACAACGCAAAGATGATTTTCCGTCTCGTCAATGCTGAAGAGGCACCTGTGGGTTACCACGAGTCCCCCTAAGTACCCCTAATAATCATTGCAAAATGTATATACAACTTTTTAAGATATATATATTTTTTGACCTTGCCAAAGCAAGATTGAGGGGGAAAAACGTAGTTGTTAAAGATAAATTGTTGTAATGAAAATATTGTTTGTTAAATTGTTGACCTCACGCAATGACGTCACGAGTGATTGTTCCTCAGTGCACGGAGAACGGGGTTACTGTATAATACGACTAATGTTTTGACCCATTACAAAGTTATTTATCATACGTTTGCCTTAGATTGTAATGTAGCAACCAATACTATTACATAACTGTGGGTGGGATGTGGCGCCTGCGCATCCGACGAATTCACCTACCAACTCTTATAGCTTGCCTGTTAACGATCTTTCCTGTGCTGCCAACCATGCACCATACAAGCTAGCTAGCTAGCATGCAAGCTAGCTAACTTAACTAGCCGAACCAGTTAACGTTAAGCTACTAACGTTGGCGATATTGGGTAGAAGTTATTCAAGAACACGATTTCCGGCATATTGTGCAATTGGCATCGAGTAGAACAGAAATTGGTTAAATTCCTTGTCATTATGCCCAGTCATATAGCGCTTGGTCAATAATGAAAAATGTGTTGTGCATAAGTTCATGCGGGTACTACTAGGTACAATGAAGAACGATGACATTGACCAGTATATGAAATGAATGACTGAAGGCCCGCGCTCTTGGTTGCCAGTTTGTAGCTTGGGAACGCGTGCCGCAGAATTCGTATACCGTACCGGTACAGCACCGTAGTCTACAAGTAGCGACTTCTGAAATATGTAAAACGAGAACCGAGCAGAGCGTTTTGACCTTTTGTTGATCGGCGTTTTATTCACTGCATTACATTGCCATGCAGTTGAAGAGCAAAATAAACATTCTCACCCCATGCTAGCATTAGCTAGCTATGGTAGCAATTTGGACGCTACAGTACGGTTATTTGTTTGCTCGACGTGACACTATACCGTACTTGCATCCCACACAAAAACATGTATTTCCATATTACACACACGGCTATCGCATTCACCAATTTACGGTAACAGAATAAAACAAATGCAGCAACCCTAATGTTCTCAAGGTGGCTAAAGTAGCTTGTTGGTAGATATAAATTACTAATCAGAAAAGTATAAGGAATGCAGCATTATGAGTTGCTTATTTCTTCATTAATCACGTTGCTGATCGTTCTCATCTCCCCAGAATATGTGGAGGGGACCATAATCTTAGCATCCTGGAAGTAGAAAGCACAGAAGATCTGTGTCTCACACCACAGACAGGTGAGTTGTTTTTGCTTCGCAAAGATAGGCTAGTCTGAAATGACCAGGACACAAAGTAAAAGGTTGAGACTTGCAGTGTTTAAACTTTATTTATTTATTTATTTTAGTTGATTCTATTGAAATACAATTTATAGTATTTATATGGACATGTTACTGTTGTAAATAGAGTCCATAGTTGATATTACGAAAAGTACTGTGCTACTTGCACTGGTAGTGTTTTTTTTGTTTGTTTGTGATTTATGTTTTATAGGTTTATGTCATTGTTTTATCTTAACTTCACAAACCTGCTTGACATAACCATGCTTTTGGACTGTGTTTTATGGCTAATACTATATCTTTGCAACTTTTGTCAGAAGAATTTAAGTCAGACAATTTATTTAGTAACAACTGTTTGATTCTCCTCCACTTGTCCATCGTTTACTTAACAATTAATGAGTCTTATTCCCCCTCCCCCCAGGTGCAGTGTGTAGTCGGGGCAGCACAGAGGGAGGAAGCACTGGGGCGGAGGCGGTGCAGCAGCGCGCCCCTCCGGCTGTGGATGTGCTGGGTGGCGACCCGCGGGCTGCACAGAATGTGGCTGGGTTGTCACCTCAGCATGCCCCGCAGCCGGTCACAGCTGCCCCCTGCCCAGTCCCACAGCTCCCCTGCGTGCCCCCCGTGCCACCACCACAGAGCGACAAGACGAGCTCTGCATTCATCTCTCACGACATTCTTCCAAAGAGCGGGGACACTGAGGCCAGAGTCTTGGAAAAGCAGTACACGGCGGAGAGGGCCCCGGAGCGCGTTGACGGATCTTTGTCGGCACCCGTTATCCAGGACTTCATTTTCTCTGCCGCGTCGCAAAGTAGTTCACCTCCCCTTGTTCCTCATTTCACCTCAGCTTCACAGACAGGACAACAGCATCAGTACGGGTCACAAACTGACAAAGAAAAAAAGCACTCGCATAGCCAGACAAATCAGACTCCGTCGTCGAGAGACTGTGGCGGACTGGTGGTTTTCACTGGGGCGGTCGGTGGACATCCATTCTCTGAGAGAGACACGTTGGAATACAAACCAGAGACTGAACCCAACAGGAATCCTGTTAGAGGAGAGTACACAGTCACAAATATTGACCCACATCCCCATTCTCAAATCTCCACAACCCCCTTTCCCCTTGTTCCACATCACAGCGGGGATTTTGCCTTCAAAGATATCACACAGGCAGGCATGGAACAATTTCAAACTGTCCCAGTTGCTCAGACAAATCTGGGCAGCCACATGCCTGCATGTGGTTCTGTGGCACAAGCAGATGTTAACCAAACCTCAGAACAGCCTTCCCTCGATATATCCTTACCTGACAAAGGTGAGAGCAAGCAAACTGACCCCTCGGTTACACAACTCGGCATTATCAAGCAGATTTCAATTGACTCTGCAGAGACACACGGAGCAGATGCCATGGAGTCAACTGACATACAAGAGCATGTTAAACACATTAAAGTGTTACAAAAAGAAACACAACTCACATTTCCTTCATCTGAAATACTTGAGGACCCTAAGCCAGGAGTCTTGTCCTCTGAAGTTTACACCTACTCTGGCAGGGCAAGCCCAGACTCGAGCCTCACAACTGAAAGAGAGGATATTGCCAACATCCAGAGTAGCTCCAATTACACTCCAGGAGAGCAAATGGAAAGGAGTGAGACAGAGTCTCACGACATGCCAGCTTCCTCATCGAGCTTCACGGTGCTGCCAGACGGCTCTCTGCTTCAAGAAAGCTCAGCCGAACCGCTTTCTATCACCCAAGTTGTTCATGCAGACTTGGTAGACTCTAGGCAGGCGGAGACAGTCGATGGTCAAGGCATTGTCATTGTCGGGGACGAGGCTCACATCAGTGGAGCCTGGTCGGGGTTGCATGTGAATAAGAGTTACATCCTGCAACAGGAGGACGGGAGTGTCTGTCAGGCTGCTGTCGTAAATGAGCTGACCGCTGACTTTTCTGCTGGAGAACCAAAGCTCTATAGGCAAACTATTCAATCAGCCATGGAAATGGACTCCCAGCCTGTAGAAGTGTATGAGATTTGCGGCTTGGTAGAGGAGGTTGCAGAGGAAACGATCTGCGTCAGTGGTGGTCAGATGCCACATTCTCCGGGCTACGAAGTGAACCTATTCAATGCCTTGCTGGACCATTCGGAAGAGTATGCAGGCAAGGGGGGACTGGAGTTGCATCTTGAATCTCCACTTCACACAATTACTGGAAGTGACAATATTATAATTTCCCAACAGGCCTTTACCTCATTACATGACACAAATGAAATGGAGATTTGCATTAACGACATTTCCCATAATATCTCTACACAAAACACAGTAGGTGCTGTGGGACTGCCTGTAGTATTAGGCACTAGCCAGGAAGTGGAAGTGCCAATGTCAACTGAGATTTGTGTTGTCCAAGTGACCGCTGCACCAGATTCATTCACGTTTAAAAAGACTGACGCCGGTGCAGAGATTGCCACGCCGGCTCTGCACACGCATACAGTGCCGTCAGACCAAGCCGCAGTGGACGCATCCCCTGTAACCCAAGCGCTGATGGAGAAGCCGAAAGCTGAAGCAACACCTGCTTCATTTGGGGTTTCTCCATTGGAGGCTGTCCCTGTGGAAGAGATGGGGACGTCCACAACCTTTGCCATCTCCACACAGGGTTCCCTGGTTGTGCAGCGTCAGCCTCCGGAACAGCCTTCAGGCATCAGTGGTGTAAATGCCACGAAGATGGAGGCCTGTGTGGTTTTCCCTGAAGGGACCAATGAATACTCTCATTTGACCGAGGCGTCACCCCTGATAGTAAGGAATGTTTCCGTACCCATGGAGACCAAACCAGGAGCCGCTCCATTCTCTAGTGTGACTGATCCAAAGCGGCTCCTCCTAAATAAAGCGGAGACCCCTCTGCTCACATCTCCAGCCTCCCTGTTAGTGCCGGTGTCCAAGCAACAGAATGCAGCTGGCATGTTGGCCAGCGCCCACAGCTCTGGGTCTGGCACAGTGTCTGAAGAGTGCCTTCCCCAAGCCGTCCCCGGTGCAGACTCTGTGTGCGAGGCAGTGGCTGCTTGTGACCAGACCGCTCAGGCGCAGTGTTCCGCCAATCAAATACCTGATACAGCACCTCCTAGTAGGACGCATCAGCCTGCTGCTAGAACCCCTGCACAGCTCTCTCAGCCTGCGTCCGACAGCCACCAAACCTCGCAGAACAAACCCGAGGGACAGGCCTTAATTGAGACTGCAACCTCAACGGCAAACGCGGACCCTGTACCTGAAAATGCCAGCATTAAAGACCCCACGCCCACCTGCCAGCCGGCTGCATCGCCAGAAGCAGCAGCTAACGTTCCACTCTCCCCCAGTTCCGAACATGCTGTCAGCCAGCCTGACTCCTTCTGTCACAGCGAGGATATGGAGCTGGATGGACCACCAGGAGATCCTGAGCCCCGGGAGGCAGGCTCGGGGCATGCTAGCAGCCCAGAGGAGGCCAGTGATGACGAGACTGAGCCTGACACAGGCAGTTGTGGGATGTCTGCTCAAAGTTCAGCACACAAGGTATATTGTTATCAAAAGATGAACATATATATATATATACATACACACACACACACATATATACACATATACACACACAGTATCTCACAAAAGTGAGTACACCCCTCATATTTGCAAATATGAGCATATCTTTTCATGTGACAACAATGAAGAAATTACACTTTTCTGTAAAGTAGTGATTGTACAGCTTGTAGAACAGTGTAAATTTGCTGTCCACTCAAAATAACACAACACACAGCCATT
>JAODLL010000011.1:2372618-2393595 GCA_026546735.1 Forbesichthys agassizii
ATTGTTGTCACATGAAAAGGTATGCTCACATATTTGCAAATATGTGAGGGGTGTACTCACTTTTGTGAGATACTGTAGATCTGGCAATGCAATCAATGCATTATGCTAACGTAATGCTAACAACAGCAAGAGAAAACAACTTTATAGTTTGCTACTCGTGCTCGCTCAATTTGCTGTAGACTACGGTGCCTACCGGGATTTGGTTGTTCGCTAGCTGACGACAATCGCCATCTGTCCATCTTTTGCGTGAATAATATGAGCAGATAAATCCTGCAAACCACTTCAGAAGAGTCCGATTAAACCTCGTGAGTAGCTATTGATGGACTTAGTGGAACCATTTTTACCTACTACATTTGCTGACGCGGACGCCGTTATTACAGATTACTAGACACTGACCAGACCAGGCCTACGCATAGGGTTAGGAGTAAAAGTAAGGAAACACGTTGAGTAGGATTGAATGGCCATACAATATATGTAGCATACTGCCTGACCTGCTTATAGTAATTTATTAACTACTACTTCAATTTCATAGATAGTCAATCATTTATAATTAGAGATACTTTGTTTTGTTTGAAGTTCAATAAAAATAATGTATATTGCGTATTGCTCCTGTAGCTTCACAGAGGAGAAGTCTTCCTTTGAATACGGCCAGGTGAACCACGCCCTGACTGCTGCCATGAGGACTCTTATGAAGGAGTACCTGATCCTGGTCACCCAGCTGGAACACCTCCACAGACAGGGCCTGTTGTCCCTGCAGAAGCTCTGGTTCTACATCCAGCCTACCATGAGGACCATGGAGATACTGGCGTCTATCGGTAAAGACCCAGCTGTTGTTTTGGGGTCCGGTATTCCCTATATCTGGTGAATGTGTTTTCTTGAATTAGATGTTTGTTTGCTCTCTTGTTTGTAACATTTTGTACTAATATTACATTTTTTTTTGTGAGCAACATTACGTAGCCTATACATCCAAACATATTTCTGTTGGAAGTTTACATTGTAAGCCATCATTTTGGCACGCCAACAATAAAATCGGGCCTGCCAAAATAATTTCATAATCTGATGTTTAGTTCCACGTACTTCCTATAAAATCCACACAGAGACTCTCATATATATATATATATATATATATATATATATATATACAACCAACAGTAAAAAGGGAAAATGCTATGTTGTGAGAAGCGGCAACTCCTAGTGGACACCAAGGTAAACGTGCTCCTCAGTATTATGACAGTACATTATTTCATGAGTATTGTGGTTTCATAATCTAATCTGCTTTTTTAACCTTGGTTACATTCTGGCCCGCCATCTAACGGTTGAGAAACAAATGGTCCGAGGTCAAATTTACTTGCCGTCCCCTGTTGTAGACGGTTATGTTGTGTGTTGTCATCGTCCTCACCGTCTAGTTTCTCCACAGCTTCCTCGGTGGACAAGGGGGACTGCATGGGAGGATCGACGCTCAGCCTCCTGCACGACCGCACCTTCAACTACACAGGCGACAGCCAGGCCCAGGAGCTGTGCCTCTACCTGACCAAGGCGGCCAGCGTGCCCTACTTCGAGATCCTGGAGAAGTGGATCTACAGGGGCATCATCAAGGACCCATACAGGTACAGTGGGCTCCATGTCTCAGGATGTCAGTGGCAGGGATAGTGTTTTCTTCCGTCTGCTTTGTGTGTGCTATGACCGCTAGTGTTGTGTCAGTCATGTAAGGGCTCTCACAGTCATGGAAATGCTTGGGGAAATTATTTGATTGGGGGGGGGGTTATATATAAAAAATATCTAATTGTGATTTCTTAGTTTTTTTAATTTATATCAATCTAAAATGTGTACGCCTTCTAAAAAAACCTCTTGGTTAGCTTCATAGAATGTAATTTGAAGTTGGGTTCAGATCTTCACTGGTCACATTTGTTGTTGTTAGAATACACTTTACTGTAACAACTGTTAGGACTACCCGTACAAGTGTTGTGTGTGTGTGTGTGTGGGTGCGTTAACTTCATGCGTTTGCTCAGTGAGTTCATGGTGGAAGAGCACGAGTTGCAGAAGGAGAGGATACAGGAGGACTACAACGACAAGTACTGGGATCGCAGATACACCATTGTTCAGCACCGGATTCCGTCTTACCTGCAGAAGATGGCGGACAAAATATTAAGCACAGGTAAACGTCCCCGTTGCTCAACTAACGCCCTGCCCCGTACGGGACCCTTTCAAACCCTTGCTCTCGAATGAAGGGACCCGAGGGCGCAAATCTGACCGACACAATGTTCCCCACAGGAAAGTACCTGAACGTGGTGCGGGAGTGTGGTCGTGACGTGACGTGTCCCGACGCCAAAGAGGTCCTCTACACGCTGAAGGAGCGAGCCTACGTAGAGCAGATCGAGAAAGCATACAACTATGCTAGCAAGGTTCTACTGGACTTCCTCATGGAGGAGAAAGAGCTGGTGTCACGACTCAGGTAAATTACATTTTCTATCCTTTTTATTTCGTTTTTCCCCAAATGTATTTTGAACATGCTTATTCACTTGATTATCTGTTTGTCAAAGCACTAAACTATTTATAAGAAGATATATAAATAAATAAATGTTGTGTTTACTCTGTGTAATATGTCATTCTTGTGTTCTTCCTACCTTCTAAATTTTCGGTGCCATTTGTTTCCTTCTAGGTCAATCAAGCACTACTTTCTGATGGACAAGGGGGACTTCTTCGTCCACTTCATGGACCTGACGGAGGAGGAGTTGAAGAAGCCCGTGGATGACATCGTACCCCCCAGGCTGGAGGCCCTGCTCGAGCTGGCTCTGCGGATGAGCACAGCCAACACGGACCCCTTTAAAGACGACCTAAAGGTAGGTAGGGGGCATCAGCCCGGGCTTCTCTGGTGCTCTGTGAGCAGGGGGTCTCTCACCTCTTCACAAACCGCCAGGGTGAGTTTGTGTGTGTGTGGTGCGAAGAAAAAGTCCCCATTCTGCATTTATATATAAACCCATAGGAAACATACCACTCGAACCAAGAATGCCTTCGTCTAACACCCAGGAAGAATTAGAGAAGGGCTGAGGAGCTCCTTCAAATGTGTTCACTTAATCTGTTTATTAGAACCATGCATCAACTCGTAATCAGTGTAAACGAGCCGCTAGTCTGTTTTACACACCGTGCTAATGTCTTCCTCCAGGCAAGGCACTGACGAGCCTCGTCACATTGACCCCCGTGCCTCGCTTTTCACCGTACGTCCTTCTCCCCTCTGCGCAGATCGACCTGATGCCCCACAACGTCATCACCCAGCTGCTGCGGGTGCTGGCCATTGAGACCAAGCAGGAGAAGGCCCTGGTCAACGCGGACCCCGCGGAAGCAGCCCTCAGCGGCCTGGAGGCCTTCTCCTTCGACTACATTGTGAAGTGGCCCCTCTCGCTCATCATCAACAGGTCCCTCAGCACCACATGTCTCTCCTAGTCCACACAGGCCGTATCGCGTTGTGCTGCAACTGTAAACATGATATTTACACATCAGTTTTTGACATCTCTACATAGGCCTGTCACAATAATGACTACGTCGACTTATTGTGCAATATGTGGGCATGTCACATGGCATTCAGACGTCAATAATACTGCCTGTCGTACGTACGTGTTTCTGACATGAGAAAGTTAGACGTGCTGCTTCTGTCCTCTCGCCCGCCAGCAGACAGTGACAGGTGATAGAAGTGTTCCTCAAGGTTTAAATTGGTGTTTTTCCGGACAACTACATAATCCCAGCCAGCTACGTTTGGAAGCATGAATGCGAAAATGTGCCTTATTTTTTATTTAGTTCGCTCCAAGGTTTATTTTTAATAAAATGAAATTGAAGTTGGTTTAACCAATCATAAAGAACAGTTGTTGTCACATAACAATAACGGAACAACCTTGTATACATGACTCCGACAATAGCGTTTATTTATTTTGACAGGCCTGTCTCCATGCAAACAGCTGTGACATTGTTGTGCTGGTAAATGCACACATTTGACACGTCAACATGTTGCTTCCTACAGAAAAGCTCTGACGAGGTACCAGATGCTGTTCAGACACATGTTCTACTGCAAACACGTCGAGAGGCTGTTGTGCAACGTCTGGATCTGCAACAAAGACGCCAAGCAGTACTCCCTGCACTCCGCCAAATGGTGACAAACATTCAGCCACTGTGTGCTGCGCGTCGCTGGCCGCCGGTGCTGCTCTCCGCTCACGCACGCACCCCCTGTGCCCCGTAGGTTCGCCGCGGCGTTCGCCCTTCGACAGCGCATGCTGAACTTCGTGCAGAACATCCAGTATTACATGATGTTCGAGGTGATGGAGCCCTCGTGGCACGTCATGGAGAACAACCTGAAATCGGTGAGCGAATGGGGGCGCGGCCACGCCCCCCCCCCCCCCTCCCCTCCCGAGAGCCTAGGAAAGCCACAGGCACTCATACGGTCAGTGGGGTTTTTTTTGCGTGGCCGAGAACAAGCCCCCCCTGGTGGGCGCTAAAGGATCAGGCCAGGTTTTCCACCCCTCCAATCATCTATAACGATGTACTGTATGTTAGATATTCAAAGTCGTGTTAGAGGTGTAGTGTCGATATTGACCACTGTTGTGAACAGGTGGCTTTCCATAGCAGTTGCACACATGAGAATAGTGTAAAGTGTGTATTTGTCCTGGTCGTGTGCTTAGCATCCAATGGGTGACCGACTTTAATTATAGTTCCTCTAAGATGATTGGAGGCAGTATGCTAATCTGGCTGTTGGTGCTCTCCTCAGGCGTCCAACATCGATGACGTGTTGTGCCACCACACAAGCTTCCTGGACAACTGTCTGAAGGACTGTATGCTCACCAACCCAGAGCTCCTCAAGATCGTCTCCAGGCTCATGTTCGAGTGCGTCACATTCACCGGCTGTATGCAGGTAGGTTTGTCTTTGGATTTTCCCTAATAATAGGCATGTAGGATTTATCACGCGGTAGCTGAACACAAAAATAGTTTGTTTGTGTATTTAGTTTTTGTTTATTTGTTTGTTGCATCTTACTGTTCCAGTAAATACCACTGTGTCACATCTCTCCTCCTCATTTTTTGGTTGAACTCCCCTTTCCCTGGTTGCAGCGGTTCACCCAGAGCATGAGGCTAGACCGCCTCTCTCTGGAGCACAGGGCCGCGGACGGCCCCCCGAGCCAGAGCGAATGTGCTGAGGACGCAGAGAAGAGGAAGACCTCCACTAAGGTGCCCTCGGCCACAATACTGAGGCAGAAGTGCAGCGTAGACCTTTTGCAAACATACCCTGTGAAATATTGCCGTTGGGAGACATTTATTGGAGAGAGGGGGTAAAAAATGCAGAAGAGATCGCTTTTGTATGTCTTTTAATTCAAATAAGGAACTGAGAAAAGCTGCTAGATAAATATACCCTGATAAAACCATTCAGAGTTGTCAAGATCAGCTACTATGATATTCATTTTATATATCAGTCTGGGAACTCTCAATTCATATCATAATATCTACATACATTTTGTATGTTACTGCTGTGGTCCCATCTACTTAATTGAATACAACACGAGCTAGTATGTGGCTGTTGGATCAAGCACCCAACGTTTTTTTTCAACTTCTTCCTCCTGCAGTTCCCAGCCGAACACGTGGACGCGCTGCAGACGGACGCGGGCTTCGAGACCACAATCGGCAAGTTTGACAGCAACTTCAGCTCGCTGCTGATGGACCTGCTGGACAAACTGAGCATCTATAGCACCAACGACTGTGAGCACAGCATGATCAACATCATCTACAGGTGAGGCCGGTCAGATGCAGACTGGTTAACTGTTTGTATCATTTTATCTAGCTCGACCACCATTTCTAAACATGTGCTTGACTTCAGCGTCATCTCACTAACTCCACCCCCATGCATGCTGATTGGTCCGCCGTCCAGGGTGTGTTGTGTGAACGCTAAAAAAGTACAACTGTGCTAACGCTAAAGCGAACAGTGTTTCCAGGCCATAATCTCAGGCTCAGCAAAAATGGATCTAAAAGCAGTTGTCGGGCAGAGCCAGGCTATGGGACCCCACAAGGACCCCACAAGGACCCCTTGTGGTTTAAAAGTCTTATTGATTATTGTCTCTTGTCCAGTTGTATTGCCCTCGATCGATTGTGAATACATTTTTCCTGGGTGTTAGACAAAGGCATTCTTGGTCCGAGTAGCATGTTTACTATGTGTTTATATATAAATATCTGCGTCTCTGACAGCAATAATGACTATGTAACTTTACTGACTCAATCTGTACATTATAGAATGTAGATGTGTTTATATATTTCAGTCTGAACATTTGGATAATATGGATTAATGTAAATGTTTGTGCAGGCTGGATTTCAATGGGTTCTACACAGAGCGTCTGGAGAAGATGGCCATAGAGAGGATCCAGAAAGCAGCTGCTTAGCATATGTTGTTGCCGATGTTTATAAATTGTCATCCCAGCAATAAGCATTACCTGTATCTTCAATATCAGCCACCCAGTTGTGACTGATATAGGCTGTAATGGTCCTGTCAGCCTTAGGTCATCAAATTAATGTGTGTGTGTGTGATGCAGATTTATGTCTAATATCAATGTAAATTAAAAAAATACAAAAGTGAAATAATGTATTACTCTTAAAAGGTTGCACTCACTTTCTGTAAATGATCATTATTTTAGTTTGTTGAATAAAACTAACTTGAATACATGACCCCTCCCTCATCTACTGTTAAATCCGAGTTTCTGGTAATATGTGATGTCACGTTAAGAGCATGTGCCGTGCGTCACTTTACTGGCCGCCTGTTCTAGGAGGGGCTTTGACCAAGGCTCGCTACAGCTCCTGTCTAGAAGTGCGTTTGCATTACAGTGTAGGGACAACCATGAGATATAGCATCGTATCCTTTTGGATCACATGCGGTAGGTTTAATTATGACAACTGTACTACTTTATTAATCTGATATCTCTTAAGGTTTTTGTATAGAAAACCATAGCCAGTGGCCTAAAATAATATAAAAATGTACTCTTATCTTCTAGCCGTATGATAAGCACTGCCATTTGCAACAGTTTTCTATTTGAAAAGTAGTCTATAACGTCTTGATATTAGAGAAGATTAATTATATTTTTGTTGTGTTTAGCTTCACTCGTTCAGAGTTCGTGGATGCTGTCACATGTAGATCACTATGAGGTTGTCAGACCACAAAGACTGCACAGCAGAGAAAGAAGAGAAGCTTCAAATGAGGTATTACAGCCCATTATAAACTATTACAGGCAGAAACTTGGTTTAGCGATTTCAAAGCCCATTTAGAAGATTAGTTTCGGCATTTGGACTCATTATTTTCTTCCATTACTTCTAAGTTGTATGCTGAATCGATAAGGTACACTTTGGCCATTGAAGGAAGAAACCATACAATTAATCTCGAAAAAAACAGGTAATTGGGCCATTATTAAAGTACAATATTATGGCAACGTATGGGGTATGCAAAAAAAAAATATTTTAAACATATTTTAAACGTGTTTATATAGGAATCTGCTTGGAAGAGATTTCACTGAAACGCATTATTTAGAAGGTGGAATACGGGTTACAAAGTCGCCAAAGGAGGTGAGATATTTATTTATTTATATAGTTCTATGGATATGGCAGACTGTTACTGCCCATGTGTTGTCACATTGTTTCATAACAGCGGCCTAATCATGTTATAACTGTGATATAAATTATCTTTATAGGACCATTGCTTTTACCATGGCCATATTGAAGGCATAACGGATTCGTCGGTTAGTGTGGGTATTTGTTCAGGTATTAGGTAAGTGCAGTAGCCAATATGACCTGAATGATTGCTACATTTCTGTATTTGGGAGGGTATTTCAGGTTTTATTATTATTGTAATCAAGAAATCTTGTAGTTTTACTATGCCATAGTAAATGTGGGAACACGTTATTATAACACTTTAATTTCCTTTATTTTGTATTTCCAATAAATAAAACCGTCAATTTGTAAATGTAGTCATTTATCTTACCGGTCTCTTTTTGGTTAATGTGTTCCAGTGGCTTTGTGAGAGCCAGAAAACAGATGTACTTTATAGAGCCCCTGGGACACAGTGAGCATGGGGACCATGCTGTTTACAGACAGGAACATCTCAAAATCACTGGCAACACAAGCTGTGGATCATCTAATGGCACCAGTGTCTACAACCACGACCTGCAACCAAGGGTTTCTGGTCTCTTCAAGTCCAAATCCTGGGTAGGCACTTCTTGTTTGAAAATGTAACGTACAGTCTGGTTGTGACCAACACAGGAATATGCAACTACTGTATCTGTAGGACGAGGGGTACAGAGGAATGTGTACACAATTTACAGTCTGTACATGTTGATATTGGTTGGTGTAGATGCTGAAGTTTGAACATGCCGACATCTTGCTGACTTAATTTTTCCAATTTAGAAAAGTAGTCCTGTGTCAGATCAACACCGTTTTGTTGAGTTGATAGTGGTGGTTGACAATGCAGAGGTACGTGTCTGAACACACATTTGTT
This sequence comes from Forbesichthys agassizii, assembly GCA_026546735.1. Classification (NCBI taxonomy): domain Eukaryota; kingdom Metazoa; phylum Chordata; class Actinopteri; order Percopsiformes; family Amblyopsidae; genus Forbesichthys; species Forbesichthys agassizii. The sequence goes on from JAODLL010000011.1 coordinate 2,381,125, forward strand.
CTAGTAACTAGTACTGTAAGTGTAATTCTTAAACTAAATATGATCATATATATCATTTTGTTTTTTGTTTGCTCAATTCCACCTAGTATAAGCGTTACGGAAGCCAAACCAAAGCTCGGATTCTGGGAGTTGTAAATCATATTGACAAGGTAGTAATTAATTATTCCGGTAATTTTACTGTTATTGCTATAAGAATGTTCTTTGATGGAAAAACACACCTCTCTCCCTCTACAGCTGTATGGATCCTTCAACATTCACATCATGTTAGTGGGATTAGAGATTTGGACATACACAGACTATATCGATGTTGACCCCAACCCAGAAATCACTCTGGACAGATTCCTCCTGTGGCGGCAGACAGACCTTCTGACAAGGTCGCAGCATGACAATGCCCAGTTTGTGACGTGAGGAACCATCTTTATATCCTCTGTACAGCTTCTCCATTGTTGCCAGAACTCAATATTGTGGCACTAACCGTTGACCCACTGTCATCAATAGCGGCATAGATTTTGTGGGAGAGACTGTTGGACTGGCCAACAAGTACGCAATGTGCACAAGAAATTCTGGTGGAATCAATCAGGTACCACTACTTGCCTATTTATTGTTAATATTATTATTAGTGTTATTTGTGTTATTATGATAATGCTAAAACAACATGGTGAAAGGAAACATTTGATGCTTTGTGATTTCCCTGCGCAGGATCACATACACAACAACGCCATGGGCTTGGCCTCCACCATTGCCCATGAGATGGGTCACAACTTTGGCCTGTCCCATGATGCATTGGGCTGTATGTGTGGGTCGCCTTTCAGCAGTGGCAGCTGTGTCATGGCAGAGAAGCTCAGGTGAGAATTAACAGAGGTACAGTAGATGTTCACCGACGGTATTTAGGGGTTCCCACTGGTCATGGAGTTCCTGGAATACTATAGATGGGGTTTTAGTCAATTCCAGACATGGAAAGTCAGGGAATGTGATCATGTTTTAGTCGAAATCATAGAATATCAGGGAAATCTTATTTGCAGCATGTTTACATTTGAGTTGCTATTCACAATGTTACTGGACAAGGTATTTTAGTCTGAAATACATCTTAATGTTTTTATTATTAGTTTAAAGGATTTTATGACTAGTACCTCCGCTAAATACCATCACATTAATTTTCAGTTTGTTTATTTTTGCCAATACCACTTATTCTATTTTGTTGAGACATTTTGGGAGGTTAGTATTCAGTGTTAGACCTCTTACAACATCGCTGGGTGTTTGTCTTAAAACCCCTTTCCCCCCATGCGAACCCCGTAGGACGGGAACACAGGTGTTCCCTGAGTTCTTCAGCGACTGCAGCGAGGACCAGCTGGCCCAGTTCTTCGAGAGAGCTCAGCCCAGCTGTCTTTCCAGGCCCGGGTCTGTTGCCGTCATCGACGCAGGCCCTCGCTGTGGCAACGCACTGCTTGACGACGGAGAAGAGTGTGACTGTGGCACAGCGGAGGTAAAACCGAAGGTTTTATTATCCACATTCTGCTCGCTTCTCATTCTGTTGATGGACGTCAAGACTTGGACAAGATCGCCGACTTCTTATTTCTCCTCTCTTAGATCAGAACTTTATATTATTAAGCACTTTGTTGTTATTTCAGTAGAATTGAATGATTAAATGTATGTTGTGACATATACAGCTGTGTCAGCCGTGATGACATGCACGCTGTCATTACTAACAGAATGACGTTTACGCACGGTGACTTACGGTAACCCGATCGACTGTTGACACGTGTACCGAATGCAAGTCGCCGTGGCCGTGAACGTCAACCAAGAACGGCTGGTGTAAATTGGTCTCGTCTCTAGGAGTGCAGCAACCCGTGCTGCGATGCCTCAGCCTGCCGCCTGAAAGATGGAGCGCAGTGTGCCCATGGCCAGTGCTGTGATGACTGTCAGGTACCAAGTCCCATTGTAACCTGTCTATGTTTGCCATGTAGCTTATGGCGGAATTATTTAACATGGAGGCAGTAACACTATTTCAGCTGGTGAAGCCGAGAAAGTGGGCTCGTGCTTTCTGGGGTTAATTGGAGCATTAAGGGGGACAGTTTAATTGGCCCCCCGTAGTTACTGTAATTAGATGGGACTCAACAGCATAGTAGGCTATAAATAGGAAACAGACCATTTACAGTTTCTGTCGGGTTGCAAAACTTGCTCAATTGTTATTGGAGGACAGGGCGAAAAGCGGGCAGACCTTGGGATTGGTACATTCTGCTAAACGTGTTAAAATACATTAACTCCTTTATTACATGGGTAATGGGCAGCCAAACACATTATAGGAACTCTGGTTTGTCACACAGACAGCAGACCGTCCTTTTATCAGTGGGAGACATGACAACAAGAGGAAGGTAGGCTCACTTTGAGCATTGCCAGGGAAAGGGTGGCATGTCTGTGAAAACAGGAACAAATGTAATATCCTGGGCTGGCATTGCCGTTCCCGTGGCAACGCACCACATCCTGCCTCCTCGTGAGACTTTTGAGGCCTGAGAGGCATGCTGTCAACCACGGCAGGAAGTTAATTGTGACTCGTATCGTTCTCGTTCAACCACTTGGCGTTCACTGCTGTTGTGTGGACCCACAGTTCAAACAGACGGGAAGCGTGTGCAGGCCGTCGACTGGGGACTGCGACCTGCCTGAGTACTGCACAGGTTTATTAGACCAATGTCCAGAGGACAGCTTTGAGATGAATGGTGAACCGTGTCGCGGCCAGGACCAGGGCTTCTGCTACAACGGCCAGTGTCCCACACATCAGCAACACTGCTGGAGGCTGTTTGGACAAGGTACCCTGCCTTTGTGTCTACTCTGGATTGGGACCATTCTTCTGTATTATCAGTTATGTTGTGCTTCACATTACAAAAATACATACTAGCTTTTATTTTAGGTCTTCGCTATCTAAATTGTACCTCCGTGAAATTGGCACCCCATATGATAAGAATGTGAATAAAAGTATTTAAATTTGTTTGTGCACGTAAAATAAAAATGGGTGCGCAAACCGTCTTAGAGAAATACATTTAAATGTACATGATAAGCCTTTGAGCGATTCAGCCCATTCCAGTGCGAGCTAAACATGAAGACGATGACCTCATCTGTTTGTGTTTACATCAAATAAACCTCAATAAAACGTAAAATAACGATGCACAAATGTATGTTTTGTTTGCACAAATGAATGTGTTAAATTAAAAATAAAATTAAAAATTATACTAGCATGATGAGAAGGCGGAGTACGTCACATCATTGCAAAAAACGTAATGTATAGTTTCTCTAAAACGGTTTGTGCACACATTTTTATTTTTTTGGCAAACAAATGTAAATACTTTTATTTAGGTATAAATTGTTTATTTACTATTATAGCTAATTATAGGTTTCCTTATGAATGTAGCCACAGAAAAAAGTAAATTATACTAATAGAAAGTGTTAGGTTTTTTACATGTAAATAACTGTGCAAGCTTTAGGGGCAGGGGTAGAGATGGGTGTGAACCTGTATTGGACTGTGTAGTGGGAAGCATTCACTCTTTTTTTTTTTTAAAACAGATAAAACCAGAGATTGTCCCTTGTCCCAGAGATTGTCCATAAAGGAAGTTTGTTTTGTGCTGTGTGTATAATATATCTTCTTTCTTCGTTCTGGAATGTTTACATCTTAGGGGCCAAAGTTGGGTCAGATGCCTGCTTTAACCTCAATGTCGAGGGACAGGAAGGGGCCAACTGTGGGAGACAGAAACATGGCTACAGAAGATGCACTCCCCAGTATGTAACGGTTCAAAATGGAGGCTAAATAAATAAATACATAGTTTTATTATTTATATTCGGGATTATTCCACAAATTCTCCCTGCAGTAACTCTGACTGGGACAATGTTATCACACTATACCATTGTTTGTCCTTTGGTGATTTTAACAGAAACATCGTTGGATCTTCTATTAGTGTTAAATATTGTATTTTGTTGTGAAAAAATACATCTCCTGTACAGTATTGCTAACTCAACAAACATTTCTACAGGGATGTAAAGTGTGGATCAATATTTTGCGAAGGAGGGGGTGAATCCATCACAGGTAAAATAGCAGTCTTTACTGTAATTGGCAAAGGAAAGTGCCTCATTGCTGTGGATGATGAATTGACCAGAAGCCTTGACCTGGTTCCAGTGGGAACTAAATGTGGACCAAACAAGGTAACGACTACAGCAGAGATGACTCAGCAACAAATTTAGTAGAGTTTTTACTCTAAATCACTAAAATTACTAATTTTCTTCACAGGTGTGCCTTAACAACATGTGTGTTGACTCCTCAGTTTACGGGAGGAAGGAGGATTGTTCGAATAAATGCAGCAACAATGGGGTGAGGACATTAATTTTAAAGTAAAGACTACAGGTGGCCATGTTTTATATGCTACTGCCTGCACCAATATCGCTAACTAACTAAAGATGCTTCACGTCTTTCATGTGAAGGTGTGTAACCATAAGAAAGAGTGCCATTGCAACCCGGGCTGGGCCCCCCCATACTGCAATATCCAGTATGCAGACCTACACCTACCCCAAGGTATTTAGTCAGAACCTGGTGAACCAGGCATAATCTTTGTAATTTATACTACGATAACTGACTTCACTCTTGTAAATGTCTATTAATGGGTTTTTCCCCCACAGTGCTCTCTTCATGAGCTGTGGAGGGAGGGAGTGGGGGGGTGTAATCTTAAGTTTAGATCAGCTTTATCCAAAAACCTCATGGCTCACTGTGTGCGCAGCTTGTTGCTCACTCACGTTGCTTTTAAACAATGTTCTCTTTTCTTGATCTGAACCTTGAAGCTTGAAGACATGACTGGAATGCAAACTATGGACGTTTTTTTTTTCTTTGGTGCATTGAGTCACATCGTAGCTATGTTGTTGGTCCTCTGCAAATAAAGCCTTTACCGTTAGCTTGCTTGTATTGCCAATGCAATGCGCTAATAGTGACGTGGCACAGGATTATAACAAGACTAATTGTAAGGGTTGTTTACTTGTCAAATGTTCTTAAGAGTTATTGTATGTTTATTGTATGTCATTGTCAACAGGGCAGAAGGGTGTCATAGCTGGTGTTGTTGCAGCGCTAGCCGTCATCTTGGGGATAACTGCAGTGGTTGTAGGAATAATGTGTTGTAAAAAGAGCAAGAAGGAAAACTACACCTGTAAACGGTAACTCATCACTTTCATTAACTTGTGTTCTAAGAGCTGGTTAAAAATACACTACTCAATCAGGGTTTAGAATTGGCCTTGTCTGACATCACCCACGCACCCCCAACTATGCACCTAGCCACCACCGCAACATTTATGGGCGGGCGGGCTACTACAACAACACAATCAAGGAGCGTGCCTTTAAGGGGGTGAACTCAGGAGGGTGGTGGTGGGGTGGGGGGGCTACTACGACACAATCGAGTGTACCTTTAAGGGGGTGAACTCTTTGGTCAGGCATACTTTGTGTCCGCAGGAAAGTGCATTCCGTCCCAAGCAAGTTGAATCCAGTCTACGGAGACCTAGGCACTAAGGACAGGCCCCAGATCAGCCAGCCAATCCTGCTGGAGTCAACTGCAACACAAGCCTTCAGCCCTTTGATTGTGACAGTCGTGCCATGCAGGCCATCTCCACAGGTAGAGTAATACACAAGTGTGTTATTGTGTAAGATATTATATCCAGGGAGAAGGCGGGGGGAATTCAGTAGGGGATTACCATCTTGTAATTCTTTTTAATAGGACACACATAATTAGTTTCCACACAATGACATAAATAAGTATTTCCTTTCTCCCCCAGCCACCAAAGAATGTATCCACAGAGCCTGCTACTTCACCGTCGGTAAGTTATGTTTTATTTATAAATTATATTTGCAAGTTATTTTGTCACAGATTTAAATATGAAAGTGTTTCCTTCACCAGCAGAAGATACCCCTATCTCCAGCAAAGCCTTTGCCACCTCTAACCAACAAGCACGTGAGTCATGTCAGGCTCATTTCCTGTGCTTTAATGTCAGATTATTTACATGCTCATTTATAGGCCTCTCTTAAGGTCTATACTGTATGAATTCTCTGAACCCAGCACACTGACGAGTATCAGTCTAGCTGATGTTGAGAAATTGTAATCTGTTGTAACGTTGACCTGGGGTGCCTTTCAGTGCGCAGCAGCCAAACCAGTTCCTCCTTCTGTGCCCGTGAAGCCTGGTCTACCACCAGTCCCACCAGTGAAGCCTTCCATTCCTCCTCCAATGAAGCCAAAAGTCTAGTGACTAAAATGAAATTCACAAAGGTGCAATATATTTAAATAGGATAGTTGTAAATAGATGAGTAAATAGCATTTTTGTTTGAAGATATACGATAACATCATAACACACCATATTCTCTCTCAATAAGCATTGAAGGACAAGTTGAGATAGAATTGTAATTGTTTTTTAATTTGTTTCAGTGGGCCTCAGGGTTAAGACATAAGGACGAGAATGATGATTCACTGTAGCCAACAACTCTGGAAAATTCCCAAATTTTTAAAGGAGAGCTGAGGTTTGAGTAAATGGTTGGTGAAAGTCTGATTCCAGACCCGCACTGGTGTGCCTCTTTCATACATTTCTCGTTCAAAGAGAACGACATGCAGTTAACTGTAGTTTTCACGTCTCATTTTTTTTAATTGTCTGTAAAAATCCTTTTTGACAACTCCCTTTTGGGGGGAGACATTTCTTTTTGCTTTGGACATTTATGAGGAGATGCCCATGTAAAATTGTACTCACTGCGAGAACGTATTTAACGCTTAACGGCAATTAGCTTTAAAGCCTGTGCCTTTCCAGAAAACATTTTGTATTACTTTTTACTGTTTTAAAACTAATGAATGGTACTCAAACGAATGGGACACTTTAGCGTTTATGCACTGTTCATATATGTACATTTCTGTAAATGCAACCTTGGCCTGAAACACCTGTGACATATTTTTTGTATTGGTTCCGAATGTGTCCATGACCTCCAATCTGAATCTATGCAGAAGTTACTTGAACCCAAACTTTAGGATTACTCAGGAGTTTGTCATGCAACACTAAAATGAAAATGATATTGCTTACTGTAATAGCACTTTATTGCAAATGCATGACAAACTATTACATCTCTATGTATTTGAAAAAAGATACATTTCTTATGTCCTTCTGAGTGATTTATATTTATTTAAATAATAAATGTATTATGAATGCATGTAGAATTTTTTATGTTATCAACAGTAACGTGACTTATTGTTTGTGCTCTAGTGTGCAGCCATTCTCATGATGCATGGGGCTAATATATATTTTGTCCTACCAAGTAGACTACACACAAACATGATAACACGTTTTTATAGCTCTTCTATACCTATCCAGTGATTACCAGTAATGGACAACAGTGAGTCAGATGTGTTACCAGCTGGAATCTGACTCCCATTGAGCTTCTTCAGAATGTGATTGCTTCACTGGCCTCAGGAACACAGACTCCTAAAATCTTAAAGAAAAAAAAATACAGAACTAGTCTATTCAAGATGTCATGAATAGCTAAAGTAGTCTCCACAAATTGGACACGTCCATCCAGCTATTTTATAAACTGTTATACTGCACGGAATGCATGTCGTTTAACCTTATTACTTCTATAAGATAAGTAGGGCATTTTTATTTAAGACTAAAGGTATTACAGCAACAGAAAATTAAGTAATAATAAAACATGTAGTATAATGTTTAACATAATACACATAATGTAATGCTTCACAGCAGTTATTCTGAAAATAGCAAGTAGTAGCACATTGTGGAATGTAGGCCTCAAGCAGTGGGACCTGGAACCTTCCAGGGAGGGACTTGGAGGAGTTAGTGATTCACAATCTACGCTGCTAATAACATTTACATTTTTTTATTGGAGGGCTTGTTTTACAAGACAGCTTTGTCTCAACTTGTGTTCATCATTGTTGGCTCCAACTATGTTTACTGAAGGCACTGCAAAGGATACAGGCTTTCTGCAAACTGACGTTAACCAAACATGTACATTTGGTTTTGACAATTTGGTCTACAACAACAACAGGCTTGGTTTAAAACAGGGACTGAACACAGCCGGCTTATGCATATGATACCAATCAACAAGGTAACCTGATGTAACATCAAAAGTAATTTCCTCATTGTAGTCAAACAGGATAGCAGGCCAACTCATGAGGTCATCTGAAAGGGAATGACTACTACCCCTAAGTAAATAAAGGTCATGGGAAGAAAGAGGTTCATATACAAACAGGGCAGTGACTCCAAATTCATCACTTTTCTAGAAGCAATGCATTGTTCTGGTTTATGTTGCATAGTTTTATTAAATGTAACACATTCTTTCCAGCTTCTCATGTTGCTTTACACTTAGAATTATTAAAGCAGGCCTAGAAGAATCATGCCAAAGTTGTATTGTTTTATTGTAATTACAGGCAAACATTTTAACTATATAGTGGAATATAACAAAACCAGAAACAAACATGTTTAAACAATTTAAGTGAAACCGGTTGGTTGGAAAATAAAGCTGATGTTGCATGTTACTTAAATACAAAAAAACTTCCCATTGCACTTTAACTTCATAAATACACCTTAAGAGGGTAGATTTCTTTCTAGTGCAAAGTAACCACCTCTGCTTATTTACAAACAGCTTACACTAGTAACCAGAGTACATTCACACATTTGATCTTCTGGGGTTCCTTAGGTTTTCCTGGACTATGATCCATTTGTTTAATTGAAAACAAAATCAATTGACAATGATGATCATTGTGCTCGGACGCCCTGTGGAAACCAGACCATAGCAAACATCCACATATACTATCCAGTGAAATGTGCACACACCGGAGACACAACACCTATTGTGTCCATTATTTAAAAATAACAAAAGAAAAAAAGATGTACACTATAGACATTGTATAAACAATTGACGCCGGCCACTTTTGCTATGTACATCATGACGAAGGCCAATTATATAATATTAAAAAGATACATATAACATTTACATACAATACCCTCTCCACATGTAAAGTAAAAGATTTAAACTGGAATATGAATGACAACAGCGATTAACAGTTAATGTCTTCTGTTTTTCTGTGATTATAAAAGCTAGGCAGACTATGAAGCAGTTATCTGGCAGGACTCTTGGAACGTTGCAATTCTTTACAGTAGGGATACATGGAGTATCAAAGTGCTGCTTGCTTGATTGTTACTTTTTTCTTCAAACAATTCTCGTGTTACTGCCAAGAGCCTAAACCTGCTGCCCTTAAGCCAGTGCAACTCCCTCCAAACCACTAATAAGTGAATAATCGACACACCACGCCATCACAAATTCTGGTTGCTACAGTTTGCTTGGTAAAAATGTATTTCATCAATTGCATGTATCGTGTGATTCATTTTACATAATTGATTCCACAAAACGTTCAGTTCAATATTTGGATAATTTTCCAGAGCGAGATGGGGGAAACAACATTCATTGACCAACCTTTTCTCCACAAAACAATAAGCATGGTTTGTGCAGGTGTACCTACTGATCACAAGTGCCATGTTTACTGGGCTCAGGGACGTACAAATGTACACGGTCGACATCTGCAATTTTGCTGTTTTAACAGCAGTCAGTCCTTAGTGTTACTCGGAGTGCAGGCAGCCAGGGTGAGCGTGGTGATGCTAACAGCTTTTATGCATTTATCTTTTTCATCTTCATGGATAAAGTTTCATATTGTGTCCAGCTCCAGTCTTGCTCCTGAAATAAGTGGATACAGCTGCTGTAACAAAAGGTGCTCTTTATCCATAATATAAACTCTGACTAATGTATTTCTATCATTAAAAAAAAAAAACAAGTCCAAACCACACACAAAGCTCAAATTAAATACCACAAAAAGAGAAATTACATGTCCTCATTGTCATCAATGGTTTTACCTAAAAGATGTATGTAGTAATGATGATGATAATTAGTTCTTCCTTATTTGGGTGGAGGGAGGGGTTATTAAATAGCAGCGATTGTGTGTGTTTCCACTAAAACACTGACGCTTATTTATCCCATTTCACTGGAGTGGGCAATGTTGCCCTATGAAGCGAAAATAATGGTGTAATGGGAGACGAATCCTGCACTCACCACAATGCTCTTGGTCTGGCCATCAGCCGCTTCCTGCATCAGGCTGGTCAGCTGACTGAGGTACTTCTGGTTCTCTTGGAGGAGTCGTGGGGCAGCGTCACTAGAAAAAAGGGAATGCTCTTAGCCAGCCATCCAGCAACAGGGCATCTATTGTTTCTGCAACCTTATGCTAACTCCGTACAAGCTCATTGTTGTGTCGTTTTCAATGTATTGTCCTGAATGGGCCACACTGTGACTTAAGATAATGGTGAGGCCTATGTGTCTATGTTGTATGTGCCTGTATTTATTTACTTATTGTATTATTGTATTGACTGTGCACTGCTGATGTAAACCAAATTGCCCCTTGGGGACATTAAAGTTTTACTCTACTCTACACTGAGCTTCAGTGTGTTGATGCCAGAGACATGGGGAGCCCCCTGCTGGCTACAAGCGGCATGTCGGTTTATATAATAAACTGACTGTTAGGAAATCAGTTACTGGATAATTATTCATTATTAATATTAATTAATTGACTTGCCGCGTGGAGCTGCTGGCTTGCCGGCTTCTTTACGCTACTGAAGCAAAACTCAAACTGTTGATTTGTCAGCCAGGTACCTGTCGTTAGGCCCAGGCAGAGAGGTTAGAGGGTGGGGGGAGCTGACAGGCTGGGCAGACTGGGACCACTGAGACACCTGCAGTGGGTTGGATGACTCTGGACTGGCTGCCATCGAGTTCCGTGTGGAGTTCTGAGCCTGGAAGAAAAAAAGCAAAGAAAAATGAAACGTTTTTTTAGCTGTAAACTGAACAATAAGACTGGATTGTGATGAGACACACATGCAAATGGTAATATTGACAAAACACACATTTTACTTAAATCGGGATTTTATGGTCTGAAAATGGCTCTAAACGTAACCGCCATTAAAGCTCACAGTGGACTGGGCTGGTCTATAGCAGTACTCCTTGTCCGCACATGCCGTCACCAAATTCAAATGTTAACGTTATGTTAAATGTTAACGTTAAAAGGCCCCCTTCCCCTCACGCAGCTCACCGACTACGTTTTAGCAAAGCTGTGCAACGGATGGAGTCAGGCTCAGAGCTGGGGTGCATCAAGGAAGTTGCAAGTGTGGCATAACTGAGGGTTCCAGTCAGTTACACAACTGACTGCCCAGAAAGATACTCGGACCACTTGTGGTTTAGCTCAGCTACCGTGCAAATAACAACACTGTGATTTAAACGGTCACTTAGGACCTTGGCTGCACGGCAGTTCGTTATCTCCCTCCCTGCAGCACTTACACAGGCTATCTTCAGCAAGTGCCAGAACTCCCTCTGTCTCTTGATCTGCATCTGCATCACCGTGTTGTCAGCATCCTTAATGCTCTCCAGGGTCTTCTCGATACGCGGAAACAGGTCAATGATCTTCTGTTTGCTCAGCAGAATCTTACTGCCAAGTGGAGCATTAGGAGTAAACGGCGTCAGGTGTCAGCGTGAATACAAAATAAAGGAATAAAAGAGACCCAATGGCCCAATGTGAGCTTGTATAACAGGAGGACACTGATAACCAAAGAAAACAAGTGAAGCAACAACGGCATTTACAGGTTGAGCAGGGTGTACACCGTTATACAACCCAGTGAAAGACCCCACCCGCGCAGCATTGCCACTAGTCACAAACAAACCTGAGGTGGGTGTACAGGTCTTTCAGGACCTTGTCCTGGTTCTGCACCGTCTGAATGATGGCCTTGACCATCTCAGAGCTGTCACTGCTAACCTCCTGGTCGGGCGCTGGGGAGGGAGGGGGGGGAAGAGTAGAGAGAACGTCATCCTATTACAGGGTAGTATTTCTAAACCACATTTTTGAAAGCTAACTTCAAGCTCAAATCCAAACGATGTCCACAGCGAACCCACAGCGCCACACACACACACGGAAACGCATTGTGAGGCGAAGTGTAGCTCTACTGCTTTGGTGTGGTGAGCGGTGTTTGTGTAGAAGTACCGGATTATTTTTTCCCAGCACGCACAGAAAGGACAAGGAAATGCGAGGAGGTATTTTGTGAATTTGACCAAAAGAAACATTTTAAATTAGCTTGCAACAGCTGACAAAACCATTAAAGTAAAGTAAATGGCTTCCATGACTTACTTTTGCATTTCATCTTTAGTTGCTTGTAGAGTTCAATAGCTTTGTCTTCCCTGTAATAAGAATGTGGTGTAACAATCAGAAATATGCCGTCATTATGTAAATCGGGACACAGACCCCACAACGTTACTAAGCAGTTGGAAACATGTTCCCTTCAATTACAGTTAGTAAGCACCAGTGGTGGGCCGTCAGGGCCAGCAAGGCCTTCTCTGCTGGCCTAACATAAATCATGATCATAATTTGATAAAAG
>JAODLL010000011.1:2393695-2424431 GCA_026546735.1 Forbesichthys agassizii
TATAATGATGCATTCAATATGTGCAATCTCATTACATAACTAGAACTATTGGCAATTTCACCATTACAGCAAAAAATACAGAGAAAACAACAACAGTAAGAGGCCTAAAAATGCCTATATTTGTTATACAAGCGACTCTCGCAGGTTGGCCTGCAAGTTCAAGAGCTTTCTATGAGGGGCAGAATGCAACACAACCTCACAGGTGACCTCTACAGGCACAACCAGATGGTTCTCTAACCCTCTGTGGGCCAACGTCTCACCAGACAAGGGGTCTGGCTTGTCAGGCGACTGGGCTATCGACGACGCGCGCTCCATCTCCTCTGCTAGTTCTGTGTTACTACCGTACAACACTTGCATTTTGTGTGCCAGCAGCCCTTCTTTTTCCAGCGGGTCCTCTCCTGCACTCGCCCTCCCCAGCCTCTTGGAGCGGCGAATGAAAGAGGCGTGGTGTATGGAGCGTTTCAGCAGCCGCTTCCGGTAGGCCCTCTGAATAACACCGGCGGCCCATTCCTCCTCCTTGTGGCGTAGCGTTGTGGTAATGGGTGCAAAGGAGTCCGAGGTGGGGTTACTGGTGATGAACTTGGCCTTGATGCTCTCCCGCATCGCTGCCATCTCTACCGTGTCTCCCAGCACCATCTGAGTGACGGCCATCAGGATGTCCAGACAGTGAATCCTGTCCCCGATGACCAGGGGCAGGTCCATCTCGATCAGACGGAGCCGGTTAGGCTTAGCAACCCTCAGCGGCGCCTGCAGGGCATCGCAGAAGTCAAAGAGACGTCTGTACTCAATGAACTGCGTGCCCTCCACGTCAAACTTCTCCCACGTCTCGTTGAACATCTCAAAGTCCTCCTCACACAGTGCGTCGCCACTCTCCTCCTGGGCCACGTTGAAGTTCTCTAAGATGATGGCGATGTACATGTTGACCACCACCAAGAACGATACGATGATGTAGCTGCAGAAGAACATGATGCCCATGCCGGGGTTGCCACAGTTACCCCTGACGTCTGAGCCTGGGTGCTCAAAGTCTGGGTCACAGTCCGGTGGTTCCCTGTTTAGGATCGGGAGTAAAAGGCCGTCCCAGCCAGCTGACGTTGTGATCTCGAACAGGCAGACAATGCTGCCGCCAAACGTCTCGAAATTAAACATGTCGTCAATCCCAGCATGCTTTTTAACGTAGGCAAAGTTTGACATGCCAAATATGGAGAAGATGAACATAATAAGGAAGAGAAGCAGGCCAATATTGAAGAGAGCGGGAAGTGACATCATTAAAGCGAAAAGCAGCGTCCGAATGCCTTTGGCACCTTTGATGAGACGCAGAATCCTGCCGATTCTGGCCAGCCGAATCACCCTGAAAAGAGTTGGCGACACAAAGTACTTCTCGATGATGTCTGAAAGCATTGTACCTGAAATAAAAGGAAATGCACTGCAATCAGGAAGACGCAAACATCTCTACATTCATACTAAATTACATTTGAAATGAACAGACAATTCTACAATATGCTAATAATGTCAATTAGGTACCCACCCGCTATAGATAAGATGACCACAACAAAATCAAAAATGTTCCATCCATTTGTAAAATAGTATTGTCGGAGTGCAAAGAGTTTCAAAATACACTCTCCTGTAAAGACAATGATGAAGGCGACGTTGATTTTAAAAAGGAAATCCTCCTTCTCTGGACTCTGGTTGTCTGTCTCCACCATCATTGTCACCATGTTAAGGCAGATGAGGACCATGATGAAGATATCAAAGAACTGCTGACTGATGAGGTCAAACACCATGCCTTGGAGTAGGTTCTTAAAAGTTAAAGACATAGGGGTGGAATTGCATGGGAAATAAACACTACTTCTATGGGGTCATTTAGCCAGTTCACATAAATGCTGTACAGCAAATAATAATGTTGAGGTCACTTTTACATCTTAAAATGGAGAAAAACATGTTTTAGACAGTACTTTAGAAATTAGTCCAGTTAATCCAGTTAAGGATTAACAGTAGCAATGCAAAAATACACGCTTGCTAGTAATATGATATTTGTGACGTGAATACATACTGTTGGCCGTGGAATTGGCTTCTGAGGCTTTTTGGAACCAAGTTTCTTCATGGCTTCATAGTACTTCTTTTGTTCTTCAGTCATAAAGATGTCTTTATCTCCAAAGTGCTGAAGCAATCCAATAAAAAGTAAATTTTATTATTAAATTACTCAAATGTGTGCTTCTGTAAAGCATGTATGGATCAAATTTGCACACACCAAAAAAAGGTGTAATTTCAAAATAATTTCAAAAATATATATTACTTATCTTTTTCTTTTGCTGGTTGAAGTTATCAATAATGACACCAATGAAGAGATTTAGAGTGAAGAATGAGCCAAATATGATAAAGACGACAAAGTATATGTACATGTAGAGGTTAATCTCATACGAAGGCTGATCTTCTACCTACAGTAAAAGTAACATTAATTAAAACGAATTACAATTGCTGACTGTGATATAATAATAAATTAACTGAACATAATTATGCAATGTTTAAACAATTACCTCTCGTGAGTCAACAGCAGCATACATTATGTCCATCCAACCTTTAAATGTTGCCTGCAATTATGCATAACCATTTTATTTATCACATTAGGTGTCACAAATTGTCATGAGTCAAGAAAATAAAACAATCAAAACAATTGTAATGACAACAGCTAGCTATAGCGCAACACGGTTTTCCATCCAAACTGAAATACACACACATACACACATACACTTATCAATTCGCATGTGTTTCTGAGCCAGTTGGTGAGAGAGGGACGGCACAAGCAACAAACCGAACATGGAGCGACCTCAAAACACTAAATTCACCGGCACAACGTCACTAACGACGCTCCTCACTCACCACTTGAAGCAGGGACAGGTATCCCAGACCAACGTTGTCATAGTTGACCTTGACATTCACCCAGAGCGCCTCATGCGTGGCTTCGCCGAGTGCCAGGCAGTCACTCTTGTTGTTGACCTCAGACATGGGGAACAGCTCCTGCGTGGTAGTGTTAATGCAGCGGTAGAACTTTCCGGCAAACAGGTTGACCCCCATGATACTGAAGATGAGCCAGAAGATTAGACACACCAGCAACACATTGAAGATGGAGGGAATGGCACCGACAAGAGCGTTCACCACAACCTGCGAGACACAGAGGGGTGTTCAGTGACCTGATACAACCATGTTGTATTAAAGGTGATCTGTATGACCATTTAAACACTACAGCAGCTAACAATTAGCTTCTAAGAAAAGATATAGTGGATGCGTGTGCATGTTAGTGCATGTGTGGCCCACAAAGTGTTTTGGTTTGAGATGCTGCATCACTGTGTGTGTGTGTGTGTGTGTCACATCTAGTGATAGAACGTTATACAGATTCACTTTTATAAAATAGTAGTAGTAGTATACTAATAGTACACAATTGCCATTAACATTATATGTTAAAATATGTTTTGTGTTAGATTTCGTCTTCAATATTAGTGTGGTGCTGGTTGCATGAGTACATCATTTATACTATGCTCACTCATTGACAGACACATTAATATACACACCGTTACGGTGAGGTGTCTACCAAACGCGCTTTTAGGGCTGAGAGCACCTATTTTCAATATGAACCCTATGTAGTTCAGTGCTGCGCTCCACTAGCGCATTCAGTTGAGAACAGTTGGACTTTCAGAACAGCGCTGGAGTCGTCAATGTAGTTTTTTTTGTAGCCTAGCAACAAGCGCTGAAGAGAAGCGATCTGGAAGCGCTCTGGAAATGAGGTTACTTACCTCAGTCAACTCAATTATTACAGCAGCTCCCATGGGGAAATCATGCAGTCAGCAATCAAAATAAGGAAAATCCATTCAGGTTAGTATACTAGTGCATTAAAAGTACAATATGTGGCTACTTGGATGTCAATGTTAGTCATGCACAAAGTGCGTATAGAATTTGCGTTTACTACTGAGTGTGTTTGTGTCAAATGAGGATGGTGACATATAGAACTTACTCGCATTCCTTCAAATCTTGACAGTGCTCTAAGAGGCCTTAGGGCCCTGAGAGTTCTGAGAGATTTGATTGGTCCAAGATCAGAGTAACCCAGCCAATTGGCACCTAAACTAATTAGGGAAATCTATGGCAGAATTGAAATATTTCCATGTTACCATGGAGTTCAACAAGAAAAGAATACTTCTTGCATTGACTTTACAGTATTAATCCAAAATGTACAAACTTACATCAACAATGAAAAAGTCCAGCCAGCACCAAGCATTGGTGAAGTAGGCCTTGAAGCCATACGCCACCCATTTGAGAACCATCTCAATGATGAAGACATATGTGAAAACCTTGTCGGCATACTCAAGTATGATTTTGATGGTCCGCCGTCTTTCTATGTATATGTCTTCAAATGCCTGCAAATAAAACATAAAGTGTTCAATTTGATGTACAGCATATTATGTTCTTCTCATTGCAAAAGTAATTGAATATGTACAGTATATTGCACAATATAAACATTTTCCTGGGCATGCCAATCATCACAGTGCCTTCATCACATTATTATTCGGAGGGTGTTGCAGCCTTGCACTTACCAGAGCGCCGCTACTGAGAAGGATCATGAAGATGATGAACGTCTCGAACCAGTCATGCTCCACGATGGTGAAGCAGGTCCGACGGAGATTCCACCACTTTTTGCCTTTACCTTGGGTGATGTCCGCCGTTAGACATGGCAGACGCCTGATACAGTCTGTGGGGAGAGTGGTGTTAACCAGTGGCGCCCACAAAGTGAGCTCTGGCACAATAATATTCAACTACTTTAATACAATTATTTATTGATTAATCATTATTACAAACACAAGAAAGTGAGAGAGTGCAATGTAAGGTGTTTTGTGTGTTTTTAAAGCTTTATATCATTTGGCTCCTGATTAGGCTATATCTCTGAACTTGTATTTCGTAACTCCCATAAATCTCTTAGATAAGATAATACATTTTTTGATGAAGGTGCAAAGGGAAAGTGTAAGGTCTTGTGATCCCAGTGTTAGTCTCGTCACTTCATGTGTTTACCTTGTATATTAAGCCTGTTTGCCCGTCACTCCCTGCCCAGTGTTTCCCAGTCTCGTTAATTCCTCCCGTGTCTGTGTAATCATGTCTAATGTGCTGCACCTGTTCCTCATTGCGATACACCAATGGTCTGTCTCCCTGTCTTGTCTACTTGTGTATTTAGCCCCAGTGTTTTCCCCAGTCCTATGTCGGTTATTGTTGAAATGTTGCGCTGCTCCAGTGGTCCTGCCTTTGTGCCCCTTTTTGTTTCTTTTTGAATAAAACCTTGTTTACGTCCACTACGTGTCTCACGTTTGGGTCCTTACCTCAGTGCGATCGTGACAGAGGTAAGGACCCAAACGGGAGACACGTAGCGGAATACATTCAGTTTTGTTTAAATGAAATTATGAATCCCTCGTGTACAAGAGATCTGAATGCAAACAGACAAACAGTCTGCAGTACCTTTGCACCCTGATATGGTCTCAATTCTCTATTCAAAACCACGTCAGTGAAAGATCCATAATTGGCCAGTTAGCAACCAGCTGGGTTGTGCCTGTGTTCTGAAAGTTAGCCTAACGTGGGTCTTGTTATGACTAGGTGCAGGTCCAATCAGCTGCTAATCATTTGATTGACACCTGCATGTTAGCACGGCATCTATGACAAAAGATTTTGAATGGAGAGTTTCCAGCTTGTCGGCCAGTAACTGTAATGGGCCATATGAAGTGTTTACTGATGGACCGCAGCGTACCGTCAGTGAAGCAGGCCTCTGGTTCAACAGGCTCAGGCTCCTCCACCTCCTCTTCTTCTGGTTCAGGCTCAGGTGGTTGGTAGTCAACGGTGCTGCACACTGAAGAAGCATCATCCTCTTCCTCTATATCCGCCATCAGCTGGTGAGCACATGCACATATGAGCTCTGTGATAATAGTCTCCCATGCCAATGTTTTCTCTGACAAATGTATTCTCTTCAAAAAGGGAGGGGCTTAAGGCATAACTCACATCGATCACTTCGGCTTCCTCACTATGTAGTTTTTCCTGGAGAAGATAAGAATGAGTAGTCAAAAGAAACAATCCCACATACAGAGAAGTTGTTAGTTTTAGGTTTAGTTCACCCATACTTAATATAAATGGTTGATTAGATGTCGTAAAGCTAAAGCAAGGTGGTGCATTTGCTTTGTGATATAAAAACGTTAAAAGTCGGTTGCTCTATCAAACATGTACAAGATGTAAGACATATGCTGTAGCATGTAGCAACACACACCAAGTTAGTTTAGGGTTTGCAGTCCCTGGGAGATACAGTGACAACTAAATTAAATTGGAAAAAATAAATATATAAAAAATGTAAAAGGCGCACCAAAATAGTTTTTTTATACCATGTGATGTTGTTCATTTTCTTGAAGAGATAATGTAGACTTGTCATCATCCTCATAATCATCAACATCATTATCATATTCCTCGTCATCATCTTCATATTCCTCATCTTCCTCCTCATCCAGGATTTCAAAGTCTGACTCTCCCTGGGCGATCGGGACAATTAGACTGAACTCTCTGTCTAAAGCGCGTGCAGGCGGTTGGCATTCAACTAGACAGTTAGACATCCCCTCGACAGCCTTCAAGTCAGTCGGGTCAACATGGTTAAGTTCGATGGCCTCGGCTTTAAGATCCAAGTCCTCTCTCTGGCCTTCCTCAGACTCTTTGGGCTTTCTGCCCAGCAGCTGGAAAACCTTGCGAACGATGAAGGCCTTGGTCCAGTCGGCTGCCCTGGTGATCCGGCCAATGGCTATCTGGAGGTTGTTCATTTCCCCGTCATCGTCCCCTGTTGACAGGTTGTCTCCACTGAAGGAGCTGAGCAGCAAGGCTAGAAACAGGTTCAACACCTGAAGAAATGAGGTGTTGTGGCGATGAGACGGAGAAATAGAACAACAACTAGGCAAATGGAATTAAAAGGAGCATGTAAGACTAAGTTAAGTCAAACAGAAACATCCAACAGTGGATGCCAAATAACATATAAAGTACAATGCTCAATTTGTGTCTGGAATTGAAACAATGGTTAGGAAAACTCAGTGGTTGAACATAAATATTTGGTGGCCAAAATTGAATACTCGGTGGCCATAGATTTCTTTAACCCAATGTGCCATTGAATTTGTTCTAAAACACGTTATGCAATATCACTTTTAGAGTTGGTCTTGTGAGCATCAATACATATGATGTTGTCTGCTGCCTGTTGCAGAGGTACTGTAGCTATCTTTAGTGTCTAAAACCTGTTAGTCAATTTCTCGGTTCCTATTTCCTAGGTTTAGCAGGAGATCATGGTTACAAGTGCCTGGGGCAAGCTTATCTCTCGCATTCCCCTACAGGAGCTGTGAATCAGTGAGAGATATAAAGGGATTGGCTGAGCTAGACAAAACCCAAGTGCTACCAATGGTGAAAAGGTGGGATAAGTGGACACAAAACAAGGATCCTCGACAGTAAGTCCTGCTGTGGCAACACGTGTGATGCCTTTGGGTAAACAGTGTGAAGTATGCAGGTGTTTCTGCTGTATGTGAGCAGCTGTGTTAGTAGTGTCAGCAGTGTCAGCAGAAAAACTCCAAACATTTAATAGGAGAAGGTGAAAGCAAGACAAGCTGTACTGTGATAGCAACACATCAGGCATAAGCCAACTTAATTATTCCTTTATTATTTCCGCATTAGTTTCAACTGCTATATAACACTAATAACTTGATAAGCCTTAGAGCACTTTTGTTAACCCTCTTAGCTTCAGCTTCATTACATTAATATAAAACAGCACAGTGATTTGGACTTGAATAATCCATTGTGGTACAGTACATAATAAATACTACACTACTAAGTCCACTGCTTTTTAAAAAGCACACAAAGCAGCCAGTGTGCAATCTTATATTCAGGTAAGCTTAAGAGTGTTTCAACACTGTTTTAAGATTTCATACGCCATTGCACTAATAGAGTTCTGACGAAACACTATTAATTAGAGTTCTGCAATCAAATGACCTTTGCCCTTTGCATAAGACCCACTCCCCCCTCCTTATTAAGCCTGCAATCTCAGCTGTCTGTGTTTGTTCCTTCTGTGGCAGCATGCTGATTCGAGCTGGAACTTAACACATACTCAAGGTCAAAACCACGGTTGGCTCGCGTAACTCCCTTGATTTAAACAAAAGCCCCCGTCCCCCTCCCATTAACGGAACAAGCATACTATTTGTCTTGAACACGGTGATGACAGTGCATGTGTGTGTGTGTGTGTGCGTGCTCGCAGGTTCATGTTTAGGGTTAGATGGAGGGTGGGGGGGGGTTGGCGCGTGACTGCAGCACACAAAAAAGCTTCGATGTCTTTGGCAAGGCGGAGTGTGGTGCTTTTGTTAGCTCATACTGATGAGCCATTTCCTCTTTATTTCTATGAATAAACCAACAGGAAAAGCATTTGGCTAAGAGCACACATCGCTAAGAATGGCGCCTATGCGATCTGCGTGGCCTTCTTCTGCGAGGCCAAGACGCGACGTCAGAGACGGCAGCTTGTGTATTCCTTACATAACATCGTATGAGCTGGACCGTTGTCCTCACTTGCGTTATTACTATGTGACGATATGCTGACATGCTCTTTGTATTTGTAGCCGTCAATTCTGGGGAACTGGGGAAAACACTGGGGCTAAATACACAGGTAGACAAGACAGGAGGACAAACCATTGGTGTATTGCAATGAGTAACAGGTGCAGCACATTAGACATGATTACACAGTCACGGGTGGAATTAACGAGACTGGGAAACACTGGGCAGGGAGTGACGGGCAAACAGGCTTAATATACAAGGTAAACACATGAAGTGACGAGACTAACACTGGACTGGGATCACGAGACATTACAAGCCTAAGCCTAAGATGAAGCATGGCTGTGCACATAGCACAGCTGTATCAGGAGGTGCAGGGAATCATTTTTAGAGTTCTATGAAGGTGAAGGGATACAGAAGAGCTCCAGACACTCTAACATCAGGGTTGATTGGGTAAAGCATGAGATCTCAAAACGCTGGTTTCATTTACGACAGCCATCATGGCCACAATAATAGTCCCATTTACTGCCGACGCCACACCGACTTCACCAACAAGTGTGCTCGCTATTGCGTGCCTGGATTTGCATTAATTCTCATTAATAAACTAAAGAAATGATCTCTTTGGCAATTATATTTATGACATCATTTCAACTCATATGTGCACTAGATTACAATCTATCCTGTCTTTCTTTTACCTAGTTAAATATCTTTAGAGCAGGAATAAAACCCATAAAATGCACTTTTGGGTAGACGTACACATTGTGGAACGACACCCCCATGTCACTTTCGTCTGAAACATGCACTCAGTAAAGCTGCTGTGTGGCAGGATGCACTAACAAGGTAGGAAATCCAGAACTAACTTTTTATATCTGTCAAATCAATACATTTAGATAAAATTGATAGTAAATACAGGCAGTGACAGTGGTCAAACTAGGGCTACTGCAGCGAAACACAATTAGTGCAAACAATATGCTAAATAACCTTACCTAGCTGAACACATTCAACATTTACCCATGTCAGAGGATTATTTTAGCAGGCTACAACAAGCAACCATGCATCATTTTGACAACGGGGCTGTTATAAATGAAATGTGATCTTTGGCAAATATTGCTTGACGAATTATTGACGTCCACGGTACTTCTGTTGCCTCAGCCTGTATACAATAAGTGGGTCTATAGACTCGCAGATTACGAATATTGCAGTACTCACCACCAGATTCCCAATGACCATTACCATCATGAAGACCACCAGACACATGCCAACCCCGGCCACCTCCATGCAATGCCACATGGTCTCAATCCACTCTCCACAGAGAATACGAAACACGATGAGGAAGGAGTGAAAGAAGTCGGTCATGTGCCACCGCGGCAGCTCGCAGTCCTCTGAGATCTTGCACACGCACTCCTTGTAGTTCTTCCCGAACAGCTGCATGCCCACCACTGCGAAGATGAAGACGATGATGGCCAACACCAACGTCAGGTTTCCCAGGGCGCCTACTGAGTTCCCGATAATCTTGATCAGCATGCTGAGTGTTGGCCAGGATTTTGCCAGTTTGAAGACGCGCAGCTGTCTCCAACAGTACAGCCACACAGAAACGAACACAATCACAACAGAGGTCAATGTATACATCAAGTAGGACGGTCAATGCAGTGGATAGTGGAAGGAACATGTAGTCTTACCAGACGGAAGGACCTGAGGACAGACAAGCCCTGGACATTAGCCAGGCCTAGTTCCACCAGACTGAGACTGACAATAATGCTGTCAAATATATTCCAGCCGACCTGGAAATAATAGTAGGGGTCCATGGCGATAAGCTTGAAGACCATTTCCGCTGTGAATATCCCAGTGAAAACCTACAGACGAAAAAATGTTACAACACAGATATAGTTGCTCCTCAGTTGCTACATGATATATATTAAAGGTTCAATATAAATCACATTTCCAACTGACACTTTCTACATTTCACTTTCCTTCGAGGTGAATATTGATGTTTTTTTAGCATACCCTAACTTGACTATATATCTGATAGGGGTGCACAATATATTGACTCAGTATCGTTAAGCAAGATCATATCGAAAATTGCAATATTCAGTTTATTTTGTGGAGAGATGCGTGCGTTGGTTGTTTGGGTTAGTTGTGTCGGTAGCTTGGATTTACTGTTCTACCAGTCCAATATGACTGACTTTTATGTTATGAATATATTTTTATGTATTTTCCGTCTTTACTTTTGTAAAAATATCAAAATGAATATCGATATTGCAATTTTCATGATCAATTTTTAAATATCACATTTTGTCAATATGGTGAACCCCTACTATCTGACTGGGAGGGGGAGGATATGTCAGAGACTATTAGTTACAACAAAGAAATGACCTGGGGCAAAATCTGATTGTCTTTTTTGATTTTTACATTCCAAAATTAGTGCAAGCCTTTCATGTCTATTCAGACAATACAACTGACCACATGGGAAAAAACTCAAATGTTTCAAGATCTACAGTATCTCCAAGTGGTAGATATTCACCAGGTTGCCAATAGAGAGCATATAGTCAAACTCGCTGGTCATCGGGTAGTGCTCCATGGCCATAAAGAGGGTGTTGAGCACGATGCAGATGGTGATAGCCAGGTCTACAAAGGGGTCCATCACCACAAAGTGGACCCACTTTTTAAACAACACCCAATGCCTGCAGCAGTTCCACTTGAGGAATATGTCAGCAAACTTGTACCAAACAGGCGGACAAGGCCTCTGAGCTTCCTCCAGCTCTGCAGTCAGAAGAAAAGCAAAAGGTGTATAGCTTTATACATACTGGGATCAGACATAATGAGATCAAGACGAGATCAACTGTGAGCAAAGGAATATGATTTGTGCTATTGGTTTATACGCTCTACTTTGGTAGTACTTTTGGTCTGTCAAATTCCAGTGTGTTCTGTATTGTCATCTATAATAAATACCAAACCATCCAGGATACAGAGGGACAAATGCCATATAGGAATTTGGAAATATGCAGGACACATATCTCATAGACTAAAATAGTATAAGCTTACCACCAAGACGGCATGTGGCTGTATACCGACAGGGATCTCTCCGCCGTACAATGTTATTAACGCAACTGTAAACACCAGTCGCTACTGCATTGGTCTTGTATTAATTACCATGTTAATTATATGTTAACAAACTACACCATATGCTAGGCAATTACAGCTCACTTTATTGCCTGTATTATCTTGTAACCAAGCTTTAAATATTCTTACAGACAAGAGACTTGACACGTTTGAAGAAGTGTCAGTCTGTGTTCCTTATAGCATTTTTTCAAAGCTCCATTAAGGAGATTATATGACATTTGGAAATCTGCTTATTGGGGTGCCCTGATTCTAAAACCTTTCCAAAACCGCTACAATAAAATGTTCTACTGTTTGCTGCATTTTTTATGGACATTCAAAAAGGCCAGGTTACCTCCCCTTGCTAGGGAGGATATTTATATATGTTGTGCAGAATGTGTATAATTCTATAAATACTGTACCTTCCATAGCTGCAGTGGTGAGAACTGTCAACATACTAGTGGTTCTCTGTTTGAGACCTGGTTCGTCCAGGTGCTGCATCCTGTCCACAGAGCCGGTTGACTCCTCCCGGTGGTCAAGCTCTGTAACAGACTGAAAAAAATGCTCTCTTCAGCTCGCAGAAAGCATCACTCCACTGGTCACCCTTTGAATTCACTTCAAGGAAGAGAAGGCTCCAAAGGTCGGGGATACATTAAAAATGTACTAAGTTACATTAACGGTCATAATTCCAACACACACACACACACACCTCAATACAGAACATACCAATACAATAACATAGAAAATAAGCATGTTTTACGTTGTATACTTAAAATTGTACTTAGTATAACTTTGAACAACGGATAATGACTTTTCTGCATGCAAGTAAATGAGTCACATGGCTGACCTCCTTCAGGGTAGGTGAGCGGACGAGGAGCCGTGGAATGACTCGCCCGTTACAGTCCTTGACTGCATCAGGACCGCCTTCGTGTCTTCGCTCATCGTCTGCTAGCTCAGACCATGCTTGCAGGCTGAGTGATCTCTTACTGGTCAGAGTCACATGGCTCCCACTAACCTGGTTCAGTCAAAGGACAGTCTCAGCTAATTCATTATCATTATATTCATTAGTTCCTTTAATATATAATGAAATATTTGATGCGTTACTCTTAAAACCCATCCGGAAACAAATTTTTGTCAAATTTCAGTGTAATTTTATTACGTATTATGTATATAATTTATTACATTGACAAAGGAAACCAAAATGAATGCTACTATTTACATTGCTCACTAAGTTACCTGCTCTTGATTCTTGAGTTGCTCTAAAAGTCGCTGAAACTCTTCCTCTTTTTCTATGGCCTCTCGCTGAGTGGCTGCGTTCTGCTCATCGTAGGCCATCGCTACTACAGCCAGGATGAGGTTGATGAGGTAGAAGGAGCCCAGGAATATAATCACCACAAAGAACAACATGTACGTCTTTCCAGCTGCCCGCAAAATCTGCAAGGGAGCAATTAAACATATTCCTTGAAGAAGATGTGTATGGCTGTGTGTGGTTTCGTTGAATTCACATTATAATACAGCGGGTTTCAAAATCATTGAGCTGTGACCCCGCCCTCAACGTAAGCAAACATAGACATGTAAAGTATGTGCATGTTGGCACATGTAAATGCACACAATCATAGCTCAAAATAGAGTCACACATGAACATGCTGGCCAATAGAATAGCATAACAAATAGAAATCAATGGGGAATAAACAGCACGGAAACCATTTCACAAAAGCCTGCAGTGACCCCTCAGTTTTAAAACACAGAATATGCATGGACCAGCTGGAAGACGTTCTCCCAGTAGTCCTGAGTCATGAGTCTGAAGAGGGCCAGGAAGGCCCAGCCGAAGGAGTCAAAGCTGGTGTAGCCATAGTTGGGGTTCCTCCCAGCCTTCATGCATGTGTATCCTTCTGGGCACCTTCTGTCAACAAAACAATGGTCAAGAATCAGTACCACCCCTCTTTCCACTCACACCAAGCCATTTCATTGCTTTACTACACAAAGACATTTCATTTATTGTTATTTAACATGCCCCTTCTTACAGCTAAATTCATTTAAATCATAATTTACCTATGTGTTTCCATAATGAACTGTTTGTGGAACAAAACAAAAAATAGACTAATATTAGTGTTGAGCTCCATGTGCTGATTTCTTTAATGTAAACTTTTTTTTTTTTTAAATGTGTTGATTTATGTGTTATTTTGGTGATTTAAGCTATCACCACCTACAGTACAGTAAGCATCAGTCAAATGTGTGACTTGGCAATGACCTACCCAGCATCAGAGCTGTTTCCACAAAGGAGGGCATCCAAACTGCCATCCAAATAGTAGTGATTCTCTGTATAACCAAGGACAACATTGTGAATTATGTTAAGAACACTTAAGCTAAGCTATAATAAACACTATTTATTATAGATGGTCTAAATGGTATACAGTAAATACTAGATAATCTATATTACACTTACCAGTATCTTCAATGTACGCGTTGAAATTGAAAGTGCTGTTTGCAGGGACTGTGTCATTGAACACTGTGGTGTCATTGAATATGGATGTGAAGTTAAAAGGGTCAAATGCAGATTCGTTGGTATGGATAGGCCACCTCACACACTTATGGCGCAGGTTGCCCATGAAAAGCTGAAGACCAACGAGGGCGAAGACCGCAAGGGCAAATACGGTGAGAATCATCACATCCACCATTTTCTTCACTGACTGGATCAAGGCACCCACAATGGTTTTTAAACCTGACGACATAACAGTACATCTTCACATAAAGGAATATGCATTTAATACTTTTTTTTTAAAGTTGAAAATTATGAAAATAAAAGATGTTGACTTATATAAAGCATTCCCTCTACATTATCGGCATAGAACATATTAGGTACTACACAAAAAACAAAGAGGTTTATAAAACATACCAGGAATCACAGTGATTGTTTTAAGAGCTCGTAGTACTCGAAATGTTCTGAGCGCTGACACATTTCCAAGGTCAACAAACTCTGTGACGTATCTAGGAAAACGCACAAACCAGAGTTCAGGACAGGACAGGTCAGGACCACTATAGTTAAAATAAATATTTGATTTGGATTGTTAGCTATCTTTGGAGGTGTGGCTCTGTTCTGGGAGCTCCCTGCCCTTACATGTGCAGACATAGAAAGGAGGCTTGCAAGGCAGGAAAGGGCAGGTTTAGCCAACTAAAATAAGGCATCCTGGACTATTTGGCTAATGCTTGTAAAGCAGCGATCAGCTGGTCTGTCAGATGGTTGAGATCAACTGATAATCTAGCTAAGCGTGACTTTGTGGCCTGCCAGAACTAATGCTATGCGTTATTTATAATGTATTTCTATGGCACAGTTTTGAATATTGCCTCTAAATTGTTAATACTTAAGATAAATGATGAGTTTGTTATTTTAGGACAATGAAACTTTAGAAGCTTTAGAATTATTGACAGCCATTTGGGTAACACCTTGCTTAGATAAAAGTGTGCTCATATACTTACGCCATGCTGATCACCATGAAATCCAGCCAATTCCATGGGTCTCGAAGGAATGTAAACGATCCAATACAAAAACCTCTGGACAAGACTTTGACTGTTGCCTCAAACGTATAAATGCCAGTGAATACATACCTGGAAAACAGTCGTTTTACCGTCAGTTACACAACTCTTTGTGTAGGCACTGTGGCAGTACGTTCAACCAAGAACTTAATATACTCACTCAACAGTTTTACTCCAAGCCGGCGGGTTACTCATTGTCATGAATACACAGTTTGCTAGAATGGTAATCATGATGAACATGCTAAATAATGTAATTCACAGTTAAGGATTTGTATTGGATATTGTTATGCATAATTCCATAATTAAATAATTTGCCAACCAGCACAGTAACTTTACTTGACGACACATAGATACTTCCAAGAAATCATATTACAGATGAATATCGCTGCAATGCTAATTCAAGGCTAGACCATATCATTTCTAGGAGCAGACACTGCCCACCCCAGCAACAGCAGTCTCAGAAAGGATATGAATGTATGAGAATTTTGATGGCTCCTCTTCTAATCAAACTAAAAGGGCTCAGAATGTAGCAGGCAGGTTCAGCATTGAACCTGTAGATTGTCTTTCCGTTGTTGACAACAACGAATGTCTGAAAAACACACACAGAGATGGGACACTAAGATAAAGAAAATATAGAATTAATGGAAATGTAAAGTGTAAACAATTGATAGTACTACCGTCTAATTCTGTAAATATTACAGGAGAAAGCCAGTAACGTGCCTGTGCACAGTAGCAGATATCAAACTCATTGAATCAAGGAAATTAAAATAATGAATGCTAAGTGCATGCTATGTGATAACATCCTGGTTCCTGCACTACTCCTGATGTGAGGACATCTCAGTGACGCTCAACGTGGTCCATGGCAATCTCTCACTGACTAATAAGCTGGGACTGACTTTCTGTGCTTTGTAAAAGGGGTCCAGGTCCTCCAGAGGTGTGTTGAGCAGCTCTGAAGGGGGGTCTCCGAAGATCATGGGCAGGCTCCTGCCCGCCTCCAGGTCACAGTGCGGGGCGGGCTTCTCCTCCGTCTTATGATCCTCGTGGTGCTCTACTTGGGCCGCCTTCCTCCTTTCCTCCGCCAGGCTCTCGATCTCCGCCAGGGATTGTGGCGTGAAGGGGCGGAACATGGCGGTGCCTCGGGGAGGGAGTATGGACGCCATCTTCGCATGGCGGAGGGACACCACCACACTGGGGTCTCACTAGAGGGCGCTGTGGGGAGCAGGGGGGCTCTTGTTAAGGAGGACTTGGATATCATGAATGACACGTCCTGCCTTATTAACAATACAGGTCATATAAAGGTATAGTCAGTCTATATTCTGGAGAAAGCTTGACATTTGAATCAAAACAATCTCCCTTTAATGCCCCTTCCAAAGCTCTGCGCCACACATTGGAAATGCCTTACCAAAGCTTGGATATTGTTGTGTGGTGCGGTCTGCACCAGTTTGGGTTCACATTTACAGTGCATAGCCAGGGCTGGGTAGAAGTGACACCAGATTCAGTTAGCAGACCATGAGTAGATGAATTGGACAAAATCTGTATTAGCTTACATTGCTGACTACACTTTTAATAAATATTGAGCAAATGTATGTTATGGCTTATGGAGGTAACAATGCTGTTCCTGAAAGGTTTTTGCATTCCTGATACTGTTATAATCTGGTGTATGAGAAAGACAACCCTGTGAAGCAGTGCATATTGGAACCATCAAATAGTGTTTTGTTGTATAGGTTTATATTGGTCTGCAGTCATTCTATTCAGTATATGTATAAACCGTATATATTCTATATGGGACTATATACTGTATATACATTAATATAGCAGATCACACTCCCTCTGTGTGTGCTGTAATCTGAGCTCCTCTCTTCTTTGTTTACATAGCCGGTCTGGCTGGCACGGTATTGCATGTGTGTGTGTGTGCGTGCGTGCGTGCGTGTGTGTGCGCATTGTTTTTACTCTGAGATCCTGGAGCCGAGTGCACCAGCTGGGCGTACGCCTGGGTGTAACGCTACGTCCGACGTAGAGCTTAAAGTTACGACTAGTGGACCAGTTAGACTAGGCCTTGTATGTGTTGCGCCTGGGTGTAACGTTTACGCCTAGTGTGGAGCAGGCGCATGTCAGAATAGTAAGGTAACTATGGTAATAATAATAATAATGGACAAATTACTGATGACGCAGCAATAAGACAAGACAGCATTACTTGTTTATATAATAAATAAGGGCTTTAAGAAAGATTGTTCATGATAGGACAAACCCAAAAATGTAAATGATGGTGCCGCTATAACACGTTTATTGTTGAATATCCTATCATCCCCTCCCCTTTAAAAGATTATTCATGAAAATGTCTGTCAACTCCTTTCTGTCCTCTTCAACTGTCCACGGTCAACCACCATTCATTGTTTAACAACAATGACAGCACGCATCTTGTATACAGTACATAGACAAATATCTTAGATAGGGCTCCGTGATCGGACACACCCAAAAACATTAATAAATACTACCGTATAGGCATAAACTGAGGTTTTTTGTTTCGCAACCTTCCCTGGTCGGCAGGCTTTTCATTTTCTTTTGATCGTTTTTAGCATTTAATTTAATTCTATAGGCCTACAACTGTCTGCAGTCCTCTTTATTCATTATTAATTGTATCGGTGATCGATTTCCACGCTGACTGTGTTTGTTGATGTTGTTTTGCTTAGCGTGGCTTTCTTTTGCCTAGCCAATATTAAATACATTTTCTTTGTAGAGCTTGTTTGAAGGGAGAAGTTACAGTGTGTTTTGGATAGTGTTGCTTGGCAACTATCATCCCTTTTGTGTTTTCACAGGGACGCACATCTTAAGACCAGGCGCAGCTACGACGGTGGTCAGTCAGGCTTGGTGCACTCTGTGTAACTTCTAATCACAAAGTCAGACGTAGCTAAGAGTTAAAACCAAAATGTTTCGCCCAAACGGTGCACTCCTGTGTTCCTGGTGCTTAGTGTGACATCTAGTGGCAGACAATCACACATAGTTCCTTTAAAGCATATTTTAGATGAAGCATGACTTGCTGTTAAACTGTACATAACATTACAGTGTGTATCACTTACATGCAATAATGCATCATAGTTATTCTATTCTAATACATCATTGGCAAACCACAAATATATGTGCACTGTAGAGCTCTTGTGCCATGCTGAAACGCAACTGAGCACGAACCTACATGTGCTAGGTGGGAGAGGTAGAGAAGGGTAGAGTCAAATGTCTCCCTTTAAAGAGACATTTGACTGTAAGCAATTATTAGGGCTTTTACTTTCGATGTAAAGATAGCAAACATGAGCTGGTTCACTGGTGTCCCTCTATGTACATATCTGCACGTGTTTCACTGTAGTCAATGACCACAAGAGTTGCTTTCCTTTCCTTGTCTAGGTTCACTAGCTTCGTGAGACCGTCTGGATCTCGTGAGCTCCAATTTCGTTTTCCTGCGAGTACAGTATCAGTCTGAAGTCCCTCAATGCTAAAGCCTTTGTCGATCGTTTAGTCTAGAGAACAACCGCGTTATTCCGAAGATGACAACAGCGTACGTCAAACATTTCGGTTGGCACTAGCGCTCCAGCTGATTTGAAACTTTCTGATTGAGTGAGATGAAAGGCAGGAAGTCATATTTAAATGAAGTTGGACTGAAATGTATTAGCGCTGCCTATATGACAAACACTTTTGAATTGAGCGGTTCCAGACTGAAACACCCAGAACAATCTAACTGTGGCTTGCAAAATCATGATGCTGATATGAGGATGCGGGTTCACCACCCAATTCTGCCCACCGCTCTGCACCCTATGTATCATATCCATAACACATAAAAGTGTCTTGATAACGACATAGTGAAGAGTGAAAGCAGTGTGAATATGAAGACATGCACTGCACTCGGGATGAGCAGTAGGGGCCTTCACAGGGATCTGTTCCCCACGGACCAAAGAAAACCTGGCATTACTTCTGTACATCAGATTACTTATTAGCTTAGCAGACGGTGCATGTCTTGGCCAAGTCGCACTGCTTTTATCAGCTCCCCTGTAACGTGTTTAGCAACCCTTTGGTTTCATCTGGGGCAGCTCAGGTTATTCATATTGTATGGGTTCACGTTCTAATCTTCGCTTAGAACCAGCAGAAATGTACAGGAATTGTATTGTCAACACGCAGAGTTTGCCAAAACTTCAGTATCAAATGTAGCAAGAAATGTTAAGAATTATAGCAATATTTTCATTCATTTTCAAAAACTAAAAAACACAAATGGTGTGTGAAAGAAAACACTCAAATGCCATAACACTTATTTACTGGGGAAAAGTTTGGAATATTTACATATTCTCATTATACTTTGCTATAGGCTATTAGACTAGTGCACTTGGCATCTACAAATATCTATATGCAGGTGGGAATGCACAAGTGGGTTGGAAAACAAACTATGTGGAGTTTGGAGAATTCCATAAAGTTGGGAAAAGTCTTGTTCTGTCTGTATTCACACATCAGGAGTGTTCATCATCATGATGCACTCCTGATGCCACAGAAATCCCCGCACGGCCTTTCGTCACGTCATAGCTCCACGAAGCCTTCATGAAAGCAGAGTCACACAAATACACTCGAAATAAATAAATACATCAATAAATAAAATGGCACAATTCACACACATGGTTGAAACCTGCACACGCTCACACAGATACGGTGCCTGCGCAGGCTCAGCTGCTCCGGGCAATCAAGGCCGAGCGTCGTGTTTCACGAAGGACGATGACTCCGCTCATTCCTTCCCTGGCCCGAGCCGCCACTCTCTGCCTCACATCCCTCCCGAAAAACAGGACGGCACGCCAACTTCAGTCAGAGTTTCCGCCTGCGCGCTCTCTGCCACACTTACACCCATCTGTTCAACCCATGGTTCAACCCCTACGTGACACCTGAGGCTTTGCATGATGGTGCCTTGGAAGGTGGACCAGCCTTAAAATACACATCCCCTCCTGAGGCCGCAGCTTATGTGAGAAACATCTACTGATTGGTTTACTTCAGATGGGCCGTCATAGGCCTTTCTTTATTCGGTCTATTATGTCAATCAAGTAGCCTAACGGTTTGGCACCGTGTGGACTTTTGCTAGCAGCTACACATGCCAATGCACGTTTATTTTCACGCGCTCAGATATATTGGGACTGCAATCCTCATGAAACATCTGAAACCTAACCATGAATTAGACCTATACTATTTTCAGGCATTTCTGAATTTAAGTGTCATCTGTTTAAAATATAAGCCTCTGGTAAGAACAAGACCCTACACAAGTGTCAAAGGGTGATGTCCAGAATGTCAGATTAAAGACATGAAACTGAAGACTTCTAAAGCCCCGCAAGACATTCATATATCACCTTGCACGTCAATGGAAGTCCCTGTAGCCATTCGATACGTGACAGGATAGAGACAAGGTAATATAAACACCCATATGACACACTAGCCGGCTGTGAAATGTGAATGCCAATATTCCAATCCGGAAATCATCTACAGACAGCTTTGTGTTTTAATCACAGAGGAAGCCAAGGAGAGAGTTCAACATGCCAAAGAGGGGAAGAAACCATTCATGTACCCTACATTTGGATAACATGTCGCTGGCTCTAAGGAATTATGCAGTCAAACTGCTAAATGTCCTCAGTGAAATTTGAGAATTGCAAATGCCAAAGTGTTGCTTTAATTATAAATGCAATTAATCAAAATGTCTAGTTTAGATTTAGTGGATGAAGTATATGGGTAAAATTCATGAACGAGCATTGTCAGCACTCAATCGCTTTTGTGGTTTATGTGCATAATGTTCATGTATTCATTTATTGTGTAAAGATGTTGCAGTCTGAAATGTCTTTAATGTAAATAACAATTTCAAAATTACATGCAACCAGTAAACATCTCAAGCCTCATCCTGTACTGTCTGGAGTGTGGCTAAGTTGTAAACGAAAGATCAACAAAGCAAACAAGGGCTTTTATCAGTCTGCCCTTTGACATTTGCAGTCATCCCATTCCCCCGTTTTCTCACGGGTTCAAATCACAACACTGTGGTTTTCACTCTCTGTAGTCTCTTCAACACCCTGTCAATCCCAAGTTAACCTTGTACTTTAAACCCTACAGGGGGCCACGGTAACATACCTAACCAGCTGTTACGACATCCATCTGCGTTAGTGCATATAGCCTCACTATGCAGTGTGAGACACATTATTCTTCGTATCAGTCGGTAGCTGCACTAATGGGCTCAAGAGCTACAGCATTCCGTGTCCTGGCCTTTGGGTTCATTTATTTGGTGTCTTAAGAAGAAATGAGATAAACACACACTAGCTGCAGTGGAAATAACACACGTGGTATTTTCCCATTCATTACGTCCTCACTGAGAGGACAGCTGCCGTCATGCGTGGCATGGCATGCCTCTGTTGCTCCACACCGAGGAGCTGCTAAGGCCAAGAGTTTAACTCCCTAACACAGATATGCGACAACCTTAAATCCGGCATTTAGCGGGAATATGTATAGTCAATGTGTGGTGGGAAACTAACAGTAGGTTCAGCAGAAATTGACTTGTCAAAACGTTGAAGTAATGAAGTAGTATTATGTTGAGAATCCCTAACTAGACAAATAACTGACCAAGAACATAATGTAAAATGATTATTGTTATTAAAGAAAGTCTTTGCAACTCTTGTGCATCTCATTTGTGCCCTCTCAACTCCAAGCTACCGTGACGTTTTCAGATTTAACTGCACAGTCTCAGACAAATCGACAATAACACATTATGTACATTTTAAAAGAATACAGTTACATTTTACAAACCCACAATTCAGCTATTGGTTTCCTCTCCTGGATATAGGGAAGCATTGCTGGAACACATACATGTTATTATCCCTCTTTTGTATTGAAGAGCACTTTAAAGTAATATGTTACCAATGCAGCATAAATCTAAATCAATATCGTTCAAGCTTCAACTTAACTTATCATGCCTGTAAACCAATCTCCATACACAAACATACACAGGCTACGAACATAAACAGGCTACAACGAAACAAGCTAACACACTTGCTGGCTAGGGAAACACACATACTATACACAAGGGCTGATTAGAAGATATAAAATACATGAGAGACTAAATACAATGGGCAAGGACACAGAAATGTAAAACACACATACAGTATATGGAGGTGTGGTTGTGACCTCTTTGGAGTATTACACCTTTGAAACCTCTTTAAAGGGCACGGAATTGTGTGTTCCTGATCAAGAAGCAAAGAGAGCAAAAGTGCAGCGACTCCTACAGTAAAATGTGAAGTTGAATATACGTAATTGTAAACGTGACTGTCTGATTTAAACAGGCCACACACAGCTTGACGGGGTCAGTGTATCCGCATGTTGAATATATCTGATGACAGAGAAACTTCGACACAAACATAATTACTTCAATTATTCGATATCGGCATGTTTAATCTCGTGTCACCATTTTGACCACAACGGAAAATACGCTGCTAGCAATGTTGCCAAGCAGTCACATGGTTTTAGGCCTCCTTGATGAAAGAAACCCAAAACCGTTGCCTTCTGCGTCCCAGAACATGTGATGGGAGACACAGGCCAGCCAAGGAGAACCAGTGCCATGCACTCTCGTGAACATCTCTGCAGGTTATCGTCATATATAGAATGACACCGACACTGACTAGATTCACAGGCACTTCAAATCTGGATCAAAACACAATTCTAGACAGTGCAGTATAGCAAGTACAGTGTGTCTTGTCCATAATTGCTAACTTAAGATACAAATAACACAAATTACACGGAAAGGAAACTCCATCTGACCTCTGCATCATCTGAGAATCAGACTATGCCCCATTCCCAGACTGTTAATAACCATCCCCTCTAATAATTATAATATGTGGGAGTGTTGGTTTAAGGATAGAAGACTACCCTCCGATCCACATCTGTACCAAGTCCTCCAGGGCTCCATGGAGCCTGGAGACTATAGATTCCTACACACAGTCCTGCACCTCTGCTGTGGCCAACATGGATTAGCAGTGTAGAAGTGGTGGGAAAGAAGAATCATGGCTGAATCTTGTACATCTGCCATGAAGACGTGCTAAAAATAAGGCCTTCCCAATGGGCGGAGATAGTGACTGAGAAGGTTGAAGCTAGACGCACTAGACTAGACCGTTACATAGATACCTTCATGTCTAACCCTAAAAAACAACTGTCCATAGCAGATATGTTGATGCAACAGATGCAACACATGTCCCATGGTGAACCATATTCCTTTGCACACTTCATATCTCTACTAATATGAGCACGCACACACGCGCTCGCACACACACCCACACACACACACACACAGCTGACAAATAGAGGAAAGATTATATAGGCCAACCAATTCCCAATTTGCATTATTAAGCACATAGGTATGTTATGTTTAGTTTATTATTAGGACAAAATTGTCACACTAGAAGGTACATGTATTTGATATTTAGCATTGCTTTTAGGGAAGGGAAGTCAATTCTGATTTCATGCCAGACATGCATTTTTTTTTTGCAGGAGACAAGCAAAGCATTTGCTGAGATATTACAAAAATTCACAGCAGTCAGAAAAGAATATAAAAGAGCCTATACTACTAACTCAGCTAATGATAAATATTTTACCATAATTCGTGGTTCCAGGATAAGAAGCATGTTTAAATTAAGACTAGGCAAATAATGGCAATTCAGTCTTTTATAGAAAGCCCAGGAAATGCTTTCAATAGCACCACGTGTGATTAAACAAAACGAGGAATCTAGCATGTAGCAGTTACCGTTAACATAAACATTAAATGTTCTGTACAACTCAGAAATCAAGACTGCATATCTCACACCAGACAACTACAACAAAACAACAAAAAAACTACAAAAAAGGTCAAAATGCAGGCTACCTTGTACAGAGAAATGTAGGCCTATATTTCCCCAGATTCAAGTTAGGGAAAAAAAATCTCGTCCTCCGTCGAGACTTAGCTGAGAACTTAATTCTACCCTTCTGTCTGGCAGCCAGTGCCACGATAGCTCCAAGACAGCTGTTGCCTTTACGCGCTAGTGTCTTGAACGTAACCTGATAGAGTTGCTTCAGGTAGGATCAACGAGTTACAACTTATTCACACTTCAACAGCGAAAAGTGGTCTGACACAGTTTGTTGTCTTGGATCATTTTAACCAGTTAACGCCTATAAACTGATCATATACGCAATACTTTTTTTCAAAACATTTCAAAATGTTCTTAAATTCTCAGCGCACCTAGCCAAATTTGATTTCTTGGACCATGGATCTAAGATATAATAGGGCCTATGCTTTTAACATAATCTTTAATGAGCTTTTGACTTTCGAGAATTTATAAGTAAATTAAAAAATGTAAAATAAAAACGTTTCCAGTTATAGAATAGGCTACTTTGTCAATTTCGCCCACCGCTACTTGTGGGCCAGAAAAAAGGAGGGAAAAGCTTCTTTAATATGAATTGCACTTGGCAAATTACGTTTCGATTGAGCATGTGATCCAAGAGCTATATTTAGCTCAAAGGTGCGTAGTATGATTATACAGGGAAATGATACTTGATTACAGACGAACTGAGCGTCATCTGTTTCTGCGAACCGCCTGCAGCCATCTGATTTTCCCACGTTCAGTCTGTCTCCTATAGGCTACAGTGTACAAACATGGGCGCCCAACACAGCACATTACGGTGCTGTTAATCCATAATAACAGGACATTCTTATAAAAAACACTGTGTGTAGGGACTTTAGTCGAAGGACATACTTACCCATGTCTGACGAAAAAATGTGACCTGCCTCCGACTTGCATGCATTCATTGGCCTACTCTGCATCTCCTTTGTTGATCGAAATTATGCTGGCAGTTGATCCGCTTTAGTGTTGCTGTATGCCTGTCTATAAGCGCCACAAGCATTGTGATTCATTGAATAAGTGAATATTGTCAATGAATAAGACTGTTGCGCACAGATTGATATGTTGTTTTCATCCAAGCTTACTGGCTTACCATTGTGTCATAGCCTAAATAGATCTGCCTGATCCACCCAACTTACTCTATACGACAGATTTAGTCCATTTAAATAGGCCTGGCTATTACCACAGTACAGATAGGCTTTTGGCCCTCACTGTGATTTGGCTTGCACGGTGCAAGCATCTCCCAACACAACACTCTACTGCAGGTGATAACTGGAAATACAGTACATTGACACATTGAATTAAAAATTATTGCAAATAAGGACAATTAGATTTTAAAATTTTTTAAATTAAAGCATGAAAAAGAAGTGGACAATGTGCAGCAAGCAGTATTGGGCAGTAAGTAACTAGTTACTATAACTAGTTACATTGATACTATCATTACTTATTCCAGTAAATAGTAGTGTAACTAATTACCATTTCCAAAACAATATTGATATTACAATTACTAATCCAAGTAATGCTGCATTACTGCATTACAAGAACAAGATGTCTGGTCCTAGCAAATTTAGCTAATTGAACTCATTGAACCAACCTGTCCAATCATCTGTTTGAGGGGCTGCAATGATTTTAGTTTGGCAGATTGTTGACACTAAGGTTAATATTAAATAGTAAGTAAGTAGTAAGTAAATAAACTTACTTATTTACTAATATTGTTCCCATAAAGTGGATTAAATTCTAAAATGAGCTGGCTACCCTTGTTGTCATTCAGAAGGGGCGGGGCAAGGTAGTGATTGTGAAAGTAATATAGTAATGTAACTAACTAATTTTTAATAACCAGTAATAAGTCAAGTAATATTAAGATTTTTTGAAGGAGTAATACGTAACTAGTAACTTATTACAATTCCTGAGTAACTTGCCCAACACTGGCAGCAAGTGAGGTAAAGTAAATTACATGTTTAATACAATGTAAAGGTTATGTCCAGTCTGGAGGGTGCTGTTAGTTAATGTATTACATAATATAACGTTTTTGTAGATTAATAATGTCTACATTATCAGTGGCTACATACAAACAACTATAACTAACTTTAATGATTTTCAAAACATGTACTGAAATTAAAATATGCCGATAGGCCGTTTCTCTTCTTTGTGAGCTTGTCCTTTACTGTGAATCCATCAACCAGAATGGAATCCCCAGCCAACTGTGAGTTTCTGCACCATGCGGTTTATCTTCTTTCTCTGGTTATGTCTGTCCATCTTCAGGCTTGTCTGAGATCCAGCTTTCAAGTAGCACGAATGAGACACATTGATCACACAGCTTCTCTCCCTGAGGTGACTACTTTTCAGCCTTCAGCCAAGGGAACTGTAGTGCGATGCAGTTATGTACTTGATGGCTGAAACTTCATTGACTGAACAAATCTGGAGCTTATGTCATATTCAAATTTTCAGAGATACTGAATTTGGCGTTTTCATGAGCTATATGCCGTAATCATCAAGATGAAAACAAATACTACAGGCTTGAACTATTTCACATTGTGTAATATATCCATGATATACAAGTTTTACTTTGTCAGTTGAACTGAGTAAGGCTTACAGCTCATGAAAACCCCAAATTCAGTATCTCAGAAAGTTTTTGTAATGTAAAATAGTGTAATATTGTAGACTCAAGGTGTCACACTCTAATCAACCATATAACTCAAAATACCTGCAAAGGTGTCCTGAGCCTTTAGACTGCTGACAGAAAAGGGGTGTCATTGACACCCTCCACACAGGAATCAGTGCATCAAGCGCACAGACATGTCAAGGAAATGGGCTACAACTGTTGCATTCCTCAAGCCACTCCTGAACCAGAGGCAATGTCGGAAGCGTTTTACCTGGGCTAAGGAGAAAAATAACTTGGACCACTGGTAACAGTGGTCCAAAGTCCTCTTTTCAGATGAAAGTACATTTTGCATTTAATTTGGCAGTCAAGGTCCCAGAGCCTGGGGGGAGAGTGGAGAGTCCAAGTTGTTTGAAGTGTAGTGTGAAGTTTCCACAGTCAGTGATAATTTGGAGAGCCATGTCATCTTCTGGTGTTGGTGTTATTATTGAAATTATTTAACTTACATTCAAATGTACTGGGATACACATGTATAAGGCAGAATTCGATGATTATAGTACAATACCGCCCTCTAGCGGACTGGCCTAGTCATGTTTCCAATTAACCTGAGTCATATCGTCCCTCATATGTAAACATTTATACGTGGTTAATTAAACCTGTACATAAAACCACCTGCTTTTTTTTTGCAGTTATTGTATTGCTTTTAATCATTCTTCGAATAAAGACAAAATCCAGTATTTGTATTGTCTGATATGTTTGAAAGAAACTGTCCTTTTTTGAACTTTTACACAACAACTTTAATTACAGGACATATATTTGAAGTATAGAATAATTATACTGTCATGAAGACAACAGAAAATGTTTAAATGACAGTGCCTTATGCTATACTCCTGGAACTGCTCTGGGGTGAGGGAAAAGGCCGTCTTGTGTTATCCTATCAATGGTTCCTGTTGCGTTGCATTAAATACTGTAGCTGCCCAAGTCAGGATTAAAGGAGCCGAGGTTCTTACCTGGAGAAAAATCCCACGGTAGCAGCACCGATAATCTAGGCTGTGGTGATAGAAGTGCAAATGGCTCTCGGCAAGGCAACTATAGCAGCCGTCGTATGGGAAAACGTCCAGCAGGACAGAGAACAGTCACAACGAGAAATTGAGGAGTCAAACAAAATGAAATAACTTTTCTTGGCTTTTACCAAGTTTTTCATTGTTTCTTATTTCTTTTTGTTTAATTGCATTTCTTCCCTTCATCCTTTGTTCAAATGTTTTTAACTTTAAACCAGGTTGAGTTGCACACTGTGTATGAAAGGTGCTATACAAATAAAGTTTATTATTATTATTAAGACATCATTGCCTCAACATTCTTATAGAGATCTGACTGCCAATAATTACCCCACTGTTGTCTAGAGCTGAATGGTTTCTCGGCTCAGTGTAAAAGCTGGCACACAGAATGGATGAGGGAGGGATGGGGTGGGGGAGTGTAAGGGAGAGACACAAAGGTGCCCTGTTTATTGCCTGCGGCCTCTAGAGTTTTATGTGCTATATGCCTAGATGACTGGGAGCCTACAATGACCTCTGACAATAATTTATTTTGTACTACACACTGTAATAGTATTTTAGCATTCCTACTCGCTAACCGTAATCATGCGTAGTATTTAAAAAGTGCACGTCAAAATGAATGAAACTGCAACATAAATCATGCTTTTGAGAGTTTGTAATGTGCTTATGGGTGTTGTTTGTTTGTCCGTAATGTAGATGCAGACAGGTTGCATTTCAAGGCACCATCAGAATTCTGCTCAGCAGCGCCGCCATTAAACTATGGCATTTCTGTGAAGTGCTAGGAAAAGCGTGCGCTCTGGGAGCGACTGCCGCTGAAGAGACAACACCGCTGTCTGCACACTGGTAAGAAAACGGACACTGTTCTGATATTAGGATAACAGTTAAACGCCTTAATAAATAAAAAAACGAGTCTGCGATTCGAAGTTAAATGTCAAAATCTGATCTTTCGTTTTGATGTTTTAGACTATAGGATCTGCTTTCGTCAAATCGGTAATTTTTTTGCATTAGGTGGGAGGGAGAGGTTGGGCCTCTTTGCTTTACACGTACGTAGCCTACATAAGTGCTAAATTATATTTTATGAATATGATATTGCCTTCTACAGCCAATTTCATTCAATCACAACATTTGGTGTGCTGTTTTCACCCAATGCTTTTGTAGCTCGTAGCATGTGTTCGTCTTGCAATAAACACTGAAACCTGTGTTTCACCGTGGGCCAACAGTAGACGCTAAACATACAGCCAGGCTGCAAAAACATGGCATTGCATGTTCAGTTTATCGGACACAGCCCCATCGATTGCCCTATAGGCTACCACGATCCTGCCAACATCTCAACCGTATGGCTAATGTCCGCACATTGTAACGGGATTAACCTGTCAAAGCATTTCTTATTTAATTATTATGAGGAAAATCAATACCACGCTATTTAACAATAATATTTGCTTTTATTGACGACGTTTAAATGTCCCATGTTTTGTCTCATTTGAGCGCAGCATATTTTGCCCGATCCTGATTCTGCTTTTGAACGTTGCTTTCCCCAATTCTTGTTGTTCTGGATCTTTCGCTGATTTCTTGCATCCGAGGGCCTACGGCGCTTCCATCATTGATTTAGCGCCAGGGATGGAGCAATGTGCTGTAGGCTATTTGGCCTATAGGCTGGATGTTCTTTGTGTATTGTAATTTGCGTGTATTAGGCTATTGCTAAAGCACATTAACCAGTTTCATCTTCTGATCTTCGGGATGATTTTAACACTATAGAAAATGTAGGCTATGGGTGATGATGCGACGCCTGTGCGCATATGCCAAGCCCATTTTTTATTAGAATTTGAAGACAACGCTGACAGTGGCATGCAACGCCGCCCTTCTTCTGTCAAATAAAGACGGCCGTTGAATCAATGTGGCTCATCTGACCGACACACAGGGGCTCATAAATAATCAGATTCGCCAGAATGTGCGATAAATTGCTAGTACTACTATAGACCTATAATACTAATAATAACATGAAATGAGGCACGTTCAGTCTGAAGAAATTTGATGAATAATATCCATTACTTCTCGGTTTTGATTAACACAGCGAAATGGATGGGCTTTTATGGATAACGAATGTCTCGTCTGCAGGCTATTTCGTTGCCACGGACACACCTTTCCCTTCCCTTGTGTCTCTCAGGCTGCACGTTAAGAGGTTGCATAGAGATCTGCCTTACGCGCCACCGGCTAGATTGATTTATTTGGAATAAGAAAAAGGGCATGTTTATTGGCGGTTATAACCAAACTGACCAGGTGCTTTGTTCAATACGCGGTATTATTGCGCCGAAGCCACTTGTTTCTATGAATTTGTTAATGCTTTAATTGAGCTGGGCTAACGTTACTGAATGATTGGTAATGGGAATGTTCTATTCACTGTTCTGGGCCCTCGTTTAAAAACATGTGGCATGAATTTAAATAGGCTATTGCATCAAGTAGAAGCAACATCCCAAAATATTAATACAATTAAATAATTTAATTAATCAGGCACAATATGCCTACTAATTTCAAACAGTAGAGTATGTTGGACAAATTCAGCCAAAAATACAAAAGCTTAGGCAGACAAAACCAGTGTCTAATAGTGCTATGGTTCAAACCAGTGTCTAGAAATAGGTTGTTTTCTATTTGTGTTTGTATTTGTGGTGATGGTAGTATTGGATGCAAAATGTAGTATGCTAACTGGACAGCGATGGCGTCAGGCTGTCTTATAGCATGTGTGCCAAAAGGAGCTGTTTAGCATTCATTCTGTGCAGCCTTGTTAAGCAGAAGAAGAAATGCCATGCTGGGCATTAAACAGCATTCTTGTACTCAGTTGGTAGGCACCATGCTGATGAAGAGTTTTGGCTCATTGCACCAATAGGCATCGTCACAGTGAACACAGTAATGCGTGTGTGTGTGTGTGTGTGTGGGGGGGGGGGGGGGGGGGGGGG
>JAODLL010000011.1:2424441-2460497 GCA_026546735.1 Forbesichthys agassizii
CCCCCCCCCCCCCCCCCCCCCCCCCCCCCCCCCCCCCCCCCCCCCCCCCCCCCCCCCCCGACGGTGTGGACACACACTGGAAGCAGCTGCAGGCATTTCCTTTGCGACTCCATGACAACACAAGGTTTCTTCATCTCGTTATACTCCTTATCTGTGCTCAATTATAAGCTCGAGAATGAATCTGGATGTTAAGGAAAAATCTATTTGATAAATGACTATCAGTATTGCTGAGTGTCTCACATTACTCCCTACCAACTCCCCTCTTCCACAGCCTCACACTGTTTAGTGACACGATGACATAATCGATGAATGTACCTTTCAGATGACATAACTTGCAAACTACAAGTCAGAAAGGCAAGGTTGAAGTCCTGGAATTAAGGGGAATGGGAACTGTTGAAACTCAGTCCCCACCTCCCCAGGCCTACATTACAAAGGTAGCTCTTTACTGTGATGATGGAGGAATGGAGGGAGTGTTCAGAGACAGTAGTAAAAGTAGGTCACAGTTACAGAGGCAGCCAGGCATGCAGTCAGCATCACAGTCTCGCAGCTGAACTAGCGTTAGCGAGCATGCTACAGTATAGCCGCTACATTACTGTTAGTATGTAGGCTACTAGCTAG
This sequence comes from Forbesichthys agassizii, assembly GCA_026546735.1. Lineage (NCBI taxonomy): Eukaryota > Metazoa > Chordata > Actinopteri > Percopsiformes > Amblyopsidae > Forbesichthys > Forbesichthys agassizii. The sequence goes on from JAODLL010000011.1 coordinate 2,425,060, forward strand.
ATTGTTGCTGCAAGGACATGAACTCCCCACTTCAATGGCAGATGTTGGCGTATGTTCATCAACAGGCAGCACAGGTCTCTTATAAAGATGTCACCTACAGTGACTCATTATTGTGTTGCTGTCTCACTAGTTGATCTTGTCAATGTCAATTTCTTACAGAGAAATTGACATTGTGTGCAGTCCCATATTCTATCAGTGAATATATCAGAATAATATTGGAATGTGTGTTGCGTAATCGCCCTGATGTTGGGGTAAATACTTTTTTCCAAGCAAGCCTATAAGACATTAAATCATATATCTCATTAGATTCTTAAATCAGCTGGAGATCCAGTATGTCAACATACTTGTTGACCATGTTCCCTCCAGAGCCATAGGCGGTTTGCTTTAGGACCAGTTCCTGTGCCAAGATTGATTTTTCACACGCTGCTCCACATTGCAAGGTCAAATGAGGATGACCTTCGAGCCTCCCGCCCCCCCCCCCCCCTCCCACCCTACTAATCATCCAGCCCAAACAAAACCTGGCTGACACGCTGCATTCATGTAGCAGGTGAAATGTGTACATTTTGTCTCTTTAACAGTCAGCCTATTCTAAAGGTGCGTGAATGTTTTAGAGAATAATATTTTGGTTGACAATATTTGGCCGAGGTCAACCTATGGACTGCAGCCTAGCATTTAAAAATGGGAAATAATATCAGACAAATGTGGATTCTAAGAAACCACTAACGCAATAATCTGTATTGTAGTCATATTTTTTTATATTCTGTTATGTTTGACAAAAACAATCTTATATAGCTTCAAGAACAATTGCAGGATAGTACGGAATGTAGCCATGAAATTTACATGCACAAATTCATCAGCTATGTTACTGACTTGCGTTTGTTTGCTCAGTAAGATACGTGAGCCTCAAAGCTCCCGGACGCAGGGCATAAACCCTCTTTCAGAGGAAGTGTTGTATTTGACATGGGCGTAGATGTCATGTGTGACACTACAATGGAGGTTTTGTCCCGGAGCTGTGTTTACATAACACAGATATAGCATTGACCAAACATAGACCATTCTAATTAGGACTCCCCATAGACCATTCTTATTAGGACTCCCAGATGTGGGGGTGTATCTTAATCATACATAACATTGACTAAAAACGGTTAAAGCATTACTATTTTTTCCACAAAGATGTTACAATACTGTTCTGGAGAGCCTCTAGAAATGTTTTTGGGGACACCCAGAGATCTTGGGGTCCCCAGTTGGGAACCAAATGCTGTATTTGCAGTGTGTAGCACTGTGTCCCCTTACATGGTATGTCTGTTTGATGTGGAATACTGTTTAACTGTCCACGGTCAGGAGCTATGCAGGTAGAAGGAGAAGGGCAGAGAGAGAGAGAATTCAAAACAGGTGAGGGTGGTCCTAAAGTAATGCAGGAAATATTATGGAAGTGATAATACGTCATAATAACCCTTTAAAATAGATACAAATGAACTTCACATGAACCACACAATGACATGTAATTTAGGCTCTTGTTTGGTGTTTGACATTTGTGTAGAGTCATTTGTGTTGCTATAGTGTTAATGATAGTATTCAAACTAAATCACAATGCAAACACACAGAGTATTTTTATATAGTGTGTTTCTACGTTTGTGTTGGTTTAACATAGAATGTGCATCTATGGCTGTTGGAGATCTGAAAAATTATGACCCAAAACAACTGACGCCATATAATCCGGATTAAATTTTATACTGTAGGTAATCCTCTTTTTATGAGGTTTAAACTGATTCCCATCTACTGTTTGATTTAGCAAACACCCTTGATTTTCAGTAGAGGGTATAGGCTTTACTCCAGTACAATATTTACACATTTTATCTACAGTATATTTCAGACATATAGAGAACATCTGGCAGTGTGAAATAGTTTGCTTGTGCATGCCATAGGTCCAGTGTTGCTATGGGGGAGCTCAGAGACGTGTCCCTGGTTGTTTAGGAAGTGTAATTTATCACAAGTAGAAGAACACATGGGTACACACACTATTTTGGTCCATGGTCCTGTAACATGAAACGTGTACCTCACGTCAAGGCACATAAATAACCAGGTTTTCACCGACACTGTATCTGTTTACATTTAGCTGGTGGCTGACTCATGTATGAAAGTCATAACTATATCATCATAATTGTTTCTTCAACATTTACATTTCAAAATTGGCTTTTGTGCCTCGTCAAATAGGTAGCACCGCAGCTGGCCGTTCACGCTGTGCCCTATTTTAAACAGTTCATCTGACGTTGGTGGACCATTCTTAACTATAGCGCTCTGGGCGCCTGATTGTGCTTGGTTTTTGTTTGCAGCCCCCGACCCACCAACGGCCATGGATCAGCACCAGGACCACATGAATAACGCCTCTAACAGCTACAGCTCTGGAGACACCATGAGTGGCTCTCTAGCTGGCATGACCATCAACGACCTGCACCACCAGGAGAATGGAGTACAGACTGGGCACAGAAGCCCTGGAGATGGCCCCATGAAAGGTCAGACCGCCGAGACGTGCTGTTGCAATTAGCTAGAGGAAGCACAGTTATACTGTATGGCGGGGTGAGCAATAAACACAGTGGTATACTGTAAATAAATAGAAGCCTTATTGGGTTCGTATCATTTCATCGCTATAGCTTTTCTAGGCCTTTTGAACAAATGCATGAGTCAGCTCTGAATGTCTATATTAAATAGACATATTGGGAAATGCCCATAGCATTCCCTCACATCTGTAGTAGTCTGTACTGAGATGAGGAGGAGGCCCAGTGTTTCAACCCTGCGTTGCTTTAAACCATATTAGCATAATGGAGACATGCTAGACTGGCCCTCAATAGCTGACTGCAGCTACGCTTTGCACTGTAATTCAAGCATTTGGGTCAGGCCTCTCAGAAGGCGGTCTGCATCACCATCCTCCGCCACCACTTGCTAGCAATTCACTCAATAATCAGGCCTTCACAACGCACATGGGGCAGCAGCTTTCCAAAAGGCATGTTTCATATAGATAATGGAATATCTTAATGGTGTTATTCACAGTGTCAAAGCGCTATATGTAAGCGACGAAACGCAAGGGAAATTCCAGGCTGATGTTTGTGTCATTCTAGCCATTTTAGTCTAGTCATGTTTATACTGTTAATATTTGTAACTGAACAGTGGGGCTTTTGTGTCAGTTATTTAGCAGCAGACCATATCAAGACTGAATGTAACAATGCCAGTAATCTGTTTCTGTCCGTTTAATCCCATCCATATGGCCAATAAATATGTAGCCTAGCGTTCCCTAGTTAACCGCCTTCTTTAGATCACTCATTCTCCCCATTCCCACATCCCATGACCCCACGCTCAAGCAGGAAGCAGAGCAGAGAGTCAGGGCCTTCAAAAGAAACAAATGAAGGCATCAGTGGTGCACCACAGAGTGAGAATACTTACTGTGGCTCTGAATGATGCAGGAGGATATGGGAGTTTAGAGCTACAGTAGATTTAGTGTATTGTAGGGCCAAGTGTACAGCACTGTTGCATACAGTAAATGCAGAACACTTAGTGAATGTGATTGTGTGTGTTCATGAAAAAAAAAAAAAACACTTTTTTGTACTGTTGGGTCATTCGGGACCATTTAATAAAGACTTACCGGTATCTAATGGTTTATGTTTATCCCAAATAATAATTTCATTGTAAGTTCACAATTGCCAAGGTATCCAAGTAAAAGGTGTTAATAACTTTTCTTAACCGTTTTAATTCAATTTCACAGCTTCCCTTGAAAATGCGCTGAGGAAAACCGGTTTTCGATCTGTCTAGGAATGTAAATATGGGACTACCCCTAACCTTGACCTCTAATTTACCTTTGATCCACAGAGGAGGCAGTGCTTATTGAGGGTGTAGTAACAGCCGTGTATGAACTCTCTAAGCCAGAGAGCAGCTCTGGTGTCTCTGAACACAGCCAGGTTCAACATGGAATGCCTTAGCGCATCATTTAACCCTACCCACTTTCTTTTAGCATGCTACAAAGCAAAATTCTTCAGTTACATAATCTTTTGTTTCAGAAAAACAGCAATAGAGCCATAGCCATAAATTTTACCTTGTTTTATTATTTATCTTTTGGTGGGGGAGGGGGGGGGGGTGGCATTTCTCATGTTTGTTATGCCACTATGCTTATGTATTCCTTGAGCTGTTCTCAATCGCTTGTCATTTATTGCCATTTCCAGCCTTTATATTGTCACAAAACTGAAAATGCCCCTAGCGTTTTGACAAAATGTATAATATCTGTTCTTCACAAAAGCTTTCTGCCCACTTTCTGCCCACAGACATATAATATTAGCTCTCTGTATTTAACTAGCTTGCTAAATCACTGACTACACATATAATATTAGCTCTCTGTATTGAACTAGTTTGCTAAATCACTGACTACACATATAATATTAGCTCTCTGTATTGAACTAGTTTACTAAATCACTGACTAAACATATAATATTAGCTCTCTGTATTGAACTAGTTTGCTAAATCACTGACTAAACATATAATATTAGCTCTCTATTTAACTAGTTTGCTAAATCACTGACTAAACATATAATATTAGCTCTCTGTATTTAACTAGTTTGCTAAATCACTGACAAGACATATAATAGTAGCTCTCTGTATTGAACTAGTTTGCTAAATCACTGACTAAACATATAATATTAGCTCTCTGTATTGAACCAGTTTGCTAAATCACTGACTAAACATATAATATTAGCTCTCTATTTAACTAAATCACTGACTAAACATATAATATTAGCTCTCTGTATTGAACTAGTTTGCTAAATCACTGACTAAACATATAATATTAGCTCTCTATTTAACTAGTTTGCTAAATCACTGACTAAACATATAATATTAGCTCTCTGTATTGAACTAGTTTGCTAAATCACTGGCTAGACATATACTATTAGCTCTCTGTATTGAACTAGTTTGCTAAATCACTGACTAAACATATAATATTAGCTTTCTATTTAACTAGTTTGCTAAATCACTGACAATAGTCAGTGATTTAGCAAACTAGTTGAATATTATGTTTAAAACATAATATTAGCTCTCTGTGTTGAAAAAGTGAAAAGGGCCAGGATGGAAGAGCATACTGATGTTTTGTAACAGATCCTCAGTCCAGTCAGAAATACCACAGTAAAAATAACACAGCTAGCCCACCAGCTAACACAAGGCTAAGCGCTGTGAATGAGAGCAGACTAAGCAAATTTGAGAAATCCTTATTGAGCCAGGTACGTCAAATCATGTTCATGGCTGTAAGCACCTTGTAGAGGAGTTTGTGCGTGGTGTAGAAAACACAAGGCACTTTTGAAAAACAATAATTATATACTGTAGAGAAAGACAGCAGATGTTGGAAGAGGGCATAAAACATGCATCATATCTTCGATTGGTATAGCAGGAAACATAAAAATGAAACAGATGAGAGCTCCTGCCCTGGTCAGGTTTGTCCTCCAACTTGTATGTGCCCTTTGGTGCCCACGCCATTCCCTAACTGGTGGGCATTCACTTTCCTGCAGCAGATGCCACTGAACAGTCTGGCAAGCAGGACCCTGTCAAAGGTCTGTCTGAGCTCACCGCAGAAGACCCGATGCTTGGTGAGAATCCAGGGCAGCCTGCCTCCAGTTACTGGTCGCCTCTTTACTCCTCCTTTGTTGCCCTCATTTGATTTGGTGACAGTAGATTGATTGATTTGGTACCCTGCTCATGTACAGTACATATTTGCTGGAAAATTACTCTCACTGCTTTAGCTTAATGATGCTTGTTTCTTTCAGAGCCATAACTGGAGTTTGTTTTTGACGATGGCATTTGTTTTTCTTTGTTTAGTGTGTGTTTAGTGTTTAGTTTCTAGTTATTTTATTAATGTTGTTTTTTTTCCTCATAGCTTTTAGTTAACATTTGCCGTTAAAGCCAATGTGCCTTTGGTTTGTGTGCATTAAGCAGTGAATCTGATTATGGTACATTAGAATACTCCTTGAATGGCCATTTTACAGTGTCACCCCATCACGACCAGAGTCAAGAAGGCAATCACCGCCTTTGTTTTATCCTTGCTGAGTGAAGTTTCCTGTGATCTGCTAAACAGATCCAGAGCTCACAGACACTCACAGAATGATGAAATAACTTGTGGAACCATATGGAGATGTTAGTAGGCTAAAACATTCAAATGAATGTAAAAAACAACGACAACAATATGTCTGCATATTCACACAATCAAGGGCTGTATCTCCTGTAAATTCTGCATTGGTATACATTCAATGAACAATGAATTGCCTTGTGCATTTGTACTTGAAATGTCAATGTGAATAATGTCCGTTTTTCAATTTTGGTTTGCAGTGACGTTACTATGTTAAGCACGTTTTTAAAGCAAATGTTACATTATTTCCTTTCATTTCTCTCTTTTGTTCTTTTCTACATGTCTCACCGTGATATCAGCAACCGGAGCAGCAGCTTCAACAGGTGATTCATTGTGATGCTTGTGCTATATGAGTTAGAGACAATGAAGCATTAGCTGTATGTACTGTATATTATACAGTACATTATTGTCCATTGGTTATCCAGTCAGTACAAATGTTTGGTTCTTAATTTAGTTTTACAGAATAAATAATCACTTCATTCCATGAATGGCATTTTGAGCATTTATTATGCTTCACAGTCCAGATGGAAATAACTAACAACATGTCACATTTTTAGCACATTTTGAGCACTTACTGCACGTAAAATATGACGGTATGTGCCATTCACCGGATATGATACGCATACGGGTTAGTTCCCTGTGTTGCCTCCCAGCCAGCTGCAAGGCAGTCATTTGTAGTGTCTTTTCTTTTGAACTTCAAGACATCTACACAAGAATGCATACAGTTCTCCTTGGCCTTGCCATCCATCCAACACGTCATCCACCACCATGTTGTTCATATCCTGTTTACTTACAAATGACACATTTGTGGTTTGTTTATTTTAGTTTTTGTTTCTTCATTCCATTGAATCAAACTTTTCTTGATTTATATTCACTGGGAGACGGAGGAGAGCTCTGTGTGAATGTCATCACTATTGTGCTTTCCAAACAAACTAGCGAAGCCCGCTACCGGAATCCTTAGTGAGTTCACAATTGCGGCTGATGGATCAAACCCCGCTGCCGATGCATCAGAGGGGGAGGGGGCTGACTTCATTAGCGTCGTCCCTGGCGACAACGCTGCTGCCTGCTTGGCTGAGGAGGGTGAGGGAGAGTGTGGTGAGGAGCCTCTATGGGCCCCCAAGGACCTGAACCGTGAGACGGACAATGCCGGGGACCTGACGGCCACCAGGGGGAGCCCGGAGCAAAGCGGCCCAGGGGATTCTCAGAGGGCCATCAGCCTGGATGCTGCTGAATGCCTGACTGACATGAGCAACCAGCCGGGCATGTCTCTGGTCCGAAGCACAGCCTTGGAAGACCTCACATCCATCGATGGAGATAAAGCGGTTGAGCAGGCAGAGGAGCTGACGCCGAATGAATGCACGCAGGATGGACTGACTGCTGAGAGTCTGGAGCCCCTTCATGCGGAGGCTGCACACCCCAGCAGTGGGTGGGACTCGGGAACCAATGATGTCACATCAGAAAGACAGCCGTCCTCTCAAACGTTGTTCTCTTCCAGCCGTGAGTCTGGCCTCCCCTGTCATGCGGACGATGTCCAGCAGGCGTTGCATGTAGAGCACAACGGTAGCAACATTTCAGAGGGAGATAGCTTGTGTACAAGAAGGCCATCTGACGTAGACTCTGACAACCAGACAGCTGGCTCAACATTAGACAGGCCCGCTCACCCACAGCTTGACAGTGTTAATGACTCAGGGATCAGTGGCGTTCAAACCGACAGCGCAACTGAACTCCAGAAAACGACCCAAAGCTCTCCGGCCAGAAAGTCATTGGTGCCCATTGCTGTCTTCAAAGGTCTGTTTGCTGTCACTTGCACTGATTCCAAACCAGCCCTATTCAGTTAACCCTTCCCTGCCCAGCCACCTCTTTAATTTACATGGCAGCTTCTGTATGCTCTTTGGCACTTTTCGACGGAGCATATCTTTGACATTAGGAGAAGCTTGTTGTCCTCCCTCCCTACTTTTTCTTTTTATTCATTTCATCTATCCATCTTGCTCACCCTGCTGTTTATGCCGCCCATAATAGCCACTCTTGTTTTATGCTATCACCAAGTGTACAACAGTATGGCACATTGCATGCAGCTTACTACACATTACACGGATGTTGGTATGGTTTGGAGTTCTTGTCTTGCACACGTGCACACACTTGAAAATGGAATACGTATTCTGTCTGATTTTGGCTGTAATTTATTTTATGTCGGAGGGAAAATTCTAAATGTTATCCTTCTTGTTCATATCTTGTTCTAGCTCAAGCAAAGGTTGAGAACGACGCCGTGGAGAAGAAGGTACTTCAGCATACTCACAAAACAGATGTGTCAATCAGTTATTTAATTGCTACAGGCTGTAAACATGATCTCATATAGTAATCTGTTTTTTAAGATTTCGTTAATGTCTGCAAAAGATGCACTCTGCGATTTATGTGAATATGTGTTGACACTGCCCGTAGATATTTTGTTTGTTTTGGTGTAAGATACTGACAGAACATTCTCCTTTCAAATATAAACAGTGAGGTAAATGTGTAGTTCTGAGAGCAGTACAATTCAATCGAGGAGTGTAGCTTACGTCATCTTTCTGTTTCGTGTCTGGTCATTGTTAGAACAATTGTTTTTCATCCATTTCCCCCCTTCAATAAAAAGATACATACACCTACCAAAGCTAGACCAACCTCTTCCCTTAAAAGACCATCCACAGTCACCAAGATAACCAAATGCCTCCTTCCCACCCAAAATGGCACAAGTTCAATCCCTACACAAGCCAGCAACATAGGGCACAGGCTTCCCACTGTAAGTACACACCTGGCCTAGTTTAGCTTGAACTGGCCAAGATGTGTTAAACCTAGCCTAGCCTAGCATGTAGTGATGTCATTCTTCTTAATGAATGCAACCACTAACCAAAGCTTGTTCCATTCGCGAGAGATTGCAGTTTTTACACTGTCAAAGCAAGGGTAATAACAACCACCTGACTCTGTTGTAATAATGAGAGTGTTTTAATGATAACCGCCTGCCTTGTTGAACGTCAGCAGATGTCGAATGTCCACAGAACCTCTTTAGATCAAATATGTGTCTCTGTTGTGATAATTTAGGGTTCTGGTGGTGCGAGGCCTCAAGCTCCTGGAACCAAGATTCCTGGCAAAGCTTCATTTCAGCCAGGTATGTATCGATCAGATCACCGTTTACATACTATGCACTAAGTGGTAAGACACTAAGGATTATAACGTATTATATTTTTTGCGATACAGCTAGCGCCAAGAAACCGCCCACTCCAAAAAATGGCAAAGGTAAAAAAAAATAAACGGCAAACAAGCACATATGAATAGGAGAGACGCTAGCTTGCCATCTTAGCCTATAAGCTACCTCCACGCCAAATTGCCAAGTTTGATCGAGCGTGTGTCCTCGATCAAACTTGGTCAGCTTCCTAGCAGTAGAATCTTCAGCGCTTTTTAAGATGGCAGATGTAATGTTTGTTTGGTTGCCTTTGATAACTATCACCATCTAATAAGCGGCATTTACGTTTCAAACCCCTGCCTGGACGATCAAGACGGTGCTAGTGGACATAGCAGCCCTGGTACTCCCAAGTCCCCTGCTAGCCATGCTAAGGTTGCGGCGGAAGCTAACAAAGTGAAGAAGGTGGCTGTGGTGCGGTCCTCGCCCAAGTCCCCCGGCTCCATGAAGAGCCGTTCTCCCGCCCCGCTGGCCGCTGCCGCGCCCCTGCCCGACCTGAAGAACGTCAGGTCCAAGATTGGCTCCACAGAAAACATCAAGCACCAGCCCGGTGGTGGCAAGGTCAGTCTAGAAGCTTCCACGACTACTCTGATCTCACGCCGCCACCCTCTTCTTCGTGTCCAGCCAAGCTACCCCACTAGCTTGGTTATAGTTGTCTTGCAGTCTAAGAATTACTTTGGTTACCATTCTATTCATTTGTGATGCAATTTAAATGCTTTAAAGGTTGAATGGAATCATAAGATTCATATTGGTACAGTCTTCCAGCACTCACAAAAAAGACAAATATCTTCAACTGGTTAATCTTTTCTCACTTCTTTGACCTGAAGTTGCCGTGGAAGGTGCTACTGAGAACTGAAACCAACGGTAATGTTCCTTCGCATTCTCCAAGCTAATGGTCTCTTTTTTTCAGGTACAACTCCTTGATCAGAAGATGGATGTTAGTAATGTCCAGTCTAAGTGTGGCTCCAAAGACAATATCAAACATGTGCCCGGTGGCGGAAATGTGAGTAACTGAGGGATTCACTCAACACAGGAGTCTTGAGTATCTCTACAGTTATGATCATCTAAACCAGGTTTTGGTAGAAAACAAAAACAAACCAACAGATTCTTATTTCATTTGTCTATTGCGCTTAGGTGCATAAATACTGAACTGTTAAATCCCAGCATAGTAAAGTTACCCTTAGGCAATAAATACCCTTAAAATACACTCTTCAAGCGGATGGTCCTCTGCTTCAGCCTTGCTGGTTGTATTCAGGAAAACCACTTCCTCTTGCAGGTCCAAATCCTTGATCAGAAGTTGGACTTGACCAATGTCCAGGCTCGCTGTGGCTCCAAAGCCAACCTAAAACACACGCCTGGTGGAGGCAAGGTGAGCAACTCCCAACACAGACCCATGCAGCCGGTTATAAATCTTTGCCTGAATATGACATTTTCAAAAGCAAACAGGCCTTAATTCGCTCGCTCTGTCCAATATGTCACAGCCTTGCCTCCAGTACAGGAGGTGTTGACAGGTGTTGGACCCCCCCCCCTTCTTCCTTGAACCTCATGCACATCTCTCCCAGACATTCCTCATTCACAGTATTAACTACTACTCAAGGGTAATGCTTTATTTCCCCACACATTGGCTCTTTACAGGTACAGATTGTTGAGAAGAAGATGGACGTAAGCAATGTGCAGTCGCGGTGTGGCTCCAAAGATAATCTAAAACACGTACCCGGTGGCGGCAATGTGAGTAGCACGAGGCTAAACGCCTGGCTAGCTGCTAATACGCAGAGCCGGCTCCTGCCGTAGCCCTTCCTTGCCTCATGCTAAACGCATCGTCAACAAGCAGCAAGATGTCCGCCTCTACTGCACGAATACCTCCTGTTTTTACTACAGTGTGTTCGACCTGTGTCCGTGTGAAACCACACAACTCCCACTGTGAACTGTTAATACCTGCCATTACCAAAATTGTGATGAACCTTCTGTGTGAACGGCCATGAGCATTGCATCAATTGAAATACAGTATGAACTATTGGTGATATAGCTACTTGTTTGTAATAAACAAGTAGCTGTGAGGCTATCTCACTTCACAGCGTATTGACTGGGAAATCTATTGGCCAATATGTTTTGTATAGAGTCATGCTCTATACCACACTAATTCATAGTGCATAATGCATATACAGTAATGCTCATGGTCCGATGTAAACCTAATCACTCCCATTCTAATCTGTGCTTGACAGTTTTTCTATGATTGGGGTTGAAACATAATATTATATGATAAAATTACTAATATTATTAATGGGTAATATATACATAACTGAAGGGGTCTAGCCTGAGCCTTGCTCAAATGCAAACTCCTTCTATCGTGTAATAAGCGCCACTAGTCAATGACAAAAGGTTGTCTGTCTCGCTCCACGCCACTGAGCAGTGCGCTTTGTGCTGACATCACTTGAGGGAAACAGAGAGCTTTGTGTTTGGACACAGCACTCAGAACAGGGGACCTGGGATGATGTCATTAGATCTGAGCTTGAATTGTAATGCAGTGCTTCTCAAACTGAGAGACTTCTTTTTAAAGATAAATGTTTAAAAACTTTTTTATTAGATAAAAAAAAATATTAACGATCCAATTTGTATTTTTTATAGTATTTTGTAAATTTACATACGTGAACACATTTGATTATGTGCTTGTATCGTTTATGTTTTATGCTATCCCTAAGCAGTTCAATTAGGGCTTGCTCATGAAGTATGAGAACCACTCTTATAATGCATGTCTGAGTTCCAAAGATCAACATGGGATATGCATGTTACTACATAGTAAAAACATGACTTGTCCCGTCGTATTTCTGTGCTACTGTCCTGAATCATAAATGTTCATATTAACAATCTAATCTAGGTGCCTGTGAATAGTACTGACTTCTTCCTGTCAGTCATGTGATTAATGATACATGATTGTATCCCTGTTTGTGTTAATGGTGTTGCATTATGTGTAACCTCTAGAAGCTATCAGACCAGTAATCACTCTGGTTGCATGCAGGGCAAGGCCACATGGACTTGGTTTAGAGCCTAACTGCTGCGGCCTTTTGTTTCCTGTACAGGTTCAAATCGTGCACAAGAAGATTGATCTGAGCAACGTTCATTCGAAATGTGGTTCTAAAGCCAACCTTCACCATAAGCCAGGTAAAGAGAAGTCCTCAAACATCTCAACACATAATACAGCACAGGGATTCTTATCCTTTTTAGTTCTTTTTTGCCCATGACTCGAGCAGGTCGTGTTTGCTTCAATATAATATTTGTATTTTAATTGGAATAGAAATTAGGTTAAGATGTAAGTATAACTTCACCCCAGCTCTGAGCCTGACTCCGGCCATTACACAACTTAGTCAAGGAGCTGGGGGAGGGACGTGGCTGAGAGGGGGACCCAGTTAACATCAGTTGAGTTTAATGATGCACAAGGGCACCAGAGGTATGGCCTTAGTCCAGCAAAGGACCATGGGGGATTTTGAACGGAATACATGGAGTGTAGAACCATTTTCTACCTATAAAATATGGATTTCATAAAAACTGGAATGCAATATTTACAACAGCATTGATGTGTCTCCCATCACAGTTGAGTCCTATTATTTAGTTTATAGCTCAAAAAACACAATTTAGTGACTCTTTAATTACATTCTGTAAATGTAAAATTAAACAGGTCTAAACAATTATAATACAAACAGTATATCTTGTTATTAAATATCATTGTTATTAAAGATTGTACTTTTAAATCATTTTACCACACCTACCCCTGGGGTCCTGGCTCATGAGGGAGCCACTGATACAGTATAGATGTACGTCAACAACAGCACACTGCTCTGCTCCGTCACTAGGTGGAGGAAATGTTGAGATCAAGAGCGAGAAGCTGGATTTTAAAGTTCAGTCCAAGATCGGCTCTCTCGACAACATCGGGCATGTCGCTGGAGGAGGACAGAGGAAGGTGATGTAGGGCCGTCACTGGATGTAGCGTCTTTCCTGACTTGAAAACATACTCTGGTAGCGCTACCTGCTACAAGCCATTGCTTGCATATATGACATTTAACCGTACCATATAACCCTGCCTCATGTCTTGGGTTCACACGGCACAAGATAATCTGCACTTACAATTACAAACCTTTAACATTGGAGTTTATTTGAACTTTCTCAGAGTATTTAGAAAAGTGTCCGTGAATGGGATATGGTGCCTTGCTCGTGGACACGTCACTTTGTTCACTTCTTAAGACTATCACGCCGTTCTCAGGACTGACCAACGTTCAAAATCAAAGCAGATAGTGCACTATTAGCCGTGCAAGCTTTATTTGAACGCCTGCTCATATCCCTTCTCTTGCCATTCCCGGAGCGGTGTCCATGATTTTTGGGGGACGGCAGGTAGCTGCTTCTCACCCCTTTCCATCAGTAAGCTTCTAGCATTTCCATCCACCTTTATACTTTGCCATTCCATATATTTCAGTTCTTCACTCATTATATTTATACCTATTCATTTGACTTTATTATCATTGGAATATGTGTTGCCTTATGATTTCTGTTGACTCCATCACATGTATTTCGTTGCATGCTTTGTCATTCCCCTTGCTGGGTCCCTCAATAGAGAGACAAGGGGAAGGAATGCGAAAGGGGTACCTCAGACAGCCCCTCAAACGGGGACATGTTGGACCCCTCTCCTGCTGTATGCCCCCCACAGTCACCTCAGAATGTCCCCCCAGCACCCACCACACCCATCTTGACGAACCCCCTTATAAAGCTTGAGGACTCTTGTAAGTACTGAAAATGCTGTGTCATTATGGAGTGTTCCACTGCCGGTTATGGACGCATCTCAAATCCCATCTCTTTCCTAGTGAGAAATCAAACCTTCAACAGTAATATTGTGTATGCAATATTGTTTTTTAATGCCTTTAGCTTACAAATATTTTATAGGCATCAATTAGGCTCCGTAAGCTACGTAGAAACGCCTAGGTACAGAATAAACTATATTATATAATGTTTTCAAATATCTAGGCGTGCAATCTTTTTCAGTGGTTATTAAATAGTCTCTAAAGACCCTGGTAACTAAAATATTATAATTTAGCCACATTTTATGATAGTGTAAGCCAATGTAGTGCACAAAATATGATTCATTAGAATGCTAAATAATGCTGAAGTGATTTACTCTTAAGAGAAGGAACCATTTTGTGTCTTCAAATCTAACAGGATTTGTCATTACACCAACTAGGACAGATTTCTACCCACCAGAGGGCACTATAAATCCTGCAACAACATCCCACTCTCAATCCTATAAGACTGAATGAATAATTATTAATAAAGATTAATAATCATATTAATAATTTGAAACCCTATATATTCCACACACACACACACACACACAAAACGGCCTCATCTAAAACCGGTAATAACCGATTTGCCCCCAATCTGACCTTCAGATTGAGAGCCACAAACTGAGCTTCCGTGAGCAAGCCAAGGCCCGCACTGACCACGGCGCTGAGATCATCTCCTTGGAAGACTCTCCCCGACAGCTCAGCACTGTCTCCTCCTCCGGCAGCATCAACATGGCGGACTCTCCGCAGCTCTCCACACTGGCTGACCAAGTGTCGGCCTCTCTGGCCAAGCAGGGGTTGTGAGCGCATCCCCTCTCTGTTAGCGCTGTCAGGCCCTTAGCTGACACTTTTCATGTAGAGGTGGTTGTGATGCCCCCCTTCGTAGTTTTTCACAGGACTTTTTTTGTTGCTACCCATCACTGTTAAATAATTTGCAAAATGATTCAAGGCATTACTATAAAAAGGTCGTAAAAAAAAGAAAGAAGAGTATTTCAAAACGATGGCAAACACTGTCATTTAATTTCTCTCTGTGGTCATTGATCTCTTATTTGCCTTGGTTGGCCTGTACCTTCTCTTGTAAGTGACACATTAAGAGTTGAAGCACCCCAGCAGAGCCGAACCTTCCTCATGGCTCTGAGTAATTCATTTCGATGTCATGCACCTCCTGCTCATGCTAAAATAAATGCCCTTTTGTCATTATGCTGTCACAATGGTTGCAAATCCCTAATCTTCGTTCTCTGTGTTCAAATGATCTTTGATAGGCGTCCCCTGAGGGTTATTGATGCATTGTTAACACCTACAGACCACAGAGGTCAAATCGGTACGAAAAGCTGAACATTAAGCAGTTACAGGGTACGGTGAATGAAGTGTAATTATACAGAATCCCAAATAGTAGCATTATCGTTAAGACAGTAAAATGCTTTGAAATGTTGCTGCAGTCTCCACTCTGCTTAGCCCCGTCATGTAATGCAAACTAAGGTAGTTTAATAGGGGCTTTCACTAAACGAAGAACAAAATACAGAATGGCTATAATAGAAACATTGGTTTGTTTTGGGCACAGTTTTTTTTTTTATTGTATTCTGTGGATATGACATGTATTTGATATTGGAAAAAAAAAACATTTGTATTGTGCCTGCTGTCAGTGTTAATTTATTTTATATGTTACTGCTCTTATTGTAAATGCGCTAACGTTTGACTAATGGGGTGTGGCATTATAGGTAGTGATCTCAAAACTATAATCTCATGGCCAAAACAAAATAAATAGGGAGAGGTGAGAGTAAGGATGGGAAGAATACCGTCATTTGGCAGGTGGCTACGCCGCTATATCAAGTCTCATTATAGTATTAAACAGTAGCACATGATTGGAGGCCACATACAATGATATAGCTACTAGCCAGTCATTGACTCTATATTGTAAAATGCAGTTATAGAGCCTTTTCAATTTTGTTACATAGGACATGGTGAAATTAATAGTTGCCTGTAACTGATTTTATTAAATGCAAAAATGGAACCAGCAGCAGCTGACACCATTCTTTCCTGTGCCTGCGTTCTGCACGTGTATGGAAATATGTTTCCTTGTGTCATGTTCCTGGATTTAAAGGCCTACTGGACAAACCATATTGTCCATTAGAAACTCTAGCAAAAGGGATATCCTGTTATTTTCCTTGGGTGACTGATTATAAAGAAAAATAGCTTCTTGCATGCGCCTCCAATAGAGTAAGCAGTTTTGTGTTGCCACACTTAAACATGTCTTTGTATATACTATTAATACAATCTATACCTTTATTAGGAAGGACATAATAAAAAGGCACCCTTAATTCATTCAGCTTTTAATGTCTGCGGTGAGTGCGCAATGTGACCGCAATGGCCTCACTTCACCTGCAGGTGGCGACAAATTAATTATATTTGCACTCTTCCCAACTAGTTGTATAATTTTTTTTACCCACCCTACTGCCGGAAACATACCATTTTCAGATGACAGAATAAAGAGCAGCCAGGCACGCACCGAATGTAAAACGTGTGCTTGCTTGCAACACAATGATCTGCATGCTAAACCTGGATATTTGTCGTCACCAATAGTCAACATTCATCTTTGCGTGAAAGCTTTACATGAATACCATGTTTGAATAATGGGTTGTTTTTCCTCAATACCGTTATTACCTGCATATCAGTTAAATAATTGTCAGGAAAATATTGCTTTGGCGGTCCTCAACATACATATTCATACTGGAGTTAGCAAGAGGTCTGCAGTAACCATTCTCATCACATTTTGGTCATTTTTGACACTGTACAGTTGTGGAAATGTGATTGTTATTGTGCATTTTAATCAATAACTGGTTAATGAGTCTTGTTGCTGTACATGTGTATTTGAAAATAAATGCTATCAAATCACTGCCACTGCAAATTATCATTTACAACACAATCATTAACATGAACAGGTAAGTGCAAAACAATATTGCCAAGTTTAACATAAATGTTTTAATGGTACTATTTACAAAAAACAATTCTGCTTTTGATTGGGTTAACTGCTGCAACAATCAAACAGGTACATTGACATCTTGCTTAACTACAAACGGAAAAGAAAAGTGATAGAATGACTGCGGCATAAAAACAGGTGTAAAATTATACAACCATAGATTTTGCATAGCAATTAGATATTCAAGGGGTGGGGGGCAAAGTGTAGTTATTACATTGTTGGGTGGCGATAAGGAAATAAATCTTGCAACATAGTTTTCTATGAGATTAATCTGAGCCGTGACCAAAGAAATTCCCTTATACTGTAAAACCTGAGGTTTGGGGGGAGGGGGGGCCTCTAGCAAAGAGCTGCTACATTTTAAATCTTTGCAAACAAACACTGGTTCTTCACGTCAAGTTGAACCAGACTAGACCTGTATGTGCTGTCATACCGTGGTGCCGCGAGGGAGTGCGCTTGCCATCATTTGCCACAGCTTGTGTTTTCCCCAACACATCAATGACCAAGGAGTGAGAGCCGCTGTAGCTAGACCCACAGCCAATAAACAGCTGTACGTGGGCCACTGTGGTAAGACTAGCTGGAGCATGTACTGTACTCGCAAGCAGCAGAGCTTTCTGTAGGTCAAGTGCTGCAAAGACACCCCAGTCTTCTGTGCCATATTCCCCCTTTTACTAAACTGGAGAGTAAAGCTGCAAAAGAAAGGAGCTGGCCACTCTACAAGAGATTCTCAAGGAATGATTTACCATTCTAAAACACACAAAAACGTGTCAGGTCGGGACAGACAGACAAATAAAAAGTGTCAGGAATGAAAAAACAAACGGAAAGCAAACCAACAAAATGACTTGGCAGTTGGAGAAGTGCTCTGGTGAACTCAGGCAACCTCTAGGGGGTGGAGACGACCACATCTCAAATGTACCTGTTAATTGGGATGCAGGGGGCATAAAAGGAGATTTGTTTCTTTTTCACTCCACTAAAAATGTACATGGGAATTACAAGCAAACTAGTCAATAGAAAACACCCTTTGGCCATACTTTGAGGAGTCCGCTACATAGTGCGCTATAAGTGTACACGCCACATATTAAACACCACTAAGCCCCATGTACATTGTTTAGCCTACTACAGAAATCATTTTTGTAACATGTCATTTTATACTTTTTTTTTAAACATTTATTATTTTTTTCCTGTGACAAAACAAGTGTAGGGAAAGGCTTCTATCTCCATAATATTCACTAAAAACTGTGAAAAGTTTTAGACTGATGTTTGAATATCAAACAACAGGAACCCTTGTAATATTTTATTTTGCGTCGAGGTTCTGCTTGTTAATGCCAGAGGGCTGGGGGTGGGGGGATGTTGGGGAGCCGTCAGTCATTCATGGGTTCTTATTAGAGCCATCGTCCTCACAGGGCAAGTCCATGTCGTCAGCATCCAGCCGGCCGTAGCCGGCCGAGCGGCAGCCCGACATGGTGCGCATCCTGTGTCTCATGGGGTGCTCGCTCTCTGCCTCGGGCTCCGGGGCCGGGTCCTCTGGCATGGGGAAGCTACGGCGCTCCCACGGCGCCACCGTCTGGAGAGAACGGGTAATGCGGTCAGTGTTTTGAGACTCCGAGCATAGGTTAAATGTAAGGGCCTGGATAGGTCAGTACGTACCCGCTCCTCAAAGGTGAAGTCAGGCGTGGAGCATCGCGTGTCCTCATTGGACAGCAGCCGGTGGGAGTCCCGGGAGCAGGGGGTGTGAGGGTTGGAGGTGGCGTCTGGGCTGGCCGGGCTCATGGGGGACGGCAGGTAGCTGTAGTCGTGAAGGAGGGGGCAGTGGCCTCCGTCCGGGGAGGCGGGCTGAGGGGTGGGCGGGTTGGTCCCGTACAGCAGCGGCGTGGTGCGGCCGTCGGTGGACTTGTACGACCTGGTGGGAGACAACACACGGTCAGACGGTGCGGTGTCATCACAGGCAACGCGTGCAGCCAGCATGCAACCCACCTACTGCCCCGTCTCTTGGCAGGGGCGAGGGCCATCCAAGTCCAGCGGGAGCGCTCCTGGTCCTCACAGGGCTGATGGAGTTGGCTGAATGCTGCGTCTGACAGGTCCTCCAGCTGTGAGCACACAATTAACACCACATGTGGGTCAGAGCGGCTCAGCCCCGCGCTGTATTTACCTAGTGGATGCGGGACCACGTGAGCGTAAGTCGAGGGCGTGTGGCAACCCCTTACCTCGGTTTCATTCTCCTCTTCTGCCATGGGCTGGGAGAATATGTCCGCTTCCCTCCAACTACGGGAGGGGGGAAAAAACAACATGAGGTGAGCAGATGCTGGAGCGTGACTCAATGGGGAGAGTCAGGGGTGGGGCAGTGACCTTAGGGGAGGCCGTTACCTTGGCGTGAGGATCTCTTTGTACTGCAGCTTCTCCACGCGGGTGGTGGCAGCCACAGACATGGGGATCACAATGTTGTTTATGTCAAAGGAGCTCTCGCCTCGCCTTCTCTTGATGGGCTGCTGCAGGGGGGAATGCGTTGGCTGTTTACATGCTAGCATGGCATAGCTACGGTCATACACACGGTTCAGAAGAAGCATTTAAGCAGTTGTATTTAGGGTTGGGTACCGAACTCTGTGCTTTTTAGAGTACCGACCGAATTACGCCGGTACTACTGAGTACTGATTGAGAATAAATCAAACGGTACCAGATTTCGGTGCTTTAGCGCAGGTAAAGAGAAACTCGAGCAAGATTACATCATCCCGGCACAGCCTGCAGCTTGCTAAAATGTTCAACACAATCACGGCTACGATGAGCCAAAAGAAATTACAGGTTTACCTTTTTCTGTACTTTACTCCCACTTGTCATGGATTGTTACATTTATCCAGTTGCTGGCTGTTTCGATTAAAAAATATATATATATTCTGGCCTATTTATAGATTGCTCAATTTTCGCTGTACCTTTGAGACTAATGGAGTTTTCAGTATTTACTCTTCATGTTCAATGGATAAATGGCTTTTTATTGTAGCGCGTTACGCATCTATAATTCTGGAAGTGAATCGTAATATGCGCGATCCCATCAAGGGGACCCAATCACGGCACATCGCTTCCAGCTCTCGGCAAAACATTGTTGGCGGTTCGTGTAAACCATTACTTAGTTGCAGTTGTGACAGCAAACTCTTGGAGCGGTATGACAGAGCTAACCTGAGTAATTGTTGTCACAAGTAAAAGCTAAATTAAACGGAAGCTTCCGTTTAATTTCGAGGCTGATAGAGCAGGATTTAGGTCACGTCTCCGGTTTCAGATCAAACTAGGCCTATTGTTTATAGCGGCGATACTTACAATGTCCTCATTTCGGATTTAACCCTGTAGGCTACAACTACATTTAAAGTCACTATGAAAATGTGCCATGCTAACGTAAGATAACTTATTTCTGCTTTGGAGAATGTAGTTCATACACGGCATAGACACTAGCAGGGTAGGGGATGTTCAATAAACCTGAGGGAGGCACAGTTCAATAATGCTTACATTAGGCTGTAGGTTAAAGCAGTTTGTAAAGAGTCAGTCAGGCAATTTTTTTCCCTAGGCAACATTAAATTAAATGAATAAAAATTATTACAAAGAGTAAAGTATTGAAAAAAGTACTGTTTAGGTACCGGTACCGAATTTGAGGTACCGTACCGGCACCAGTATCGATTCAAATGTGAACGGTACCTAACCCTAGTTGCATAGTGGTTTTGTTAACACAATCGCCAGATGGGAAAAAAATAATAATAATGAAGATATCTGAATTAAATTTGCCAAAACTATTCACAAGCATTGCATATTTACCGTAATTGGAATCATCACATTATCAAAAGAGTATATTTTAAATTAGTTGTTAAAAATGCATTCAACTACCCATCAATCTGACCTACATATAGCATTACCACTGAGATTTGAGCACATGGCAAGAGATAAACTGCCAGATGCAGTGAATTATGGTCCTTGTAGTTTAGGGTCATACTCTGAGCAAAAACAATGGTTGTTTACATGCTGCATTATTACCCAGACACCCCAGCATACTGCATCAAAGCAAAACAAGTACATTCCCCAGTGACAGCAGGGCTTCCTTACAGGTGTGCTGGAGACACTGTTGGGGCCTAGGGGTGTGGAGTTCTCAGAGGAGGTGGAGAGCTGCCGTGTCAGGGGGCTGTGTAGAGATGAGTGCATGTTGGCCAGAGACAAACAGGGGCTGCCTGAGTCGAGAAACATCTTGGCAGAGGCTGGTAGAGGAGATATACAAATCCAATAAAAAAAATTTTTTTAAATTGAATTGAAAGTGGAAATCTATAAAACAACCTGAAAATGTATATATTATATATTTTGCATAATACGCATGCAATACATTCAGAGCAGTGGCACTTGCATTAGCATTTGATGATGCATGATACAACTGTACAGTAGCTCATTGTTAACATTGGTTTGGGGTGTACAATATCTCTCGAGTCTAGAGAAAAACTCATGACCAAAATTACATTAGGTTTATTGAGAGATGAATACAGTGTGATATACGATATTGAAGGTGTCGGAGCCCTGCTCCAGCAAGGTGCTATTTGGAGACGGTGAGGAAGAGCTCAGCTCCGGTGAGCTCCGGGCACCATTTAACTCTTTCAGACCAATTATTTCAAGATTTATTGAGACCTAAAAATACAATACCACATCCAATATTATTTTTTTGAAGGAGACTAAAATGTAAATACAATTCCTTGATTCAACCCAACAAAGTATACAATTCCCAGAAGTCTGGAATAAGCTTTTTAAAACTCCATGCGGAACACTGCTAAACACGGAGACACACGCATGCTTGGAGTCGGTGCACCAGCCCTACAAGCTCACCGTCGGCCCTGTCCAGCGAGTGCTCCCTCGGTCTCTTGCGGCTGTAGCTCTTGTCGTAGGGCCCCGACAGAGAGGAAAGTGCCTGCAGCCGCTCAGCTCTGCACAGGCCTGCCTGGCTCTCCAGGCGGGCCGTGCCCAGGAGTGCCCCGCTGCTGCTGCTGCCGCCGGCACCGCTGTCTACCGTCCTGGCTTTATCGGCGCGGCTCTTACAGTGGCCCAGCCCTGTGACGCAACGCACCGGTGAGCTCGTGTCTCGTTGCATTTTAAACGTGAACCAATTACACATTTCTAGTGCCGTTTGGAAAAGGAGTCCGGGGGAAGAGCTTCACTGTTGCAACTTACTGACTGCCATGAGGGAGTTGGTGAACTTGTGCTTCTCTTTGGAGGACGACAGCTTGTGTTTGAGGGAGAGTTTCTTCAGCGGCTTGCTCCTGTCCAGTGCCTTGTTCTGCCACTGCGTCTTCAGCACCTGCTGCATGCGCAGGCCGACGCACACGTCTAAGGGATGGAGACACAGAGTGGTCACGCTCACATTCTGCTGTACTTGGCTCAAAATGTCTGCTCGTTTTCTGGGCGTGGGCGGCAGGTGCCGCAGTGCTAGGGCGGGGCGATAGGTGATAAAGAAGCCTGCTAACTCCTCACACAGTGTCGAGGTGTCCTTGAGCAAGACACCTAACCCCAACTGCTTCAGGTGGTCAGGTGTCTCCTTGCATGGCTGACATCGCCATCGGTGTATGAATGTGTGTGTGATATTGGGTGAATGTGAGGTAAATAATGTAAAGCGCTTTGGATAAAAGCACTATATAAATGCAGTCCATTTACCTACACACACACACACAAGTTTACCCCATGTAAATATTCATTTAGATTATCAACAGTCAACATTTAAACCACAGGAAGATATTCCAGATATTGATTATAGGTGCCGCTAAAATTGCTGTTGCACACAATCAGTTGTATTATGAGGCATGAGATGTGAGACATGCCCAGTCAGCAGTCCAAGAGGTATGGTCAGAAAGTCAGGTGTGCAGACCTTTTAAGACATTTTTGCTGCCCTCCCTGCTTTGGCCTTTCCACACAGTGTTTTTGCTATGTACATTTAGCAGTGGCGGGTCATTACTGCTAAATCACTAGAGCCACTCCTGTGTTTTCTGAAATGTCATTAAGTCATGACAATGCGCTGCATAGCCCAGTATTGTAAAACGAGCACTGCCAGCACAACACTGCCACGTATACGCATGGAAAGGCAGGGAGCGCCCAGACCAGAGCCATACCTCCAAATATAAGTCATTTCATGCAAATTAAATTCTTCTGACTTAATTAAATTCCAATGTAATTTTACCTTACATGGAATTTACAGGTAGATTTACAAATCTTATGTATAATTGAGAATATACAAACATTGCCTGGTGCACACACATACACACTGCAAAGTAGTTGCCTCCTTATTTCACTGTAAAAACTATTTCATATTGAGCTACAAACACCACTACAACGCCTCTAGTTGGGATGTGTTCCCATCAATCCACCAGTCTTGTAATGTAATACATTGCCACAGATGTCTGTCTTTGAAACAACACGTCGCCAAATGACTCAAATTAACAGACGTTAACTGGAACCCAGCACAGGAAGAGACCACATCACGTCAATCCACACAAGCTCCACAAGTGGAGAAGAAGAGATCCTTGAAAATAATATGTGGGTGGGCTGTACCTCATTCAATCTTAGAACCAATTTTATTTTAGACAAGCCTTTGCATTGCATTCCCTTGGAGCTGTAGAACAGGAAATGGTTACATAAACGCCGCAGCACTCTGGGTGGGGTCCTTCAATACAGACCGTCAGAGAAGGAGAGGATGGGGTGGACGCCAGGATCCAGGCGTGACAGGCGTTCCAACGTGGGCAGCTCATACTGGGGGTCCTCCCTGGGGGCGGGCCGCCCGCCACACATCACACAGCTAGCGTTCACCCTGCAGCTGCAGCTGATACAGCCGCTCCTTTGGGCCTAAAGGTTGGGGGCAGGCGAGTACAAGGGAATGACAGTGGTTCTCCATAACAGGCCACATTTACATACAAGCTTAGATAGAAACTGGTGTGAGCGGATATGCGAGATGAGGATTACACTCTGTTTAAGCAAGTAACGTGAGTTTTGAGCATGTATTGCTGATCGTCACGAGGACAGCATTTCAGCAGGGAGGGGATCAGAATCGGTTACGTCATTGTTGACAGTGTGGCTCACCTTGCCGTTGAGGTTAGGCACAGCGTTGGGCTGAATGAGTCGCCGCCGGCGACAGCCGACTAGGGGTCGCGTGCGGGCAGCAACGCAAGTGCTGTCGTAGGTCACTGGCTGTTGATGCTTGGGGTCCGCGCTCTCCGCCATTCTACCACACAGACAGCAAGCCATTCAGATAACTAGATAGAACTGCAAAGCATCTAACCCTTTCAAATAAACTGAGAAACAAAACAAATGAGTTACAAGTTAATAACCAAGTCAATATTTCAACTGGGCTTTAGTAATGCAGCAGTTGTGGCCATTAAAGATTGCACACTTGCTGACAACAGTACATGGTGTTTGCTAAGACAAACCCTTTGCTTTATGCTCATATAAATAACATGTTCCAACAGCATTATCTTTCCTAGCCCTGGGATGCCCTTCGGGGGAAGCACAGATAAAAGTTATCATTAGCGGCTGCACCTGTTGAGGACACCATTGACTGGGCGTCCATTTTGGCCTCTCCAGGGACCAGGCTCGGCGGTGGTTACGTGGGTGGTGACAGAGTGCTCCAACCGCTCTGAACTACCATCCTGGACGGAGAGATAAGCCAGTGAGACTACATATACTGTCAGCTAGCAGAACGCAGGGTGACCAATAGCACTTAGCACACCTAAGCTATTCAACAAGAGAAAAACCAAGTGCGCCCTTGAAACCTACATGTCGTTTATGAACAGGTTTGTCTTACAGTACAATAAAATAAATAGAAAGCCACTAGTTGTATAGCCACCATCTAATTTTCTGGCTTTTAGAGAGCAACTTTTCAAGTATTAAATTAGTTTGCACAAATAAATAAATAAATACAGATTCAGCTAAAACATATGCAGAGATTCAAACCAAATCCTTTGGCCTAACAAGGATGTTTTGACGGTTTGAGAATATTGAGAACACACCCACAAGAGCCATACAGATACACATACCAATAAACACGAGTGGACAAGGCTAGGACAAGTCAAACTAACAATAAAGTATGTTGAGTGATCAGAAAATAAATCAATTGTGATAAACAACAAAATACATAATGCATAACACCATTTTAAAAACATACACCACTTAATTTGGCAAAGTGACACTAAACAGTATACAGCTATGAAGGATAGGGTCTTGAAGGATAGGGTCAATGTGATTTTATATTTTTCCTTATCGTAAACTGTTTACATAAATCATAATGATGTAGTCTACAAGCACATTGTAGTTTTTTCCAGAAACAACTAAGAAGTAACTAATTAGCTTCCAGACAGAAAGTAAAAGGAAATCCTCCCAGCAGCATGATTTGATTTAATAGTATCTCTGAAACAGTTATACAGCTTCCAAGACATGACTTATATCTGAAACTGGCTCTCAATGATAGTCAGGAGGAGGAATCACTTTTTTGGTTATTTCACAGGTTGTTGAAAATAAGACAAATACAAGATGACATCCTTTAACAATACCAAAAAGGAGAAGAATATGCATATTGTGTTATGTAAATGCTGGCTCAGTCACCAGATACAGCTGCTGAAATCGGTTTATTAATCTTGAGTGAATCGATAGCATCGGTGGATCACAAAGTGGAACGTTTCCCCCGATTATGCATTCCTCTAGTAGCCTCAGCCTGTCTTACCTGAGTGTTAACAAGCTCTGCTTTCACTTCTGTAGCAGAAGCAGGCAGCACGCTGGGGGCAACACCTCCTAACTCCACTGATCCCTACAGAGTTGAGATTAAGAGTCACCCTTTTTCGTCTGAATAAAGTGGCACCAAGAACTAGTTATGACTTTAGAGACAAGCTCATGTCACAAGCAGCAGACAAAAGCCCCTGAGCACAGTTTCTAACTTCAAGAAGGTGGAAGGACCTGGGTGTGACAGAAGCCACAACTGCTGACTTGTATGGCATTGTAGACAAATAAAAGGCCCCCCCCCACACACACACCCCACAGGCCATTTAACTGACCTTGCTGGAGCGAATCTGTCTGTAGATGTCAGTCTGCTGTCTGATGCGGTACTCCAAGTCTGAGATGTGGGCTTGAAGCCAGTTCCAGTGGCTGATGATGGCTGCCCGTTCCACCATGTAGCGGCTTTCGGCACGCTTCCATCTGGGGAGCATATAAATGGATGTTTAGAGGAAAATAGACTATTAGAATGAATTGTACCGACTTCGCCGGGGAATGAGGAGGGTATTTTCAGCACTGAACCTGAAAGACCATATTGTAATTATCCAAGCGGCCAGCAGGTGGCACCCTGTAGTGAGCACACATGTTTACACCAGTTAGAAGGTTACATGAGAAGTCAACAAATGTTATTCCTCATAACTTTAATTATTTCATAAGAAATAATAACAAAGATTGCTGATGGCTAATTGAAATTGCAATTCAGGTGCAGTAACAAAACAGCGCAAGGTTGGTTGCACTGTGATTGCTGCCTTGGGCATCACCTTTATCCATATGGAAATTACAGAAAAGACAAAGTCCCTCCTGACCATGTGTAAAGTTCATAGTGGGTATTTAGCAAGTCATTCATTTATATCTATAGATGTATTTCTGTCAAAAAGAATACAGCTCAGACAGCCATGATTTCATCATTAAATATATAAATCAACAATTTACTACATTCAGTTGGATACACTGAACATTCACAACAAAGTAATTCAATGCAAATCACCTTTAAAAACATTTATAATTTGAACAAACAGAGCCAGCCAGACTTGTAATATTGGCATGTAGATACACTAACATGACCATTTCCATTACACAATTCTATTTCATAACAAATAATCACATAGTGAGAGCAAAGCACTCCATTTTACCAGTATGTCACACAGAATGGGCATTTCAAAGGCAGAGAGAAGTGAGGAAAATGTCTGCTCCTGCACTATCAAGCAATGACCAATGAGGGCGCCGTTTCGCCGTCAGCCCATTCTAACTGCAGGAACAATTAAATAATGACTCAGGTAGCAGACAAAGATAGACATTGCCGTTTCCCTTTCACCAACTCCATTCCGTTTTCAAACGTTAGACTTTAAGCCAGATGCAATAATTAGGCTGCTCGTACAAAAAAAAAAAGGGAGGCCGTTTAAGGGGGAAGAAAGGAAAGACGACTGCACAGCTCTTGCCATCTTAGAGCGCAGCAGACAGCCGTTTTAAAAGTAATCTATAGGCCACAGGGCAGTGTAGAGGGTGTGGCTCCCAGCATGGAGCAAAGCAGCAGACACTGGGAGGACTCCTGCACAAACAACTCAGATTTCAGCCATATAATTGTTTGCTCAGAAGGAAGCAGTGATTATAAACATATACTGCACCATCCGACACTACAGCTATAAGTAAGATCAATACAAAACAACAGACATCCCTGGATTTAATGTTTTCTACTGCTTCGTTGACAAACCCTTTATCTGGGTAAAAGAATGGTCACAAAGACAGCAACCCCCCCCCCCCCAAATTGCATTAGGACTAGATCAGTGCATCAGCATGCGATTTGCATCTGTGCCGCCCCCAATAGGGTCTCTTCGGAAGTCACACATTCAATTGCATTATTGAGCTGAGCTGCCAACCTGCACGCACCTAAGCTACTACCTACTGTATGCGATTAGCATGCGCTCAATCAGCTGTGTTTTCTTTGAGCACAGGCTCAATAGAATAGCCTACCTGTTTCACTGGAGTGATATAACATTGAATCGAGGTTTAAAAAAAGAAAAAAAAGTCTGTCAAGTTTCTGGTAAGGCCTAACACACAAGACTTTCATTTAATATGTATCATCATATATTCAGTTCACAACTTGAATAGACCAATGCTTGTTTGAAAGTTTGATGGACTGGCAGAAAAGCTATATTTAATATTTTGCATTTGCCCAAATGTAGATATTTAGATTTTTGAGACCATATATAATTTAATTTTTTAATAGCCTACATATTCCAAAATACGTTTAGGCTACCGTATTACTTATGCTTTACTTATGCCAGCAACATTTCATTCTGTTTAGGCTAGTTCTACAGTAGGCCTACTCCACTATACTATTGTATCTTTACATAGAAAATATTTGTTTGCTACTATATTTAAAAGATAGTAGGCTACATAGCACTTGCACAAGCTTTGATAACAAAGAACACAATTACGAGAGCTGCTTACTATATCGAAATCACAAAATCGCAGTATTTGCCGAACTAATCGCAATATTATAAAATGTAAACTTAATATAATAATTTCAGGTTCGCAGCGACATATATTCCATTTCTCTTTACTGGTAGACATAACCAGCATCAAAATTATATATTGAGGTGAACGTTTGTGGTGATTTGAGCTGTAGAACAGAAAATGGTGAGCATTTGAAGTGCACCTTTTTTCAAAGTAGCCAATGAGAGAGCAGATAGTGAGTCACATGCTCAATTTATGTTTCTGACAACAGATACAGGTAGCCAGCTAGTAGTGATGCGTGGGTTTGGTTCGAACAAGCTTATCAGAAAAGATTGCGGGTGGGTCGGGTCAAAACGTGGCAACGCAGCAGGGATTCTCTGATCCTTGCTCTCTCAAGCACACACTCTATGGCCCAGCTCTGAAGCAGCAGTGCAGATCCTCTCATGCCCTGGCTGTCAATAGACTAATCGGTAGCCATACCAAACTATAAAGTTGGTTAGGCCTGCATAAACTTGTTTATTTAGTAGCATATACGCGATGTGCTACTGCCTATAGGCTATGCAATCAGGTATTCTGCTACCATAGTCTATTGCTAACAGATAAGATAAACAATTAAATAAGCCTATAGCAAGGCTACTGCTCACTCACTTTGCTGTAGCCTGCCGTGGCTCCAGAGATAGGCATAAGAACATGCCCGTTTGAAACGTACGTTAAATTAAAAATCTATCGATATTGACATACAGGCACAAGATGGCTGTTTGCGGGTCAATTCTGTTTGGACAAATGTGTATGTGTACAAGAGAGTAAAACCTGTAATTGTTTTATTTTTATAAAAATGTATGTGCTTTTGTATGTGCTTATGTATGTGAA
The DNA here is from genome assembly GCA_026546735.1 of Forbesichthys agassizii. NCBI lineage: Eukaryota > Metazoa > Chordata > Actinopteri > Percopsiformes > Amblyopsidae > Forbesichthys > Forbesichthys agassizii. The sequence continues at coordinate 2,454,321 of JAODLL010000011.1, forward strand.
TTTTATCAATAGATATCAGCTCATTAATATTTAGATTGATTTTAATTGGAGGATGGATTTTCTGAACTCACCCCCAATAGACGCACGGGGAAACGAACCAGAGAGAATATGACATATCTTGCTAGCAAAGAAATACATTAAGGCAGTTTTTTTTAGCCATGCCGTTTCTTTGCGACTTGGCTGGTTAATAAATATGATTAGCAAACAATAACCTACCATAGTTTACATAGCCTAGCTAGCGCATACCGGTATATTAAAGTGGTTGGTTGGTGTCATGTCCAACCTTTTCATTTTTACCTAAAAATGCCTCCAACCCGATGACGTAACACTGAAAATGCATGTCTAATATACTTAACTGTTATATAATTTAAAAAAATATAAGAAACTTGTCATCAATGCCTCTTCATGCTGAAAATAAATCTCATTGTAGCATAAAATACCACCGTGCTACCAACAAGGGGGGAAAAAAAAGGCAGTAGCAAAAAAGACCCATCAAAAGAGACCAGCAACCGTGGCACGTAAACACACATTTCAAATGTGCGTTTCCACCAATGTGGAATTTCACTGTGGAATGTCACCAAATCACTGCACAGCAAAGGCAGCGTGACGTTTCGTCAAAGCTGCTCTATACATGGAAGGTCTCCCAATTAATTCACCCAATCCATAGCCACATTTACCTGGCACTGAGCCAATCAATCAAGTCTTTTGGTCAATAACAAATTATCTTTAGCGCACACACCACAGACAGCTACAGTGCATCGCTGGTAAACGGTACAATGGAGGAGCAAAGAGGACAAGAATGTTGATTTTGGGTTTGTTTTTATACGTTTGGAGTCGTTTCAGTTTAGTTTTTGAGCAGAAAACACTGAACATAGAACAAGCTATTGCCAACTTCACTGTTCATTCAAACAATTGGTCACACTGTTCAGGCAAATAAGGAATTGGCATCTGTTCTTGTACTGCCGCCTTCTTCTATGAAATGCCTACATACAAAGGTAAACAAAATATGTGTCCCCTGTGTAAACTCTTATAGTATGCGAGTGTGCCTACCTGTACATATATTTATCGAAAAACCCTGAATTGGTTAGTCATGTAGGCTACTGTACATGTACAGAGATGAGCAGACAGTATCATCTACAAGCAGCAAGAACAAGCAAGTAGGCCAAAACTACACCTTTGTTGATAAATTGTATAGCTTGATTTAATTACAATAATACAATTATATGTTCATAACTGAAACCTGTGGGTTCAACCTTTAAAAAACAAACATTCTATAAGCATTTGAATAGTGGAAAAAAAAATGTTTCCCCAATCCGATTATAGTTTTCTTGGCTCAGATATGTTGTGAAAGTATGTCAGGTTATATGGGTGTTGTGCTGAAAAGACATACCATATATACTATGTGGTGTATAAAGGCAAAACCAAAAGTATTAAAATACAGCCAAAATAGCCCTAGACTCTGAAGGGTTTAATACACAGCAGAATATAAATAGATATTTAGATTTAAGGATTAATATGAATGCACAAAACCAGACTATAGAAATCATGCAGGCATTAGGCTCTATGCTCAGACTGGGACATTTCAAACCAGCATTTAGTTAATATACCTTTTGTTGTCGACAGTATGGTTTTCAAAGCACGTTGAGAGATGACAGAACACTAGCCTGAACATGGAAACAATTCTGGGTTCTTTCAGGTATGCCATAAATGATGACTCATGTTTCACACTCCTGCTAAATAAATCTATTAACTTTTGTGCAGTAAGAAACTCCATGTGAACCAGAGTGTGGTGAGTAGGAAAAACTAGAGGGTCAAATTCAGCCAGAGAGCTGTAGCCATCATTACATAAAAGATGGGGTTATGTAACTTCTGTGGGTTCATGTTAAGGAATCTGTGCTAAACACATCCAGATGTGTCAAACAAGACAGAAACCTATACAGAAACATGTATACCCTCACACACAGAAAAGGGAAGGAGAAAATTGGAAGGGGGGGGGGGTATGCAACATAGGAAAAAACTGCCAAGCTACCAAGACTGCAGTGTAATGCTGAGCCATAAGCATGAAAGGCACGTCCTTGTCTCAACCAACCCAGTTACCATAACTCACAGAGCAGCAGGCTGATAGCAAGTTTGATGGCCTTAAAATAATCTAAATGTCTAGTCCTGGACGGAAGGTTAAATCCTTAAAATCTAAATATCACAACCTAGAAATTGGGTACTGATCTGTTATTACCATTTGCAACTGTTCGATGTACTATCTATTAAGCATTGTGTAAGATATTTTATCCCTAATTAACATTATTGTTGCCTATAAAACTGCCCACTCAAAATGTCCAATAGAGAGCACAGTTAATGCACACTGTAGCAACCCTAAATAATAGTACTTTTGTTTATTCTAATGTATCCACAATGCATTTATGAGTTACGCATGGACAAAATAAACATTCAACAGGCAGGGTTAGAAATTCTCAACACTTGCTACGTTCGAGCTCAAATCAAACTCCCTCAGAAGCTCCGTCCCACACATTGAAATGCATTGCGAAGCCCAAGGGCATTGTTACTGCAAGCGGTGTTCCTATTAACAAAGACAGGGCTGTGTAGTACTGTATTCCTTTATCAGCATGCACAGAGAAAAGTTAAGCTAAGGGAATGCAAGGAGATATTTGGTGAATTTGGCAAAGAGTGTATTATCTTACTGATTGATTATAACTAACATTAAGACGTCTAGTGCTAGCAACACCCACACCCTGGTAGAGGCCATTATAGATTTCAGACACCATGGCATGAGCAGAGTGACCCTGCAGTATAAGGCAAGCACAGCAACAGATGTTGGCTGGCCACCAATTCAGGTTACAAGAAACCACATCTATGCTATAGGTTGTAGTGATAGGATTATGGGTAAACATTACACTGCAACCAAAGACGCATAAAATAGGCGTTTCCCACACTGCACCCAACCCAGCTGAGTTTAATAAATGAAGTGCTCCTGCATTATGTTGTTTTTAGGGTTTACTGCAGGGGTGCTTTAAGCTGTTAATTTGTGACTGAAACGTTAGCTGTATTATGGGTGTATACACACCCTACTTCCTGAATGAAGAATTACTTATTCACAAGCCCCACCCACATTTGGGGTAGGGACGTGAGAACCAGTCTTTTCTGCCACAGCACAAAAATAAAAAGTAATTAAATATGAGTTGAATCTGCTTACAGACGCCTATGAATGTTTAATATAGCATTGGGGTGAACCTTTAAATAAAAACAAGGGCTTGATTCAAATGTACCACAAACCTAACGCAGCTGTTCAGCTGAGCTTCAGTTGCATCATTAGTTGAATTGTGTGCCTGGTGATGACAACTTAACCTGGCTCCACGCAGCCCCCGTCACAAAACATGGCTGTAATAATTAACTATATAACATTTGATTTACTAGATACAAAACAAGAAATGCAGTCCTCATAGGAATGATATTCTACAGTATTCAAAATATGGCCTAATTATTTGGTTTATCAATACTTACAGATGAGAACACAGTGTAGGCTAGTTACCCATATACATTTTCCCACACTGGGATAAATATAAAATGTAATTTACTTCCAATAGAGCAGATCATTTTTAGAACCATGACACTGCATTGCCATCACTATAAGCTGACATTCAAGTTTAGAGACCTGTTCAACTACTGTGCCACACCTTTGACATAGAATAGCAATGTCAAAATAGCCAATAAGGGTTGGCGGTATAGCCGAAACCTATCCCAGTATCTGAGTATACAATTTTAGATTGTGTGTTTTTTTGGGGTGGGGGATTAAACTATGAAAGGAGTAATATATATAAATTAGGATTGGGTACTTCTATGGGTATCGACTAAAGACATGCAGATTTTCGACCTGTCTGAACATTGCTACCCTCGCAAGTCAGAACCATAAATACTAGTTGGGGAAACATATTTTAGCTAATTTTTTTTAAAAGTGGTACTTTTTGTTCACGGGCTCCCTGCCTGCACTTGAAATGCTGAAAACATTTTTAACAGTGCAGAGTGTAATAAGATGTAGTGTAATTTAATGGAATTCCAAAGTCGAAAGAGCAGGGGCATCACAAGAGTTCAGATGTCAGCCACTAAACCCGCTCCCACAAGTTGACTCTGTAGATTTTTGAACATAGACTTTCCATATTAATGTACAACCCCCCCGTCACATAGCTTTTCTCAAGAATGAATTTGAACACCTGGCTGGCTCTGGCCATCGTCATCTTTGAAGCACAGCTTCATTATAATGGAATTAATGTATTGCTGTTATTTTTAACAAATTAATTAGAAACAGTTGTCATGAACGAGAAGACTAGGTAGAGACACAACAAACTGGTCTCCCATTTGAAGCCAACCTGAAGCAGCCATTCGATGAATTGCAGGGTTTAGCACATCCGCGTTGTATTAATTTCTCAGCACCGGAGGTTCCTGCTAGTTTAGTGCAGTAATTTTCAGTGCTTTCATTTCCATTTTACAGATCTACTTCATTTAGATGCAGATATTTAATGCTTTTCTTACACCATTGTATGGCAATGTCCGTTTAACAGCTCAAGACTGCGACCATTATTGAAGACAGTGCAACAAAATTTTAGAACTAGGCGCACCAGTGCAACTTGCAAATAAGTTTGCGTTATATGATTACCGCTGCGCCGTTGCTTCTTGAAGTCTCAAATCTGTGAAGCTGTCCGTTTACTGCATTCAAATGAACTGTTGTCAGCTCTCTCCTCATGGCTGTAACGTTTGTATCGCCTTACGGGTGGTTCTCCTTCTCATCGTTCAGTTCTACTTTGGATCATTGAACGCCGGCTATCAGCCTGGCAGCCATCACTACATCGAAACGCTCTTCAGTTACACACCAGATTTACAGTCAACTGCCGGTATTCATTTCACCTATTAAGTTTTAAGTTGTGTGGGTAATATGGGTTTGCGATGGAGAATGTTATTTTAGTTATGTCTTCAGTGTTTTGTTTTATCATTATGCTGTATAACTGCCAATTTTTTTTGCTCGTTCTTCAGTGCTCGTTTGTTTGACCGCCTGCGCTTGTAATCACCTCGTTACAATGATAAACTAAAACGATTCATTTGAATCATATTGAGATTGAATAATGTTTGAGCTAACATTAGCTAGGTATGCTAGTGATAACTTTGTTCTGTTGGCTAAACTATTTTAATGGTCATTGTTGTGCGGTCAAACATTTGAAGCAAGACTTCAGACGATTATCTATTTACAGTGCCCTCTTAGTAGTGGGTCAAATAGGTATTAGGCTATAAATGAATAAATGCTATTACATCATTTAAAGTCGTGTCATTTAATTTCATGTTTTTAATTCAAATAGCAAAGCAAATTGGCGACCCATCTACGTATTTAGTCCCTCGTTTCTGGCACTTCCAAATAATCCTGAACAGAGAACTGATGAAATACAGTTCAACTGTCCAACTCTACAATACTACAGAGTTATCAGTGTTTGTACATGTTTAAAGGAATGGATTTCTAACAAAGTATTTCCAAGTTAATCATTGTATTCGCTTTACACAATCTTTTACATGTTTTATCCATAATTCAATGTGTCCTTAATATTTTACAGTGTATAAGCAGAATACACCACAAATTAAGCAGTCATGTAGTCTATTTGTCTGAAACAAAGCAAATTTTCCTGAATTCCTTGAATACATTTGTAAAGATGTGCTGTAAGAGGAATAGGTTACTAGTCACTTTCTTATAATCACAATATGAAAATGAAGTTTCAGCTACACTAAACAGGCCATCATGCTGTATTCTTTGTCAGAGAAGGTAGTAATAAATTGGTATTTCTATGCAGGCTATATCCAAGGCTTGGCTGAAGTAGGGTTGGGCCGATAGTCGATGCCATCATCCATCGCCGATGGACGACATGCATCACAATGTTTTGCTTGAATCGTGATAAAACCCTTTTTTTTTTACACAGTGAAAACGTTTTAAATCAGCTTTCAGACAAAGTTATAAATATCTAGTGAAACACTGCGTAATACGCTTTTTCCGAGGTTTGCCGAGCTGTTGTGACAAGGATCACCTTCTCTTCCAAACAGATAAATATTGGTATATACAGTATCTCACAAAAGTGAGTACACTCCTCACATATTTGCAAATATGTGAGCATATCTTTTCATGTGACA
>JAODLL010000011.1:2461576-2473668 GCA_026546735.1 Forbesichthys agassizii
AAAAATAATCGATAGATTAATCGACCAAAAAAATAATTGTTTGGTACAGCACTAATTAACATACAATGAAAATAAAATACTAAAGGTGAATAATTGCATAACGGTTATGTTCGCTTAGGTAGGGCTGTCACGATGAAGAAAATGTACATGGATTTAGGTTGGCTTTATCGTCATTTTTTGTTTTTCTTTTGAATGGTCAAGTTTGTGGCGCAGAGCTTCCGAAATAGTTTGATTCTGGGGCATATATAGGCAACGTGATCTCAGTCCGTGATGAGACAATTGTGTAACAGCATAGGCTTTCTACCACTTCAGTACTGGTGTTCTTACTGCAGGTAAACAATGTGTAACATTGTCCGCCAGATGTTTGGCCAAAAGATCAGCCGGAAAATATGACTAATTCATTAAAAGCATATTAAATAGAGCAAGATCAAAAGCCTACACCCCCTTGATATAGGTAGCATGTAGACAGAAAGAAGTGATAGCACAGTAGACCATTTTCCATTGAACATCATATTCCATTTTCTTTCCCACTCTAAATACAGACGTGCCAAAACAATCACTCCAGTGTGTGTGCGCTGCATGGTGAGCTTCCCAGACTACGTACAGCACTTTACTAAACTGTAGTTAAGTGCTGTAAAGCGTGACGTCAGAGTGTCGTAAATACATACACTCCCAAAGGCTACAACCTGCTAATACTGCGCTGGGGAAATTTGTGCTTTGATATCAGACACGCCCTAGATCAGACATATTCCGATTGGCTATCCTCATGAAATAAAGAAAGAAAAAAAAATCAAAATTTAAAACAATGTGGTAACGGCGGTTGCTTGCCACAGCCTGTGGTTGGGTTAGCAACACCGCGGTAATGTGATTATCGCGACAGCCCTACACTTGGGTATAATTTATGGGACATACATACCACACAGGAATACCAGAACACTACTGACACCTACTGGCGGTTATTTAACTGTGATTTCACATTTCTTGTTTGTATAAAGGCTTAAAGGTGAACATTTATTTAGGGTCCAAGCAGCGAAGCTGCTGGATCCCTATTGTAATTGAAAGGATTATTATTGTTTCCCATTCTGCCACAAAACTACATGGGCAGCAAAAACTATACAAACTACAGACACCAAAACTTTGCAGATATATCCCAAACGCGGTAAAGATCTCACGAAAATAATATTGTATCCAGACACCTCTAGGTGGTGCTATAACAACCACATTTACGTTTTTGCTTATATCTGGAGAACATGCACTGGGCTATAAATAAGCTTTTAACTTCCACATGTTCCCTGAAGGCTCCCGAATCGAATGGGCATAGTCGCGCACATTTCCGCCTGGAAAATGTTTCCACCGTTTTGAAAAAACTAAATGTTCATGCAAAATGAACTATTCCGAGGCCGTTCATCCAATTCTTACATTTGGTACAAACCATCTACACACCATGCTGACAAAAAGTTGTATAAAGAATTATGATCTGACTTTCCGTTTCAAAGTTGGGCACCAATCAAATTTGAAGGCGTGGCCCAAAATTACTGTTTCGCCTATATTTTATGATTTCCATGTGTAAACTTAATGAAAATTGATAATAGTAATCAGAACAACATTCTCTAGCACACACAATTTGGTCAAATTTTGTCCCTAGGGGGCACTACAATTGACAGATGTCATGATCTCAAGAACTGTTTTAGCTAAAAAATCGTCTTGAAACTTTGTGCTTATTTAGTGTAGCGCATGAATAGTACAATTTAAATTTGAAACATTTTGGCCACAAGGGGGCGCCATAATTAATTTGCATGTTTGCTTATATCTCAGCAACCGCATGAGTCAGATTAAACCGTTTTTACGTTATGAGCCAATGAACTTGTAAGGTATTGCCCATATTGACTACTGACAATATCTTGTGATGTAAACATTCAAAATCTATGAAACTGGAAACACCTCATCCATCCTAGTTTCTGTGGAAGATCCTAAAATGTGGTGAGATCCATAGGGGGCGCTATAAACGAACATTTCATTTGAGAAACTTATTTTATAGAGTTGACCACAAGGGGGGGGGCAGATTTAGACTGTTTTATTTTTGTAATTTGATGTAATAGAACAAATGATCCAGAAGATGGCAGCAGAAGACCTTACAAAAAAATGTCCTGGCTAGCCAAAGCAATAACACCACTAATGTTATGTTAGTCATTTTGATCAGGACGAGCTAGACAACAATGACCATGGAAAAGTAAGGAAAATATTAGTAGTTCCTTTTGGAACTAGTAATATACTAATTTACTACTACTACTAATTTGCTTTTGATTTGATGGAATATTATGAATATTATTTATTGTTTAGCTCTAATTGTTTTGTAGTTAATGTAAGATGGGTAGGTCAGGCTATGGGTCCGTCTGTCTTAACAGGATATGGGAGTTGAACAGGATTTCTGTCCACTAAATATAAAACTTCATTATCTTCAAATCCATGGCAGTCTTAGATATTATTTTATCTGAAAAAAATTTGCTCTACAAAGTTTGCATTGTGTGCATTCCACTGCGTTTAACATTGGTATAATTCCACATCTTATTTCTCTTGCTGAGGACACTGAACCGCTTCGACAGAAGAGTTGATGCTACTGCTGCTGTTCTGCTGGGACACCGATGATCGCTGCTTGCGGCTATATTTTATACTTAGACATGAAAACCGCCCAAGTTATCAAGATGCTGATGTGCGGCAGCCGCCTCAAACGCTCTTATTCATGAAAAAAACCTGGCTGCAGGTGCCGTTTACTAGTGTCTGGTCAGCGATTGTTTTGGATGCAACTTTTGCTCTAGCAGGAAATTTATAAACAGACGACACAGTGCATCAGATTCAGGTAGGCTAAAATCAAATCATAGCTCACCTTTTTTGCAATGGCCGGATCGGGACAGTGAATTGCTGTTTTGTTTTACTGTCCTGAAGTTATGTTTAACTGGGCCCGGGCCATCGCTATTGTTGAGCCATGCTATTATACATGCTTCATGTTGCATCATGTGTTAATTTTGCCAACTCGGCGCTCATTTATAGAATACAAACTCTAACCAGCTTATGGCATGTGCATGGCTTGTGGTGAAATCACTGGATAATTAACATGATTGTTATTCATGCGTTTGTTTAACATGTCAAGTTAAATAATAATGTCAGTGCATTGCTGACAGTGTTTATAGCCACAGCCTATGGACTTCCCAAAGCTGCCACCTACTGATTCATAATGCCCATCCAGCTGTACCAATCGCACAGACACTGCGATTAGAAAGAAGGAAAAAATATAAAAACACAAAGACCCCAAAACTCTCGTAATTTGACATTGATCTAACTACATATTATACGCTTTACAATAATGTAGTCAGCAATTGCAAGCCATTTGTAAGCTAATACACATTTAGTCAAATTCACCAAAATATCAACTCACATTTTGGCTATCTTACTGTTCTGTGCATGTTGAAAAATGAATCTGATACTTCTATACAGCCCTGGTGCAGAAAATTGTAACAAAGTGCCCAAAAAATAATTAGCCTCACATTAAAGCAGTAGTACTACGCTTTGCTTCAGAAAGCATTTCAATGTGTGAAGTGGTGCCAGAGGGCTGCGGACGAATATTGTTAGCAAGCGTTTTTGAAAATGACTAACCTGCCCGTAAGTTTATTTATTTTAAATAAATTGCTGTAAATTACATTAAATAAGGTGACAGTTAATCAAACATAAAGACACGGCTCACCTTATGCACTTCAAACCGGAAAATACCCTTTTTGCCAAAGCCTTTTAACATGACATCACTAGTATTTACTTTCAGAGCTCAGCTGATACTGTGGTCTCCCCACCCTTCCTTTTTTTTTTTTAAGCACAGGCCAAACCTACCTCAGATTATTCAAATCAATCCATCTAGCCATATTTTTCATGTGTGCATGGAAACCATAGCCATGCTGAGTCACTGTTTTCAGCAAACAATAATTAGATTGGGTTTACTATAAATCTGTATATATCTAGAGACATTTTCTACAAAAAAATATGAACGTATATTTAAAAGAAAAAAAAGGGGGAAAAAAAGGACATTTCAAAGACAAGAATATGATTTATATACACTGTTGTGTATTAAAGTTGTCTATTAGTTATATTTACACATTTTGTCAGTAAATGTTATTCTTGGCTTTATCTAAGAATAACATAACCAAAGTTGGTTTGTTGATCATGCTCAACAAACCAACTTCTTAGGAAGGTTAATTCCTCTTTGTAATTACTCGAGTCAATTCAATTTGTAAAGTAAAAGACAAATGTTACTGTAGGATAAAAACTTTTTTTTTAAAACGTATGCAATGTCAGGATTCTAGAGCCGCCTCTGCCAATAGGTTGGACATTTCCTTATAGGATACAAAAGCAGCAGTCATCCATTGCAATATGATGCATCACGTCCTCCAATTAGCTGGAGATAGTTACATTCAACACCACATTCATACACAATACTTTTAATTGCTCTACACTTGATTGTAAAACAACATTTAAAACTATTAATCTTAAATAGGACAAGACTATGAAAAGATATTAAAAATTCAAAAAGTGCCTGTTGCGTGTGACCCAAAAACAGAAATTGTCTGTATTTTGTCAAACACGGTTCTTTAAAGTTACAAAGATATGTAGGCCAAAGGTCCAAAGGCAACAGGATGGGGTGGTAAAAAAAAAAAAAAGCTGGTTGTTAATAATCTACTGTGCTTCACAAGTCACCAAGTCACTAAGTCCATTAATGCCACTGACCCACCTGGCCATGTATTTTAATTTTTAAACACTTTTATGACCCAAATGGCAGTGGTCTGATTGAAACTCTCGGTGGAATACATTTGCAAGCCCCCACAGAATAAAAACCTCAGCGCATAACTACAGCACACACATAGAACCCACAGCATACCTTACTACAACCCCCACGCAACATGTCTTCCTGGTTTCAGCTTAAAAATCAAAACATGCACTTGCTCTGTCGGCAGCTCACTTTTGAGCCCTGTAGATAGCAATGTTAGGTTTCAAGGTTGGCTCATTTTCTTGTTGCATTAAATGTACCCCATGCTGTATGGTCTACTGGGTGATTAGCACCTGAATGGCAATGAGCAGTATCACCTCTGTCTTGGTCTTGACCCTTCTACTACTAAGAGATAAGTCGGTTCTATTGTCATTAGCACTTAGGGCCTAAATAACCAACTGCAGACTGGGATGTTAGGGAAGAACATGTATGTATGTAAAAATAAATAAAAAAATAAAAAAAGGAGGACACAACCCTGTTTGTGGTTTCTAAAAACATCACCTTCTGGTTAGCATGGTAAAAGCCATTCAGTTATGTTATAATAATGAAGCTCAGTGTCAAGTCTCCAACATACTGTAATGATAACTCATACTTACATTTTAACATGACGCTGCTCAATATCCACTCTGGCGAGCTCTTCCTCCTCAAGGTCAGAGTCCCCCCCTGAGCTACTTTCTGTCACATCCGAGTCAAAGGCTCTCTCTACTGAATGCAAGTTGGTGGTCCCGCTCAGGTAAAGCCTCTCCAGCTCCGATGGCATGGATCCACTTCTCAGGAAACGGCCAAGGCTATCCCTGCCACCTGAGGACATGTGACGCCCTGTTCTCCAGGCAGTCGGAGTTGTAGTCTCCTGCTTGCGGTTCCCAGGCAGGAGATGGCTAAGAGCGGAGTCCAAAAATCCACCTAACTGCTGCTGAATGTGGCGCTCCACTTGCTTAGCCTGAACCACCTGGAGGCGCTTACGCAAGCGCTTCAGGCGGTTTTCAATCTCCTCTTGGCGGCTGCTGTTGAGCAAGGTGCGCTCCCTCACCTGTGCATCTAGGCTCTCTAGGGAGAAAGACATTGGAACCAATGGCTGTGGTGCAGGTGAGCATGAACGGGAACCCTGCTGACTGCTACCTGGTCTCTCTCCACCAGTCTCTGGTGGTTGACTGAGAGACATGTGTGCATTTGACTCTTTTAAGTAGACCTGTTCATTAGGGTTGCCATGATCAAAGGAGGAACGTGTAGTAGACTGGATCTGTGGTGATTCAATGTTCTTTCCATCTACATTTTGTGAAACCCCCATGGAATGCTTTTGTTTAAGGGCTCCTTTCACTTGGGCATGACCTGATAAAGTTCCAGACAAGTTTTCAGAGTCCAAAGGCAGATTCTGAGACTGCAAGTCCGTAGTGGTGGCACCAGAGGGTTTGCCACCATTAACAACCACGCAGCCAGAGCTAGGCATGGTGGACAACTTCTTGGCCAGGCCGTTGACAGGTGCCATTGGCTGGCCACTGCCGTTGGTGCTTCCACTCATGAGGCTTTTGAGCTGGCCACCAGAGAGTTCTATTGCCTGCTTCTTCCTGAGCAGGAAGTCTCCTCCTCCGTTAAGCAGAGAGCTGGGCAAGATTCCGTGGCTTTTCAACACAGACTGTTTGATGAGAACTCCTTGCAGTTTGATTGACTCCTTTGTTGAAGGAACAGGTGTCACATCAGCATGAAGGTAGGAAGCCACCAGCGGCTGCAGCTTTCCCAGAGCAGATGCCTGGGCTGTGGTGTCGACTTGTGATTGCTGCTGCTGGACCTGTTGCTCCTGGTCTCCACCACAGAAGTCAAGAGGGCACTCTTCAGACACGCCCTTGCGCTTAGCAGTGGCACTACTATGGATGATGATGTTGCTGGCGTTACCGTTGTTTTCTGCACTGCCCGGTGAGAGACTGGAGGAAGGGGCAGCCAGTTTGAAGCGGATGTGGTGAGCTTCGGCTGGGGCGTCGGTGAGAGCGGGCGCCATCGCAGCCATGCAGTGCAGAGGGACGGGCACCGCGGCCTGCTCCACACCACCCGCTTACTGCCCCACCAGAGGACAGCCTGGAAGAAGATCAACTTAGTGTCAAACACTTTAGATCATTCAGCAACTTAAAAAGGTTATCATCAGTGCATCATTCCATAACCATGGCTGGTAGTAAAAATGTATTCTGGTTCAGTAAATTACATGCATACAAATTCACGTGCACGCAAATGAAATATGTTCCCATTTTTAAATTGCAAGGAAAGCAAAACAAAGAGAATGTACCATTATTCGGCCCAACATTGTCTAAAATTAACTGAAAAATACAAAAATCAAGTGGCTACCTATGATTAATCGATTTCAAAATAACGTTATCAAATCAACTGTTGACTCACTCACATTTTGTTGACCTGCTGGCTGCAAAAATGACTAAAATCATACTGCAGGAGAACCAAGCAAGATTTAGCAAAATGCTATAAGAACATCAGCTATAATCAAACTGTTAACGCTATACATTTGTAAATTCAGCATCCACACCATTTAAGTGAAAACTGTATTTTGATTGAGCCATGACTACAATAGCGGGTTGGTGGTATGGTCTTGGGTGGAATTCAAAAGCTCTGGACAGAGAAACAGTATATAATAGAAACGCAAATTGACTACATAAAAATTACAGCATAAAAATGCCAATTAATACTTCCTGCTTTAACCATGTGTGTGTGAAACCATTAGCGCAATTACTTAAGAATTCATCCCTTCAATGAGCTCTTGGAATCCAATGCTTCTTAATGAGAAAAAGGCAAAGACGATGCAAATTATTCAAACCCTACTGCCCCACATGTGCCTTGGTTAAGTCAGTGTGTAGCAGGGTTTCATATTAAGGTGGATTTAGGCCTCAGTATTAGTCCAAAGTACATTATGTCACCCTTTCCTCTTCATGTGTGTGTGTGTATATATATATATATATATATATATATATATATATATATATATTTTTTTTTTTTTTAAACGTGCATTGTATACAGCTTCCCAGTGTTTCATGTGGCACACATAACTAGGGCATTATTATGCGTTGAAACAAATAATTGTACAGGAAGCATTGTACATCGACAGTAATATGAAACATGTGATCATTTATCTGGTTTAAATCGATGTGAGGGACATCGCTTCCAAATTACCCAAGCAATAAAAACATGTTTAACTCTGTAGTCTGGGATAGATGAATGGGGCTCAATATTGCACCTATGCGCGCACTACGCCATGTTGGTATTTCAGAAGATTATGCAATGCAATTCACCTAAATAAACCACCCATTCCGTTTCAAACACACACTACAAAATACATAAAGCCGATCGTAATAGGCCATCTTACAAAATAAACTTGAATGTTAATTGACACTGTAACACATTGCTTAACACATTATCTTACTAGCTATAATCGAACGGATTGTCATCTAACGTTACCAAAAAAGACAACCTCGAAAAATGTCCCTGGTGTTTACATATACATACACATACATACACATACATATAATTAATGTAAAAAAACACACACAAACACACCAATACGTCGATGCATTTCAGTCGTAACAATTTGATTGACTGCAACATTTGCCGAATATGGTGTTATATGATTATACAACACTTGTGGGATGAACTGTCTGTCAATTACGACTTGGTAATCAGAAGGCTTTTTTCAACAAAATAACATCCACCAAATATCTACCTAAACCAAGGCACCAACATACCGTGTGAAAATGATGCGCTTCAATACTGGCTAACGATAACCTAGCACAAGAAAGCTGCTGATGCAAGAAACCCAGCTTGCTAACAAACTAGCATGCAGGACTAATAAGATATTTACAATTCATGTCAACACATACATCGCATTCTTGCCTATCATCTTACGGTACAGCTGATGTACATCATTCGGGGCTGCCAACTTGCAACTTCAGCGTTGTTAGACAACAATTGAGCCACTAGAGTGTTATTCCAACACGGAACGCAAATGTTCAATTAATCATTATGTTTAATTTGTTTAAGGTAAAACACAAAATGTCGCTGAGAATACGTAAACTGAATTGAAACGTTCCGCATTAGTAATGGAAGCACATACGTCTGTTTGGCAAAAGCAATGTAATAGTAAATGACCACAACTTATTTTATTCAACGCGTTTAAGACAGAGCGCATACACGATAGACATTGCAATCGAGATAATTAACTGCGTAATTATCTGATCGAATCGTTTGTACACTCCTTCCTTCTGAGTTTAGTATACCGTTAGTGGAGAATCAAACAGTACGTAATGCAGATATGTCAAAAGCCGAGAAGTTGGGAGTAGACATAGTCAGTATTGCTAGCTCGCTAACAAAGAAAAAGGAGGAACCTACCACGTGACGAGGTTGCACTATCCGAGGGAATTTCGGCAACAATCCCCCGCAGTTTTGGTTAAAAAAAAGAGAAACTGCACTGTTACCAACAAATATGCGTATCTGTGTAGTTACTCTGCCATGAATACGTCCAAGAATGCAACCAAACTATCGGAGGTCCCAATTTACAAAGCCGCTTGGATTCGTTCCGGAATCAGGCAATGGGCGAATCAACGAACTACACCTTGCTCGTCAGCTAGCGCGCTAGTCAGCTCGCCTCGCTGCTATAACGAATTCACGATCAGGCCGGAAAATGGTCAGTTCTGCCAAAAAAAGACTTAAAATGCAGCAAAATGTACAACAATCCTTTATCACCGAGTCCAATTCTCAACGAGTGAAGGCAATCCAGACGCTAATTTACCGCGAGCCTTTTTTCTCGTTTTAGGGAGAGACGCTTAGAAAATGGCGGCTAGCTCCTCTCCCTCGGATTTGAGTCTGACAAACATAGAAGTGCAGTGTGTGTGCGTGTGTGCGTGCGTGCGTGTTGCCTGCTGGTAGGCGGGAGACATTTCTCATACTCACCACTAGAGTAAAGGGCAGATAAGAAACGACATAAAAACTCAAAAGATGATGCCACATGAGGGCATTGTCTTCCAAAAGACAGCGCAAGGTCTAATTCTGCACTTGGGGAATACTGAAAACCATCTACTGAAACCACGAGTAGATACAGGGTACTCTAAAATGCATATGTAATTTCCTCCTTACTGATAAACAACACGTGCCACTGAGAAGCAGTCCTTACTACAGAATAACGTTATAGTTGTATTAAATGTATAATGTAATCCATTACATTTTTTGAAGAATAGTAGAATATTTAAATGGTATAATCTACCCAAATAGGCTATATATTGTCCTATTTATTGGACTAGATATTGTTTTGTAGAAATTACTTGAAGGTGGTGATGTACCATTCACAGGAAGTGAACATAGACAATCCGCATGACAATGTCTTCCTGTTTATCATAATTACTGTCTTTTTGACAGGATTATATTGAGGGGTGTGGGGGGTTTGTCTTGACACTGACTACATCTATGTTCAAGAAATCATCCATTTCATGAACATTCTGAAGGCACTTCAGTGGCCACTTCAAGGAGCTCTTCCACAACATACTGCCCATGCCTAGTTGACATCCCAAGTACCTAGCATAGATGTATAGTATTGAGGCCCAACCCATACCTTTTCTAGACTAAATGAGTTTTACATTTAGTTGTTATTTTAAAATGAATATGCTATGAATGACGCTGTAACGCAATTCCTTGTATTACTGTTATTTTTTAACTGTTTGCAGTAATCTACACGATGTTTTGGTCATTAAAATAAATAAATTGAATCAGTGTGGTTGCTGTTTGGATTTACTACTAGTTACATGTTAACGTGCTGAGCATCATTCACATTTGTCCTCCCAGTTTGAATTAAAGTGTGCAAGTTAGCGAACATATAATTTGTTGCTGTGTTAGATGACAATGAGAAACTTATTAAAATAATTCCAATCGTATGTTTGGCGATCTATTCCCATAATCCCAGTACGGTACATGCAATGCGACATTAACATTTCTAAGTCTGATATGATATTGTACAAAGCGGCAATACCTTCAACTCCATTATTGAACAACTCCATGCAAAATTCCGGAAAGGCATAATTCCAATTGCAATTGAGCCACCTGAAAGACATGACAAACAAAACAAATGTTATTTTTGTGCAATTCAAATTTTCGGCAGATAAAATATCAGGTTGAATGAACAGTAAAGTATGGTCTCGTTGGTTCCAGTCCGTAAGCTAATGGTGGCTAGCAAACTGCAGAGACGTTATTATTTCAAATGTATCACACAAAGTTCAAGGTGTTTATGGGGGTCAGTGTTGATTTTAGACACGTAAATCGTGGACATTAAATTATCTGAACTGTTATGCTATGTCCAATGTTTTGTTTGACACTGATGTGTGTGTTATCATTTGCAGGACTTTCTTGTATTGAGCTTACTGGAAGCTAGGTAGCCCAGCTAACATTTAACACTGCAAAGGTACGCCGACGTTGCAGGCTAGCCGACCAATCCCAACTAAGTTAGCTCACATGCTAAAGCTTGTTAGCTTATGTGCTTCTCAATTCCAAACTGACTTACGGATGACTGCCGTTAATTGCATATTTGGTACAAAAGTTGACAAAAAAAACTACCAAATTACAGACCGTATAAAAACGTTGTACAGAACAAGGGCCCTTTCCTGACACTTAAAACTTAAAAGAAGATATAGAGAAATATATTACACAAAATCTTACTTACCTTCTTGTCCTGTTACTAACCGTTGACGATTTGATAACAACCAGCCTTCGGTGTATCCATTGGTCAGTATCTTGAATACGTGTTTTCTATTGGTCGTCGTTGCCGTCAGTAAGTGCAAATACCCGTACAGCGGAAATGTGAGCTAAAGTTAATCGCAAGAAACTTCATTATTTCAAATATTGATTTCATTATGAAACACTTTCTCCTCATTCGTGGGATTACAATAATTTATAAATCAGTAGATCTGCCCCACTCCCAATTTAGATTTATACATCCAAAAATCTGGATGTCATCTGTTCACAGTCGAGTTGTATATGCAGTCTGGCCTATCAACGAAATTGCAATTGTTCGTTTCATGAGATATTCCACAAAAATTACAAAAAGTATATATTTGATAGCTGAAAGTTAACCACTAGAAATGAATACATAAATAATAAATAAATGCTGTTAACTGCATATAATCGAAAACTAATTATACGAAGTATGTATATATATGTATGTATATGTATGTATGTGTTTGTATATATGTGTATGTATATATGTGTATGTATGTATATATATATATATGTATATATGTGTATGTAT
>JAODLL010000011.1:2473768-2487516 GCA_026546735.1 Forbesichthys agassizii
GCCTCGTCGTTTTAAGGTTAATTGATGTCTAGATATTTCTAAATATTATTTATAGCTCTATCGAACTATTGCATGATTTTTCTGCTTTATTTAACATACTTCGTTTCGAAAGGTCACTGAATTCGGCAGGACACATAATTAGGCTTACACCGGTCCTCAGAGGTACTGCAAATTCTTTGATATTAAACTATACAAATACAATTCCATGAATAAAACTGTCAATTGTTGTAATGGCTTAGTTAGTGGCTTACTTACATGACACTATAGGTCGCCTTACACATTATTGTTGGCCCGGCAACAAAAAAAAATGGTATAGCCTACCATATGTAATAATAGGTCTCTGTTCTGTTTCTAAGCCAAGCAGTTACTTGGTCTGAAAAACGTTGAAGACCTCTAGATTAAACATTTGGAAGAGGTTAGTGTGTGTGAAGAACTGAAGGCAATTTTTCACACAGCAACATATATTCTCAGTGTCATGCGCGAACAGGTTTTAACCTCAATTTGACATGTCCGATGGACTATTGACAAGTCGCGGCGAAATTACACGAAAGCTCGCGAGATCAGGATGGTATCGTGAGGCTTTACAGGTAGCCTCGCGAGATCGAGCTCCCGTTTGAGTTTTCCGCGCGCGAACTGTCCGATCAAAAACCTGGCCAAGATTATCCAACTCTGTGAAACTGTCTGGAAATTAACGTCCTTGAATAAATGTTGTTATTTCCATTTTAGCCAGAAAAAGGATGTTAGAAAAATCAAGGAGGAGCTTCGAATTTTAAGAATGTTGCGCAATAGCCTAGAGTTGAAAGGGGGAGGGGGTATGGGGGGACATTACGAACACGCCCATTCAGCCCTGAGCCCTTTGCATGTAACGTATTTTGTCATAATGTTAAAACACTTATTCTTTATTTTTTATTATTGTTTATTTGGTTGATGTATGTTAAATATATCCCTCTGCAATATATTGGGAATATTTCTGCACCTTGTAGCCTCTTTCCTACCTCTATAACTTCTGCAAAACAATCCATCGGGGGTTCAAAGCCCATGCTCTGGCAACAATCAATGAAAACATATGAGACACTTAGATTATGTGTCTAGTAGACCTACGGAATTTAAAATAAAATAGCCTACGCACACGAATTCAAGTTCAAATTCAGTAGCTATTATACAATACACTATTTGTTTTACTAAAATTACCCAGGTGCGTAGGGACTTACCTGTTTAATAGAAAGAGATGTGGGTGCACTTTGAGATTCAGAGGTCGGCGGTGGAAATACTGTAGGAATCGCACCACGAGTCAAAACAGCATAATAATTTTTATGACCTCCTTTGTAGTCGGTATCACAGAAATGGTCACAGCATACACGCAGATTGAGTGTCTTGCTTATGAGCACTGTTGTAAACTTCGGATCAAACTGTGGATTTCGAATGGCTTTCACCCATTGGCTGCATATCTTGGGATCCGTAGGAAAAACGTGGAATTTCTTTTGGATGGACGTGCTACGGGAATTTCCACAGCCGGGTACAGAACACTTCATTGTCCCACGCCGCACGCACTCTTAGAAAGTTGGACAGAAATGTGAATGTTCCTGTTCTTTAGTTCCAATAGGCCTGTGTTTCAGATCCTGTTTGGTGTCCCTCTGTCGGTTGGTTAGCCTACCTGCTCGCTACCACAACGAATGCGCACAATATATTTGCCCCATACGATGAGCAGAAACGGTGCCAATCGAAAGCATTCACGCTTTTGTACCCATAGGCGACAGAAGTCTGCCGTATTTGTGTTGAGTTTCCTGCTCTCTATATTATCACCCCTGCACCTCCTCCATTCTCCTCCCCCCAACTGTGCGAACCGTTCTGTGAACTCACTCGGCCAGAATGGGGGGTCGGGTTTTGGGCAGAGAACCAGTTTCAACCAACACACTGTTACAGTATATTTTAACTGTAGTACGCCGGTTATAAAACCGTATAGCCTACCCTGTTAGATATTTATTAACTTAGTTTGAGATCTACACGTTTAGTGTAAACTGTAGCCTATAGACCACCTGAGGATGGATTCATGATTTTATAGGTGTGTGTGTGTGTGTGGCAGATGTCAGGAAAATAGCTTATCTTGTTGTGTTTTTGTGGAAAGCAGTATATATATGCCTATAGTCATTCTGAGTTAGGTCATTGGATCAGGCTTGCCTGGGATATTATTTGAGCCCTGAAGATGGCTAGAGTTGTTCTTTTGTGGCGATTCTGAGATTTTGTGTTTGAGTCAACAGCTGTTTTGGGAATTTGTATGTAGCTTGGGAAGAGATAATATCTATCATCAAGGTTGATTGGCCTTATCATCAGCCACTGTTCTGTGAATTTGTATTTTGGTTGGGAAGGTATAATCAAGTGTTGAATGGCGTCATCATCAGGCTTCATCAATCATTTGCATAGTATACCTCGATCTTAACTACAAAATATTATTTTAATATATTGAATGTGAGTATAATAGGCCTATTAGCGTGTAGACCAAGGAACCCACGGAAACTCAATTACCCAAAACGATTTGGGTAATTGAAACAGGCAAACAGGCTCTCAGTTGTCTCAGTTGACACGAACATGCAAAACGAAACAGCGGCCTATCTATTGTCCGTGGCCCTGGCCTACCCCAATGTGTTGGGGATGTGGTAACGGGCTGTACACAGGCGACTGCGAGATATGACCAGAGGGGGGCGCCGCTGTCAGAAGAGTTCAATTTTTTCTTTGATTGAAAATGCCAGAATGCATTACAATGCTATATCTTGTTGTTATTCAAATATATTTGATTTGAACTCCAAACTAACACTTTCATATAATAGCATGATTTCATAATAAACAATAACATAATACACACATGGCCTCTAATTTACTCTGCTACAATAAAAATGCAATTTCAGCCATTACAGCCTTCATCAGGACAAGTAAGTAGCTAATAACATAATGTATTAAACCACGATGTGTGACTAGATCATGCAGTTTGGTTTCACACACAAAGTTTTGATTGAAAACATGCCGACATTTTATAAATGAGGAACTAGGCTACCAGTAAGAAAATATAAATACAAATGAATGAACACCAAAAGTATTTTTTTCCCTTCTTTTTAACTGGGGGCAGGATGTTATAGAAAACTCCTTATCGGCCACTCTATACTGTCTCTGATTATAGCCTTCCATAACCTACACTACAGATTATAGGCATGTAGCCTAGTTTAGGCTACTATACATACATTCAACTAACCTTTATTTTTCCTCATGCGCAGTAACAGCGCAGTATTAAGTGCACGAAATGCGGAAGTACCGTAACTACATGCCAGTTTGTGTGGTTGTGTAAAATGTGAAATTACAGCAGACGACCTGGCTCCTTTCGATTACGTCACGAAGCTGAGTCACTTATGCGTTCGTTCATATATTACGTCCAACTTCTGGAATAAATGCGTAGGTATTATTTCAGGTCACAGCGCGACTGGGGCAGGGAGGATGGAGCAGCGTCCCGAAACGCCACTTTTTACGTTCGGCGTGATCGCTGACATCCAGTACGCTGACGTCGACGACGGGTGGAATTTCGCCCGTACCAGACAACGATACTACAGAACCAGTCTTCAGTTGCTGAGGAACGCAATTGACAGCTGGTCAACCACAGATGTCAAACCCAGCTTCATTCTTCAGCTGGGCGACATTATAGACGGGTTCAATAAGCGACATGACGCGTCAAAGAGAGCACTGGAAACGGTGATGAAAGAGTTCAGCTCAATTCCTGTGACTGTCCACCATGTGTGGGGCAACCATGAGTTTTATAATTTCACCAGAGACACGCTGTTCCACTCGAATCTCAACAGCACCCCCTTCTGTGACAAAGGTATAGGGGTACAGATTGGGTATATTTATGCATATCACTTCAGCCCGGCCCCCAGGTTCAGATTCATTGTTCTGGACGCCTACGATGTGAGTCTCCTGGGAAGAGAGCAGTCGGACCCAAAGTACGTTAATGCACTTCATCTTATAAAAGAGCACAATAGCAACGCGGATCTTAACCAACCTCCAGGTAGCTATAGCAGCGTTATGATAATAATGAGTTTCTGATTAGTCTCTCAATGTCATATGTGTAGGCCAGGCTACTACTGTATTTAACTTATTCCTGATAATTGAGTGATTCTTTCCATCCAGACTGCAGCGGTCTTGAGCCACGGTTTACAATGTTCAACGGTGGGTTCAGCAAAGAGCAGCTAGATTGGTTGGATGCTGTCCTTACCAGTTCTGATGAGGAAGAGGAGAGGGTCACCATTGTCAGTAAGTGAAGCATCTAACATTTATACTCTACTGTGTGGGCAATATCGAAGTACTTGCTGATATGAAATATTTTATTTCATAGGCTGTTGTGAAGTTTATTTAAGCATACAGTAAACATATAGGCCCTTGTAGGTGATTGCAAGCTAATACACTCTGTCAAATTCACCAAATATCTCCTCGCAGTTCAGCTTGTTACCATCCCTGTGTGCAGAAAAAATAACATGATAACGTACACAGCCTTGGCTCCGTAAATAGTAACACACACAAAGTGGCAAAGATCACACTGACCAGACAGACCAACAAACTGTTTTGGGGTAAAGTAACTTTGTTTCAGGCCATGCATAGTAGATGTAGCTGTCTGGGCACGCCCACTTAACACGCCCACTTAAAGGCAGGGATATTGTCATTCTCAAGAATGCTTGCCAACTTCTAGCTAAAATCATAACAACCTCCTTCAGATGCTCCGCCCCAAAACATTGAAACACATTGCAAAGCCAAGTGGCATTGTTGTTGTGAGCGGTGTTCGCCACATTGCTTGTGCTCCTATTCACGGAGGCAGGGCCGTGTAGAAGTACAGGATTATCATTTCAGCACGCACAGAGAACGCTAAGATAGCGGAATACGAGGAGACGTGGTGAATTTGACAAAAAAGTGCATTGGCTTACATTTGACCATTTCCCAAGCCCCACCTTTTTCACTTGTCCTACCTAGTTACTGTAACTAGGCAGGACAAAGCGCCATAGAAAGCTATTACAGTAAAACAGACAGCTGACGGAAGGTTCCGTCAGATTCCAAAAATGTCCAAAGATTCCGTTCATAGTTTTCAGTCACGTGACCTGCGCGATCAGATGGCGGGCAAAACAATAGATTAAAATGGCGGCTCACATTTCCTTTGTTATCTTGCCTTTGGTGAAATGTTGGCTGCAAATACGTGTATACTTGGACGGCTGCCATGTTTTGCCCTGCCCGGGAAATTTTTATCGTTAATTATCGTAGTTGTTCCATTATGTCTTGACATACAAGCTGAGTTATTGTGACAAAGAATTTCCCCTAAGGGATTAATAAAGTATTTCTGATTGATTCTGACAGGGGCAGGTTTTATGGCACAAATCCATAATCTTCTTCTCTCTGAGTTTTCCTTTTCTGATGGAATTCTATAGGAACACATCCCAGGGATGTATCCTCATTGGCTAGTGCATCCGATAGCACAACAACTATCCTGCATTTTGCCCAAACGAAAGTAACAGTATAATTTGTTTCCTGGCGGGCAGCGGGAAATTAGAAGGAAAAAACGTCGTTTTGCCCTCCAAGGGGGCGTTCCCCTGAGTACGTGACGTTACGGGAAAACTATGAATAGCTGACTGTACACTTTTTTTTTAAGAGACGGGAAGCGTTCCATTGTTGCTTCCATTGAAATGCGTTCACTGATCTGTGTTTGTTGGTCCCCACAGGTCACCTGCCGGTGCACCCCGACGCCACCGAGCCGATGTGCCTCGCCTGGAACCACGGCGAGCTGCTGGCGCTGCTGCGTCGCCACGGCAGCGTCGTGTGCTTCATGGCCGGCCACGATCACGAAGGCGGCAGCTGCCGTGACGACGAGGGGTCAAGGGCGCACCATGTCACACTGGAGGGCGTGATCGAAACGCCGCCCGGCGGCGCCGCCCATGCCATGGTGTGGGTGTACCCCGACAGGATGGTGATGAAGGGGAGCGGCAGGGTTGGGGACAGGGAGATCGTGTTTCCATGACGACCAACCCCCCCTTCTTCTATAAGCAGGGACACACACACACACGCAGAGGCCTTGTTCTGTAAAAAAGCCAAAGGGATTTTAACTTGAATAAATACCTCACGCCATGCCGCAAGACAGGGCGGTCCTCCATGTTGTGATCAATTTAATGACGTATATATAATTGTATTTATTATTTGGAGTGTTGCAGTTAATTAACATGCAGACAGACTTATTATTAATGGTTATGGTTTGACTATATTTATTTATGCAGCAAAAATTATTAGTATTCTAATTGAAAAAAAAGTCATTTTTAAAATGCTCGTTGTGCATTCAATCCAATTATACGGAAAAGAAAATTATACGGACGTGTCTTCCAAATTTTACTTTGAAAAAATCTTTGATGAATATTTATGTTTAAATGTCTAAATTGCACAATACTGGGATATTTGAATATTTATTGAATGACCTGGCCTATATGGCAACAATAAATACAATGAAGTTGCATTGTGTGTATTGTATTGTAATAGCAGCGACATTACACGAGATTATACATGGGGAGTCTTTGATGAAATAATACAGTTGAGGCTAAGCACTACTGTAGAATTCTTGTTCAGATGAGTGATCCACCTGAGTGATGTCATTTTCGTCGTGGGTCTTGCACAACATTTGCTACATGAATATGGATAATTACTGGAAATTACTATCAAGTCAGCCTCAAGCCGCCATAGGCTAGCACCAGTATAAACATATTTATACATTTTTCTACAATCTTCCATTATTTTTGCCTATCTTAGGCGACCATGTCGGCAGGGGGCGGGGTGAAATTGGTCAGGGCACCCCTGACACATGGAGGCCTATAGATATGTCAGGCTGTCATATATATATAACCAAGTTCTCCGTGACTCACACACTCACCACGGGCCCAGACGTGCCGGTCCAACTGCGCGCAGGGTCCTGTCTGGAGACGAGGAGGCAGATCTGCCCCTGGGTCAGCCGCCCCCCATTTCTTGTCCAATGCGATTCTGCGCGAAGTTTGTTTTCTGCATTGCACCCTGAGCGCTGCTGGGATTCAACACAACAATGGCGACTCCCAGCCCCAACAGCAACTCCAGCAGCCCCAGTAACAACAGCAACATTATAGGATCTACGTTCCACCACCACCAACAGAACCTGACAACGCTCAGCAGCAGCATGCAAGGTAGGAGACGGCGGCTTTGATTCTAAGTTTTATTCCGTTTCACTTTAGACTTTAGGCTCCCTCAAACTCCATGGCTATCAAGTTAGCAGTGATGCAGTAGTTGAAGAATCGCAAGGCCTTCCAGTATAACACTGTGGTGCTATATGTGTAGTACTCTTAACAATTTATATTACTTAACAATCCAATAGCGAAAATGTTACGATTGTTACAGCGCGCTGCTATAATGAATATCTACGTATAGCTATTAGCTCTTAGCTACAGCAGGCAACTCCAAGGCCTACGTTGATGAATGTCCCACGGCCACTATACACAGCTGTGTTACAGATTTGTTAGTAGTAGCATACTGTGTGTCAATATTGTAGTGGTTAAGGGTTAAAAGTGATGACTATTTAAATGCCAACATGCAAATACTGGCAATGACCTGATGCAGTTGGTGTAACTTGCCGCTGACAAGTGATAACACCCGTAGTAGACATAGGAAATGTCTATGGAATTATTGTTTCAGTGATGGTAGGCTACAGACTTAAGATTCATTAGATTTAACTGTCCAAGATTTCTAGCATGAAATGTTTCATTTAAACCTTGCAGAAACCAACACGTGCTGGAGATGTCAAAATGAAACAGGTATTCAACACTTCTTTCTACAGGTTATTTATTTTAGAGGTTGTTATGACTGGTGTTTTGATTAGTTCGCACACCAACCAATCCATGACATTTTTGTTTTTATGGTTGTTTTCCAACAACACAAATACCACATTTTCTTTTGAAAGCTAGCTGCATGGTATTAAACCATAGTCTGATAACAATATCATTATTGTCCAAAAGGGGTGTTTGGTATTAGCCTATCTTGATGTTCATGTCCCTAAAGTAAACAGCGACTTATGCATACAGTATGCATAAGTCACTCACTCACTCAAAGGTCATTTGTAGCAACACAGGCTCTTCATAACCCACCTTGCATTCACCTTCCAGAGAGGACCCTTGCAGTGGAGGTACTTGTTAAAATGACCAGAACACTCACTCGCACACAAACCATCCCTAAGGACACGTTGTAAAATGTTTTTTCTTTACTTCAGGGTTTCAGATAAGCTTGTCTGGAGTGCCCCAAAGTAAGCAGCAGACCTTGCACACACATAGCACTGCAACCTTTTCTCTCTGTGGGAGCATCTCGGTAGTCTAAAGTGGCTTTGTTTCCTTTTGACATTTTATCTTTCATCCTACAAAGCGTGACTGGATGAGGGAAAGGGGAAATAAACTGCTGGAGATTATTGAACCAGCCTGTGTCTCTGGTAGATGATGCGGGCGGGAGGGAGGGGGTCTCTCTTCAATGTTTTGCAATTTACTTATGCTATGGTTCTACTTGATTATGGGTGAGAAATGCTCCTTTTGCACCTGGGCTAAGGGATCTGTTTAAGGTTAAGGGATCTATGTAGGGTTAAGGGAACTGTTTGCACACAAGGTTTTGGGCATGGCAAGTACGACTCAACACTTTCACCACAACACCTTGTATTAAATTATAATGACAATAATAATAAATGATGACACTTATATAGTGCTTAATGATACATATTTTATATGTTCTGGCCATGTAGCCTTCCACATGAGTACTCAAATCCCCAATGGCTTTGGGGGAAGTAACAGTTCAATGTGAAGAGATCATTAGTCTGTAGTAACATTTACATCTTCACATTGATGTTGTGTACTGGGAAAGTGTTGGGACACTTATCTTGAGGAAATCTATGTCTGAGCTGCAGAATTCCAATTGTTATCAATCAGGGATTCCCACTTTCAGTCTATCTTTATAAATGTAGATTAGTACTGCAATACGGCGTGCAATGCCTATGTAATGTGCTAATAACCATAAAAAGTAATCTTCAGAGCATCATCTTTTGTAAAATAATTTTGAACTGAAGGATTGTTGTCGCAATGTATTCTGAAATTTGGGAATCCCTGCTGTCTGGGCATATTGCATGTGTTTTTAAAAGTGCATTTTGTGTTAATTTTTTTTTAATTCATTGTTTTAATCTCGGGTAAAGTTCTTGGGATAATCCACTGGTCCATTGAGGTAATCTGCGTATGAAGATACCATTTTAATCATTCGTTATCATTCGTTAACATAAAACAAATGACGTTTGTGATGCACAGGTAAGGCATTATGTCCAGCGGATGGGGTTTATAGAGCCCTATGTACTGTGTGTCGAGGTGTTGTCTTAATCTTTTTGTCCGGCCAGGTAAACGTAAGGCACTCAAATTGAATTTTGCCAACCCCACCGTGAAGCCAGCCTCGAAGCTTCCTCTGAATCCACCAGCCCCCTCGTTCCAGAATCCACACATGTAAGTAGCAATGTTATTTGTGTTGTGCCCTTTTTCACACTGGATGCATGTTTTCCCTACGCTGCATAGTTTTTTACGCAACCACAATGCAACATACTACGCGAAGTTAGCCTAAATACTAAAAGTACACAGTAAATTCTATTTTCAATGTAAATCGGTGCATTTGTTGACACCTAATTACTAAAATATTAAGTTATATAGCTGTGTGTGTACACACACACACACACACACACACACATATACACACCCCACCAATCACTTCCTGGAACTATTTTGCCATAGGTTTAGCCTCTCCATGTTACCATGTTAGTATTTAGGCTAACTTCCGGGAACTATTTTGAGGCTCCGTTGCTGTGGAAAAACGAGAGATGACGCAACTCTCTCTTTTGGCTGGGTGATTAATATAATCTTTTTCTGTGGTGTGACAAACTCAAAACACACATTTTCGTCTGCTTTACACAGGCTTTAAGGTAAAATTAGTAGTAGGCACAAAACATAATTGTTCTCAAAATCTTTCTCTCTCCGGAGAGGCACTTGGATTTCTGATTTTTTACAACATCCACTTTAATAAAAATGTTTTACATGTTCCTCTTGCCGCCTTAACATGTCCGCCTGTTCTTTACCCACTTAACCTCTTCATGGTGCTCTATACAATGTTTTAAACATTAATATAGCAGCAAACAACTATTTCCGATGTAAATATATAGTGGAATAATGGCATCCTATGCAGAAAATCACACTCCTGTTTGTTTGTTTATTTATTTATTTATTTTTGTAAGGCGATCTTCTCTGCTTGTTGTTTTCATAAACTCAGATGCTTGTGTGTGTGTGTGTGTGCGTGTGTGCGTGTGTGCGTGCGTGCGTGCGTGCGTGCGGCGGGCCCACAGTTGGTTTTGGTCTGAGATGCAGGTGCTCTAGTATGACATCTAGTGGTAGTAAAAGGTCATATTATACCTTTCTCTCCCTCCTATCTCCAGAGAACGCCTGCGGACACACAGCATTGAGTCGTCGGGGAAGTTGAAGATCTCCCCCGAGCAGCATTGTGACTTCACTGCAGAGGACCTGAGGGATCTGGGTGAGATCGGCCGCGGAGCTTATGGCTCTGTCAACAAGATGGTCCATAAACCCACGGGCCAGATTATGGCTGTCAAGGTGTGAACCTACAACATACAGTATGTTTCCATAACACCCACAGTATATGAGCTTGTTGGATGTCCCATTCCAAACCCATTATTTAGGAGTTCGACTTTCCTTTGAAATCAAGTGCTTGTTTCCGTGGAGTGGCAGTGGTAGAGCTAGATAAGGCAATACAAACAGTTATAAATAGCAAAGACTGCTTCAATTTCAGTATTACTCCGAGGGCTACGCCCTTAATGAACAAACAATCCTAAATGGAGCGTGTCCAGACCCTATTTATGAAGGGAATATATATAATCTCTAGGGGTTTAATTACTTTTGAACTAGCATGGTCATTTTATCCAGGGTAAAGGTTTTATTATACACCCAGTTAGGTTTTATACTGATGCTGCTTCATTTCATTGGGGTTGTTTTTAGGTGCAGTACATGTTATAGACGTGAGTGATCTTGAACCTATCGTTGCTGTAACATGTCTACACAGAAGATGGATCTAACTAGGAATTGGCAGGCCAGTCTTTGAGAGTCCATAGAACAGTGCATGTAGAGTGTGTGAGTGAGGGAGTTTCTCTTTATTATAAAAACATCAGCATTAATAATCAAGACCCTAAATCTGAAGGTCGTGGGCAGCAAGTTTGATAATCACAAAAACCAAACAAGTAATTACAGTCCCCGCAGTCTGGAATGGGGTATTATGTCTGTCATGGCAAGATGCCTAACCGCTAACGTACGCCTTTAAAACTTGTGCTGACTTGAAGAAATCTTTTAGAGGGAAGCATGTCTAAAATAGTTGGTTCCCAATAGTCTGGTCTCATTCTCTTTCGTTCATTCATATGTCTGATATATACTGTAGCAAGCATGTTAACAGTACTATCAGGAAGTGGTGTAATAGACTTTCACTGGCTGTCACTCAAAAGTCTGCATACATGCAGTGCAAACTCATGTCCTTTAATTCCTCATTATAAATGTGATGTCCAATTTGTTCACTGAGTTAAGTAGTTGGTCGTCAAGCATGTCAATCAAAATACCTCTTCTGTCAAGTGGGCGGATCTTGACTCAGTTAGCCAGTGCTGTGTCCCATTATGCAAGTAAATGCTGGCTCTGTGAAACTGATTGGACGGTTGCTGTGTTCACAGAGGATTCGCTCCACCGTGGACGAGAAGGAGCAAAAGCAGCTCCTGATGGATCTAGACGTTGTGATGAGGAGCAGCGACTGTCTCTACATCGTCCAGTTTTATGGCGCCCTCTTCAGGGAGGTATTGGAAATGCTCAATGATCCTACGACAGCTGTGATTTACAATTTTAAAATAATTTTGTATTGATAATGTAATACTTTTAAATATATAAAATACACACGCACTGTACTCTTTCAGGTACCCTTGTAATAATCGAGATGTACACAGTTTTGGTAATGGCCGCTTAAATTCTTTTAAAGTAAATTCTTTGTTAATGGTGATTTATTCTTTCTTTCAGGGTGACTGTTGGATTTGTATGGAACTTATGTCTACCTCATTTGACAAATTCTACAAATATGTATATTGTGTGTTAGATGATGTCATTCCAGAGGAGATCCTAGGCAAAATAACATTAGCGGTGAGTGGAGGGGCTCGGTATTATTCATACAAACCAAAATGTAACCGCGTTTTAATTGACGGCAAACAGCTCACATGCTTTGTTTTTGTCTCCAACAGACCGTTAAAGCACTAAACCACTTAAAAGAAAACTTGAAAATAATTCACAGAGGTATGTTTTTTCACATATCGATAGTGGTTTATAACATATTAGACAATATTATATTATATATTGATTGTAAGACATGACGTTGTACCGTGTCCTGTAAGTGATTAATCAAAATCTGAAGATTAATTCTGTTTTCTGGTACTCTACATTATTTATTTGTTTGATAAAGAGTGCCATAATTAAATTTAGAATGGAATTAATTGTTTGTGAAATGTGCATTTTCCAATTTCCAATCTAAAATACAACCGCACTTCTACCAAACACAGCTAATCATTTGCAATAGTGCACAGGGGACAATGCAGAGAAATGTTTGTCTACATGTAGAATACATTCTATGATGAATTACTTTCAAATGTTTCATCTTTTAGCGTAATACTAGAATTTAGCGAAATGTCACAACCATGGAAAACGTATTTGTGTCGGATCCTTGGAGCGGGAAACCTTCATGCCCTCTTCTTGTTTGTCTGATTCCAGACATTAAGCCCTCCAACATCCTCATGGATCCGAGGGGCAACATCAAGCTGTGTGACTTTGGAATCAGCGGTCAGCTAGTGGACTCCATAGCCAAGACCAGGGACGCAGGGTGCAGACCTTACATGGCGGTACGCACGCGAGACCACCAGTCTGTCAGGGTCTGAGGGCACTACAGACTAGAGCCCTGCGTTGGCTTTGGGACAGAGGACGTAGGGCGTCAGGGTCTGAGGGCACTACAGACTAGAGCCCTGCGTTGGCTTTGGAACAGAGGGCGTCAGGGTCTGAGGGCATTACAGAGTAGAGCCCTGCGTTGGCTTTGGGACAGAGGGCGTCAGGGTCTGAGGGAATTACAGACTAGAGCCCTGCGTTGGCTTTGGGACAGAGGACGTAGGGCGTCAGGGTCTGAGGGCATTACAGACTAGAGCCCTGCGTTGGCTTTGGGACAGAGGGCGTCAGGGTCTGAAGGCACTATAGACTAGAGCCCTGCATTGGCTTTGGGACTGTGATCTTGCGGGACCAAACACAAATTGTGGGCATGGGCGGTCCAAAAATACACTGCGGGTTGCCAGTGGTTGGGTCCCCGCTGATCCTTAAAAGGTCTTAACATGATCAAGAACATGTCTAAATGTCTAATTATTTTCTGGACGGGTATCAACAAATCCTGCATGTGTCCGTAATAGGCCTGTATGAGAGCGTACACGTAACGTTTGTTCACAAGTGCCGTGGCAACCACACGAACTCAGAACTCAGAGTTAGGGGTGCACAATTATGATCAAATGTGATATTGCGATATTGATCATGAAAATTGCAATATCGATATTAATTTCGATATTTTAAAATCACAAA
>JAODLL010000011.1:2487616-2502716 GCA_026546735.1 Forbesichthys agassizii
TGGACAGGATATCGAGGCGTAGTCGTGGTGGGGAGGGGTTGTGGTTCGGTGACCTGGGGATCTCATCACTGCTTTTTCCAGATGATGTGATACTGATGGCATCATCGGTCTGTGACCTCCAGCACTCACTGGATCGGTTCGCAGCCGAGTGTGAAGCGGCTAGGAAGAGGATTAGTACCGCAAAATCGGAGGCCATGGTTCTCAGCAGGAAACCGATGGAGTGCCTACTCCGGGTAGGGAATGAGTCCTTACCCCAAGTGAAGTAGTTCAAGTACCTCGGGGTCTTGTTTTCGAGTGAGGGGACATTGGAGCGGGAGATTGGCCGGAGAATCTGAGCAGCGGGAGCGGTATTGCAATCACTTTACTGCACTGTTGTGACGAAAAGAGAGCCGAGCCAGAAGGCAAAGCTCTCAATCTTCCGGGCAATTTTCGTTCCTACACTCACCTATGGTCATGAAGGGTGGGTCATGACCGAAAGAACAAGATCACGGGTACAAGCGGCCGAAATTGGTTTTCTCAGAAGGGTGGGCAGTGTCTCCCTTAGAGATAGGGTGAGAATCATAGCTATCCGTGAGGAACTCGGAGTATAGCCACTGATCCTTTGCGTCAAAAGGAGCCAGTTGAGGTGGTACGGGCATCTAGTAAGGATGCCCCCTGGGCGCCACCCTTGGGAGGTGTTCCAGGCATGTCCAGCTGGGAGGAGGCCTCAGGGAAGACCCAGGACCAGGTGGAGAGATTATATCTCCAAACTGGCCTGGGAACGTCTCGGGATCCTCCAGTCAGAGCTTGCTGATGTTGCTCGGGAAAGGGAGGTTTGGGGTCCCCTGCTGAAGCTGCTGCCCCCGCGACCCGAATCCATTTCTTTTCTTTTTTTTATTTATTTTAACTCAATTATATATTGATTTTACCATTCTGTAAATGATTGCCAGGAACACTTGTCAACGTGTACCTTGTAAAGTACAATATACTTGTCGTTGTGTACAAAATGTCCTACACAAATTAAATGACATTGTCTTGCCTGGGCTTGCCTAAGTTTTTTGAGACCCAATGAACCTGCACAGTGCAGGCTGCACTGTAGCATTTGTTGACTTTAACATAGTTTATCTTTGTCACACAGTGTTTTAGTATCAATAGTAACAACAGTAACAGTAGAAGTATATATATTAGCTATACTGTATGTTGTGTGTGTAGTGAACAATGTTGGGCAAATTACTCAGAAATTGTAATAAGTTACTAGTTACTTATTACTCCTTCATAAAGTAATGCAATTACTTTACATATTAATGGGTTTTAAAAATAATTAATTACTGCAGCCTCTCAAACCAGATCTTGACCTGTTTGCTAAGACCAGAAATCTTGTTCTTGTAACTAAGTAATGCAACATTACTTAGTTAGCTTAGTAATTGTAATGCTATTACTCTTTTGGAAATAGTAATTAGTTACACTACTAGTTACTGAAATAAGTAATAATATTACAGTAACTACTGCCCCACACTGGTAGTGAAGTACCTCTGTTCGTAACTTCCTTAGCACTGCCAGGGACTCATAATAGAGGAAGTCGGACCATTCAATCTGACCCTTCTTATTTGGGTCCAACGCTGCGAATTGGGCCAGAACCTCTTCCTCCTGCTCATCGGTGAGGTCCTTCTCAAACTGCCGCTTGGATGCAAAGTGTCGGTACTGCAGTAGCTCGTCTGACACCAGGCATGTTTCTGAGGTTAGACCATAAAGTGTCTATGACAGAGCTACACAGTACACCACATACAATGAAGACTTTTAAACACCTTGTTCTGTCCCCTGTGATTGTATTACATGTTTTCCATACTGCAGGTATATTGTGTACTGTGTTCTGATATTCTTATTCGTAACATGCTTATTTGTACTTTATATGTTGTGTCTTACTGAGTCACGTGCATTTCACTACTGCCGCTCTGCCTCGGTGGGACCACTACACATGTAGGAAGACAAATGAATTCACCTGAGGTATCCAGAAACAAACCCTGTGTTGTTAAGCTTGCTAGCTCATAGCAGGATACTTCTGTACCATGTAATGATTATTGCATGCAATCCCTCCTATCATCAAACCTCCGTGAAACCATCTCTGCCTACGCCTCGTTTGAGGCCCTGCACTTCCTGGCCTTCTCCCACACACCTCAGCTGTCTGGCCGTGGAGGTGGGACTGGACTCGTAGTGCTCTTCCTCTCTCCCACCTTTTACTATTTAAAAATCCATGCTGTCTCTTACAATCTTAGAATTGTTGTCATCCATTCATCCATAAATTTCTGCATGAGATAGATATCCTCTTGAGCTTCTTTCCTGAGGATGAGACTCTGCTTACGCTGCTGGGTGACTTCAACATCCCCCCTGACTTACTTCAAACCCTCTTGACCTCGTCTTCACCAGATCGTGCTCTGCCTTCCAGACTCTCAGTTGCTACCCTGCCAGTTCCCGACCATCACTTCATATCCACCTTTCTCCCTCTGAAGCCCCTCTCTGCACTCACTACATCCACCCAGGTCACCTAAAACCACTCTCTCTTACCGGGTTCTCTCGACTGCCCTGGATGGAACATGTCTCTGTGCCATCCCCTGCTAATGCAGCCTCCACTCTGACATTGGCTTTAGCATCCTGTCTTGGCTTCCTCTGTCCACTTATGATCCTCCCTCTGCCATCTACACCTCTGACTTCAGTTTTAACATCCAGTTCAGAGTTGGGAGTGCACATAAACAATGAACTGGACTGGACAGACAACACTGACTCTCTCTGAAAGGAAAGCGCAGGCCAGGGTTCCCACTGTCCCACTGGAATAGCATGGCATTTAAAAACGTATATTGCAGACATGGAAAGTCAGGGAATTGGATCATATTTTGGTTTGAATCATGGAATATCATGGCATTTTATTTGCAGCATGTTTACATTTTATTTGCCATTCATCAAAATTCTACTGTACTTGGTATTCGATATTGAGAGGTGTAGACAAATCACGCTATTGCGCACACTAATGTGAATCTGTGCCACATTGCCAGTGTAGAGCCACATGTGCGTTTACAGAAGTTACTGACCCCAAACAAGACACCGAACACCACAAGAGTAAAGCATGCCAATGTTGTTCCTACTCAGCAGGAATAATGTTAAAAGTTGATTGACAGGAGAATTTTAAACCAATACATAATGCCTAAGAGCCTTGTTGCATTATACAGTATTGTGTCACCTGGTGCCTGGATTCATTTTTTCCTTTACATAAATGGACATCTTCTAACATGAATTGATGGATAAAATGCACAATTGGGGCTTTACTGTATATTGATCACATTTTAAGAGGATCCCCAGACCACCCTGTATAGGGAGGACATCCCCTTCCATATCAACTCTATTTAACCAAACCAACTAGTCGGAATGTTTACATGCGTAGCTGTCTGTCAATCTGGTGACCTGTTTTTCCATTTAGAATAGGTCATGGAAATGCACTACAGTTTCGTCAGTGAAAGTCAGTGAAAGTCAACGACAAGTCAGGGGATTCAACATTTAGATTGGAACCCTGGCAGGCTGTTCTTCCTAGGGAGGCTCAGGCACTTCAGCAGCAGGCTACTGTAGATGTTCCACCCGTGTGGTATGTACTATCCAGCACACTGCTCTTTGCTGTGGCCTGTTGCTGAGGCAAGCAGAGGTATAGGTAGCTGCACAAGCTCCTGAGATGTTGGTGAGCAAGGCCAGCTCTGGTGTTGGGCTACAGCTGGACAGTCGGGAGGCAGTGCAGACTATCTATCCATCCACCCACCAAGTCCCGGGGTAAATATATTAATTAAAATGTATTAATTTATCATATACTGTACATGAATGAACATTTGCCTTTTGAATTTGATTTGTACTGAATTATATTCCATAGTGTTTTTAATTGTCCAAGGGTTCCCATGTATTTAATGTTTTCCTTTACTGTAAATAAATAGACAATTCTACCTTAAGCTGATGCTGAAAAGGCACACATTGTTCCATAGGAATTCAATAGAATGCAGGAAATAAAGTTTAAATTCTCAAATATTTCGGGGGGGAAGACACCCAGACACCCCACTTCACTTTATTAGATAACATATGTTGTAAACTTTCTGGTCTACTAGATAACGTATGTTGTAAACTTTCTTGTCTATTAGATAACATATGTTGTAAACGTCCTGGTCTATTAGATAACGTATGTTGTAAACGTCCTGGTCTATTACATAATGTATGTTGTAAACGTCCTGGTCTATTAGATAACGTATGTTGTAAACTTTCTGGTCTATTAGATAACGTATGTTGTAAACGTCCTGGTCTATTACATAACGTATGTTGTAAACTTCCTGGTATATTAGATAACGCATGTTGTAAACGTCCTGGTCAATTAGATAACGTATGTTGTAAACTTTCTGGTCTACTAGATAACATATGTTGTAAACATCCTGGTCTATTAGATAACGTATGTTGTAAACTTTCTTGTCTATTAGATAACGTATGTTGTAAACGTCCTGGTCTATTACATAATGTATGTTGTAAACGTCCTGGTCTATTAGATAACGCATGTTGTAAACGTCCTGGTCAATTAGATAACGTATGTTGTAAACGTCCTGGTCTATTAGAAAATGCATGTTGTAAACATCCTGGTCTATTAGATCATGTAAATTGTAATTGTTTAGCCCTGTTGACATGCTGCTGTCATTATCCTAACAGAATTGGTTGTTGCGGAAGACATCTGGTGTATGATCACTTTTACTATTGACAAATGTACTGTTTGTAAATCGTTTTGGATAAAAGCATCTGCAAAATTATGTAAATGAAATCTGGATTACAATTCAACATAAAAAGCAAACAGGATTTGGTCAAATGCTCACTAAGCATGTCGTCTGCTAAATGCCATGATTAAGAGAATTCAATAAACACAAGAAATCCAGCTGTGAGGGCGCCGGGCGGCTATTGGAAAAAGCAGTTGCTAATTATTTAATTTTGCTACTGCACTTAGGATGCTAATTAGGCTATTTTAGTAAATTGAGTTGACAGACCAAACAGCTAAAAACTCCTAGGGCCCATCGAATCACCTGCATACATACAGGACATTTCCCCCGAAGACCTGAAGCAGACTTACCTGGAATGATCTTGCACTGCTTGAAAGTCTCCATTAGACTGTACATTTCTTCCTCCGTTAAGAGCAGATTCACATTATCCTGAGGAAATAAAACAAAGTGAACAATGAAGGAAGGGCTGTTAAAATATTTTATTTTCTGTAGTCAAATAGTCATGAAAATGACATTGCAATGTATGCCGTTTACGTAATAATGAGAGTACAGTAATTATATGCAGTGACATTAAATATTTGGCAAATAGCTGCAAGCTGATGTGATATTTGTGATAATATTCTTATCTACAGTTCGTATTTCATCCTGTGACACCCCCACCACCGTACACTTTTCTATTCGTCACTGTGTCTCAACTCAAGATAGAAAATACAAAGGGAGTTGGACTGCAGCTTTGCTGATGCGTTCACAGTGTAATTACAGGCTGCCTTGTATCGAACAGTCCATTGGTGTAAGCCTACATGTACAAGCCTTTTCTACTTCGACTGAAGATGCCATTTTGTTAGTACTGCTGACAAGGCTAGACTAAATAATACTAAAGAGAGAGGGATGTGCCATTATTTTAAAAATGTTCAGCTTGTACAATTACTTCTGCAATAGGCCTTTATCAATGTATGTAGCTGCTAAATTATTGTTTGTGCTTCACAGGTTCATCACTAACATCTGCACATCCCTTACAGTAAGGCTTACTTAATTAAGGCATGATTACATACTGAGTATGTAATAATAAAAGAAATGGAAACTTGAAAGTAAAAAGTAAAATTCTTATCACATTACTACATTTAAGCCATGATATGTCTGCAGATGTTCATTATCTCGTGCTAGTTTTATACTGCTACATGTTAGATACCAATTTTATCAAAAGTCTACAGTTTAATATGGGAACATGCTGAGTGGTAGACAAGAACTGAAAGAACATTAGATGAGAGAGGAATCCCATGGGTCACTATGGGCTATGGGAGGCCAAAACAGCCTGGATAATTAGGAATCCTGTTGCTTTAGCCAGCCATTATAATGCAATAAACTGGAATGATGTGTTGCAGGCAGAGCTAACACTGTAGCTTTGCTGCAAACATGATGTATTGTTGTCTATGTTATACAACATGATACGATATGATTCAATATGATAAAACTGACTTTATACCGCCGCAGGTAGATACTGGGATTCTGAAAATGCATGTCCCCAAAAAAAAGTGCTAAATAAAACAGTCCATTTAATGAGTTATCCTATACTGGTTTGAATGCATGGTGGTGACTATTTTATACTGTATAAACTCTAGTGAAACATTGTGTTCTTTCAAATATATTATTTGGACAGTTATTGCTCGTAGATCAATTAAAAATAAACAGTTAATTTACACCAGGCTTGGGTGATAGTGTTATTATTATTCATTATAATTGTGTGGGTAAATGTTGATGCATGTACAGTAACATCAACTCTGAGATAAATGCTTGGCAGCTCAGGTCAGACTTGTGTTACATCGTACATTATGTTGATTTCAGCTGCAGGTGTGCAGAGAATGCATTAGTTACTGCTGACAGACACTAAAAATGTGTAATGGGCTGTGATGCGTGACATTTCAGAAGGCAG
The DNA here is from genome assembly GCA_026546735.1 of Forbesichthys agassizii. Lineage (NCBI taxonomy): Eukaryota > Metazoa > Chordata > Actinopteri > Percopsiformes > Amblyopsidae > Forbesichthys > Forbesichthys agassizii. Next base: position 2,494,310 of record JAODLL010000011.1, read on the forward strand.
TGCCAACATATCTCCAGCCGTCATCATGCATTATGGGTGTTAAAACAGCAGCGCAATTGGGATTTACGTCTTGTCTGAATACTGCAAATAGTATCTAGACAGTTTGATTTTGTGTGTGTGTGTGTGCGTGCGTGTGCCTGCGTGCGCGTGAGTGAGTGAGAGTGAGAGTGTGAGTGAGAGAGAGAGAGAGAGAGTCTGTATCTGTATGTCTGTATAAATACTGTATGTCTGTATAAATACTGTATGTCTGTATAAATGCTGTAACTGAATTGTTAAAATGGCCGCCATTCAACAGCATTGACAGCAGCTAACTAGCTTTGATTAATCTCCTTACTAAGCAGCCCCAAGCCTCATGCCTGGTCCTTGGACAGCATCGCTGTTGAAGATGTCTGACTGACTGTAAACAATGTCCAGCGACTGGTAACTCAACCTGCTGGGTGATATTTGTGACTGCCATTTATTGGATCAGACGAGAATAAACATATGTAATAAAAAAACACATATATAGAGGAATAGGCCTAAAGAACGGGCATTACTTAATGATGGTTAGAACAATGGCGTAGTGATGCAGCAGACTTGTGTAGGACATGGGCATGGTGAATGAACCGGTTCTCATATTCCATACGCAAGCCATTTGATCACCTACTCTGACTATCAACAGCTATCTGCCCGTCCTAAGCTTGTCAAGTCCAGTAAATTGGAGGCCTAGAAAAAGAAGTACTGTAGAATCCAGTTGCTCAGGGTGCTTGTAATTGTCTACCAGCTGTGTAGTAGGTACCCTCTTTAATAACCTGACAAGACATAGCTGCTTTCCGCCACCGTGGAGATCAGCTCATGTTCCCAACTGTTACATATTTAATACAGTTTACCCCTGTTCATTTTGTTTCATTTCTACAGATGTGTATCAGGGGGTCTTCCCTCACTGCCTTAACAGCTGGCTATGCATCTGTGCGCAGAAGAAAACTGGTAACAATAAACCAACACGTAAGAGAATTAAACAGTGGCGTGCGTGGCTAGACTGTTACTTAATGACAACATAATAACACAATGCTTACAACAGGGTTGGTCACAGTACACACACTGTACCCCACAGGTAGCAACGATTACCATCTTTACCTACTGGGTTAATGGCCCAGCTGGATTTATGCCAATAGGTGGCAATATAGAGTCTAAGAATGTGTTTGTGTGTGTGAGGAGGAGGGGGGTGGGGGGTGATGCACATTTCACCATTGAAGGCAGGGTTAGTCATTCTCAAGAACGCTTCTGGCTCCAGTCAAAACAATATCCCTCCACAGTGCCGCCACACACATTTAAACATACAGATTTGTGAAGCAAAGCGCGCAGTACTACTGTTTTGTTCTGGGGAGCTGTGTTTGATGCTTGGTTTATGTTCCTATTCACAGAGCCAGGCCTGCGAAAGCCAGCGAAATGCTAAGAGATATTTGGTTAATTTCAGAACATGTGTAACACCTCCTTGACATGGCAATTAAAGAGCACTGACTATCATTGTCATTTTAGGTATTACAGTATGTCTAGTTGGATGCATATCAAGTGGACTGGACTAGCCTGGCACTAGAATAGTTCAGCCACATTGAGCACCAACAGCTGGCTGTGAGAATTCAGATAACAGTTCCCTAAGCCACACTGGTGACAACAAAATGGCAAGACACACGTGTGCAATCTGGCTACAGTCCTTGCTAATCAAGGGTCACTTTGTAATTTTGTCTGGGTAAACTCATTTGAAAACGAACATTCACTGTGCTTGTCTTCATTTGCCTTTCACCCCATTTCCCCGCACTCTGTAACAGCCGGACAAAAACCAGCATTCAGCTCTCTCTCTCTGTGAATCCCTCTTACAACTGCATTTTGGCAAATTATTTAAACTCTCACAGCATAGTAAAAGAGAAAAATCTCTACACTCCTCTCAGAAGGGTTCTTACCTAAACACTCTTTTACTGTTTGTGCCTAAATTACATTTAGAGATTTCATTAGGCTTTTCACAGTCCGATGAGCACCAGAGAATCATCGATTTTGACTCAACCTTGAATTCCTGATGAGATTCATGCATTTGTTTCACTGTTTGAGAAAGTTTTAAATCCCTCTAGAACATTGCCAGTTTAAATCTAATTGATACAATAGTTCGATGAGCACTAAGCATCTAAACAGTGTTGGGCAAGCTACATTGAAAATGTAGTGAGCTGACCTACCAGTAACTCTACGTTAAATTAAGCTTCACTACACTGAAGCTACCACCAAGAGAAAGGTAGCAAACTAAGCTACAGCAACACGGAAAACTTAGCTTACTACATTTAAGCTATATTTTTTTTACATTTTATTGTACCAACATTCAAATATGTCAGTCAAACAAATAAACAGGAAACATGTCTCAGGTCAATTGTTTATTCAACTATAAACTGTGTTCTCTGCTCTCACTGTTCTATCACGTTAACTCAGTCTTGTCTCTACTCCCCCTCAATCACCTGCATCAAAGTCTCAGGCATCAGCCCAGTGATTGATAGGCCTACGTCACCGTCATACTATCCATACGGAAGTGCTTCTGTCGGCTACACAGGTAGGTCCGTGTATGGGATGGCATCACGTATTAATTCTTAGCAGTTGTATCACACTTAAGCTTGAGCTGCAGATTCAGAAATGCTTGGGAAAATGTAGCTGCTGTGGATGCTACCGCACTACTTGATAAATTGAAGAGCTTCGCTACTGAAAAGCTATTTCATTCAGAAAACAGCGCCGCTACCGCCACGCTACTGAGAAATGGTTGCGAAGCTACCTACTCCATTTCTGAGTATAATGAACAGTCATTGCATATTTATGATTATTACACTCATATTATCAAAGTGTTTATGCGCCCTCTGTTATAGAGCTCCTTAATTAAGTATTTGTATTTGAGAGTTGCAACAAGAACCAGCTAAAGAAAAATTAACAAAAGAAAGATTTTGACAACAACCTCCATCCCTCCCTCTAAAGCCTGTTGGTCATTGCAAAGTACATTTACAAAACCTATTGTAGTTATTTGTGCACATTTTGACATGGTGGATTCACCGGACAAATCAGGGAAAAGAGGTCCTGATGGGTCTGAAATCTTCAGGTAGCTGGCAAAAGTTATATAAATTTAGGTGGGGCCTATCAACCAAGACATTTCCAAATAATGTCACACTTACAGTATACTATAGGCTCAAACCCTACCTATAGCTATTAAATATAAATTTGCCCCAACATTTGAGATTTAACATTAAATTGTAAATTTCATGGAACTTTGGGACGTCCTAATATGCTATTTTCAGATTGCCTACCCATACCTGCATGTATATTATTGATATATATTATGGATAAAAAATTTAAAAAAAAAGGATATTATGAAAGCTTGAGCATGTGAACACCGAGAAGTAATAGCTAGCTAGTAGCAGCTGCTAGCACACTTACACAGTAGTAACAGCTCCAGCCTGTAATAGTGTGAGCCGTATCTCTCATCTCTTGCAGTGCTTCTGCGCGCAGGTAGCCCAACTCTCTCAGACAGCCATCGTGAAACATCCGTGTGCATATTCTGCAGGGGTACAGGTCATCTGCCGTCCACACTTCACATACGTCGCACATCTCGTCGTTGGAAGGCTGCGGAGAGAGCAACGTGTTTATCCAGGGTTTTCTCTATAGTAAGTGAAGTTCACTTTTTTTTAAAAAAGTGAAGTTCACTTACTATAATTACTACTAGCTACTAATGTTTAAAGACCGAATAAAATGACTACATGAATGGCCAGACCTTTCCATCACCCTAATTCATTTTTCTTTTAGAAAGTTAGTTCTACCTACCATGCAGACACTGTCTATCCAAAAGGCTAAGTTGTACTTAATATAGAATTATTTTGTGCTATAAAAAAGTGTCCTCATTCAGACATGTCCATGACACTAAAACTATCATACTTTGTCACTGCATGTGACCTTGTCAAATCTAGGTCTAATTTAAGTTGCGCTACTAAATTAAAAGGTACAAAATGTAAGAGGTGCTACATATAGACTTGTGTCTGCCGTTAGTCAGCATTATCCATGGACATACTGTAAATAGCTGCTTTCTTACCCAAAACTCACATTGAAGTACACAGTATGTACTGTATCGCACAAAATATAGCAGGTGGTTTGAACATTCTTACAAAGTAAAACCTCCTTAGCTCCAGCAAGGGCAAGAACAAATAATTTCACATAGAGTATTGTTTACTCCCTTTACGTTACTCATTTTACTGAGTTGACTTTCTAAAGGTTAAATTTGAAATAAAGTTAAAATCACCAGCAGTTACTTGATCAGATACTGTAGACACAATTGTTTTCAATTAGTGTACTATACTAGTGAATGGAGGATGTTTCTGGTCTAGCGTCTACATTGCAGCACAACTGATGGATTCTTTAATAGTAAAGGGATTGAGAAAAGGGTTTAACTAAAGTTCAAATCTGTTTCAAAAGTCTCTAGTTTACACCATTGATAGACATCTATGCCTTCAAAGCAGGATAATTCTGTGGTGTCGCCATTATGATCCATCGCACAGGCAGTACTTTAATCCCAGTACATCAAAGCAGGAAGTGTGCATTTTGCCTAAGAATTTAGAATTAACCCTTACAAAGCTTGTGTCAGGCTTGAAAAACCCTGCCTCAAACCGAGAGTATGTCCATTTGTTCTGTGATGCCTTGTTAGCATTCGTCTTGCTGCTAGCCAACGAGTCTGGCATCATGACTCTTGATGTGTGAATATGCAAATTAGAAACAGTAGAATGGCAAGCATTCAAATGAGGTCATTTGCATATTCACACGTCAAGAGTTACAATTGATTCACTTTACTTACAGTATGATGACCGGTATACCTCCTTGTATCTTATACACTAGATTACCTAATTGTCAATGTGAGCCTGATCATTCAGCAGAGCAGACGAATGCTAACAACGCTATCAGGCTACTCAGAGTACAGTAGCTGTGACCTGCTAATGAGCCTGCAAACATACCTGTTCTTTCTGTCCCAGCTCTACGTCTACAGCCTGGTCATCGTTGGCATCCCTCTTGGGCCGCACGTACGTTGGAGGAGTGAGCTGATGGCTTTTCTCCATGTCCTCAGGTTCAATTCCTTTGCCGTCCCTTAGTCGTGACCAAGCCTCCCGGTTGACCTTGCACTCGTCTCTGGTCGGCACCGATGCCTGCTGTGAAGTGGAGGGGCCGGCGCCGCTGTCCGTCTCACTCCGCTCCACCTCCTCAATGCTGTTCTTCTCGTTATTGGATGAAGATTCAACTGGGCCCTCCCCCTGAGACGTTGAGCCGTCCGCTTGGTTGGTGGTTGTGGCAGGCCGGTCTTTCAGACCCTGCTGGAAGGCCGAGACCACGGCACTGCACTTCTGCACCTTCTCCACCTGCTGCTTCTTGGACATGAGCACGCCCATGGCTAGACAAGAGAGAGAGAACGGCAAATTGCATTTGTCAACACTGTAGGGAGGAAGATCATTTCATTGGATGAATAGCTTAAAGTGCACTTAACTGCACTGCAAAAAATGGCTCTTCAAAAATAAGTACAAAAAAAATGAATACACGGTCATATTTGCTCATAAGTAAATTAATCTGCCAAAGGAACAAGTGAAAATTTGGTACGATTTCTTGAAATAAGGTAATGTTAGGTAATTGTGTCTTATATTAAGTGTAGTTAGATTTTTTTTAAAGAAATTAGACATATATACTTGGTAAGATTTAGATTTTTTGTAGTGAGCACCCCAGATCAGAGACTGACTCCACCCACTGTACGACTTGTAGTCAAGGAGCAGAATAAGGGGAGGGGGAAGCGTTGAGAGCGGAACCCCCATTAATATTCAACAAACTTACTGTTGGATCTGTACTGTTGGAAGCCAACCAAGTTCTAAGACTATTTTTAACGGACATTGCGTGTAGAGCCATTTTCATACCATAAAATCCAGATTTGTATAATCCAGATTTGTTAATGTTAACACCAGCATGTATGTGTCTAATAACAGTGCAGTATTATTTAGTTTACAGCTCAAAAAACAAATGTTAAGGTGCAGTTGCACTTTAAATAAATACATAAGATCATTGATAGTTTTATCTAAAGTGACTTACAAGTATAAGTATTGCAAAAAGCAGGTACAGTAGGGGTTAGGCATCTGGCCCAGGTATAGGCCTAGCTGCTTTCTTAGCTGCTTTCATAGCTGCTATCTTACCCAAAACTCACATTGAAGTACACAGTATGTACTGTATCGCACAAAATATAGCAGGTGGTTTGAACATTCTTACAAAGTAAAACCTCCTTAGCTCCAGCAAGGGCAAGAACAAATAATTTCACATAGAGTATTGTTTACTCCCTTTACGTTACTCATTTTACTGAGTTGACTTTCTAAAGGTTAAATTTGAAATAAAGTTAAAATCACCAGCAGTTACTTGATCAGATACTGTAGACACAATTGTTTTCAATTAGTGTACTATACTAGTGAATGGAGGATGTTTCTGGTCTAGCGTCTACATTGCAGCACAACTGATGGATTCTTTAATAGTAAAGGGATTGAGAAAAGGGTTTAACTAAAGTTCAAATCTGTTTCAAAAGTCTCTAGTTTACACCATTGATAGACATCTATGCCTTCAAAGCAGGATAATTCTGTGGTGTCGCCATTATGATCCATCGCACAGGCAGTACTTTAATCCCAGTACATCAAAGCAGGAAGTGTGCATTTTGCCTAAGAATTTAGAATTAACCCTTACAAAGCTTGTGTCAGGCTTGAAAAACCCTGAAAAATCACTACAAAAAATCTTACTTACAGGTAGGCCAACAATGGGGCTCAAACCCGCGACCTTCTAGCTAGGAGTTGAACACTTAGACCAACAGACTCTCCTGAACATATAAAACATTGTGATGTTATTAATGAATGTATGATATTACATATGAAATCAATATAGTCTACCAAAGCCATGCAAAAACGGAATACTTTCAGATGCTTTCAGATGACAAAAAGTGTAAGGACACGTATCACAGACTGCAGAGGCTCCTGAATGCACTCGGCAGCTTAAAGCTTCTTTAAACCCTCACAATTCCTTTGGCTTTCTTTTGATCGTTCTTCCAAAAGACTTTCCCACCTATTTTATCTTCACTGAAGCCTAGATACCTATTCCCACAGTCTTCCCACCATGTACTGCCTCTTTCCTTTAGCTATGCCAAGTCCAACCCCTGACATATATCCAGTACATATACAGTACCCCTCTTTGATGGAGTTCCATGGTTTCCATGCCCACCATCCTAAGACTAGAGAATTATCAATCAGAGGCCCTATTCACTTTCCTTATATTCAATGTGTTTATGTATAATTGCCTGTAATTGTGGACACAATTTGCAGAGCAGATCTCATACATTGCCACTGCATTGACTGTGTGCATGTGGGTGCTTATGAAAGTGCACTATGTTTCAGCCATGATGCACATCAGAAATCTGTAATGTCTTATAAAAGATGAATTCCTCCCAACCAAGGGATGTGAAAACACTTTTTCTGCAGGTATCCACATTATATGAATGTATGCATCTCAAAATGGGATGTTTCTGTGGTATTAGATATTACATACATTACATACATTACAATGATCAACTTGTCACTGTTTGCTCCACCATCTTCTTACATTACTGGTGTTTCCTATTGTCCTTACAGTGGAGTGCTCCATGTACTTAGTGAACGTAGTGAAGCAATTATTATCTGACAGTTACTGTGAATGTTGAATTCCTGTTCTACCTGATCTTAATAGAGCCTGGCACCTTTTGCTGGTTGGTAGCTTCTAACAAAATGTTTGTTTTCTGTTACCATGTAGGTTCTTACTATTGTATTTTGTAAGGGCTTATTGGTGCTTGTGACTCTTCTATAATGCAGCCTTGACCAAATATCTTCTCTCATCTCCATTTAATTCAGCATATATTGACTTTTATTAAGAACTAAAAGAAAAGATTTCATAACATTTAGCTAGCCTGCCTTGCAGTGCATTTGACATCAATCTTATAATTCATTGGCTCACATCAAAGACTAATTTAACTAAGATTACATTATATAGCTTTTACAATAAGTAGGTATAGACTTAAATCTGTGGATGAGCCATTTGGCCATAAAGTCTATGATCTCAGATATAAAGACAGATGATAATGATGATAATTGCATGTATTATTAGCTTAGTTTTATGGCTAAAACCTCTCCGGGAACCATCACCTTATTGTGGTGGAGAGGTTTGTGTATCCCTATGATCCTGAGAGCTGTGTTGTCTGGAGCCTTGTGCTCCTGGTAGGGTCTCCCAAGGAAAAGTGTTCTCAGGGGAGGGGCCAGACAAAGAATGGTTCAGAAGACCCCTATGAAAAAGCAATCAAGAGGAGAGGTTACCCTGC
>JAODLL010000011.1:2502816-2514531 GCA_026546735.1 Forbesichthys agassizii
ATTTTTTTCAGATCCTCAGAGAGTTCTTTACCATGAGGTGCCATGTTTAACTTCCAGTGACCAGTATGAGGGAGTGTTAGAGCGATAACACCAAATTGAACACACATGCTCCACATTCACACCTGAAACCTTGTAACACTTACGAGTCACATGGCACCAGGGAGGGAAAATGGCTAATTGGCCCCAGTTTGGACATTTTCACTTAGGGTGGTACTCACTTTTGTTCACACACGTGAAAGTGCTACATGAAAGCAAACTGCTGCGACATGCCTTAACCACCCAGACAGCAAAGCTGTAGCATCTTTCAATGTGTGAACGTGTGTGTGTGCAACTGTGCGTATGCTGCCCGCTTTGCCATTTCTCATTTAACCTACACATTGCTGTATTTAAATAAAGTGTGATATTATTTCTCATTGGTTAGTTTGAGAATAGATTTAGAAGGCAATAGACTTGTTGCCATATCCCTGCAAACCCAACATCATAGTGACGGGCGTTAATTATCCCATGAATGAACTCATGAAAGTGCATCCTCTATACATCACTTGTTTTGATAACTCTATAGAAAGGATCAGCAATTCCATTATATAATAGTATTATTATTATTACTTATCCAGTTTAGTCAGCTATTTCAAGGTAATTGTAAGACCATACATACACACACTTTTGTCAAATACATTCGTCAAATTCACCAAATGTCCCCTCGCATGTTCCAGGTTTACTGTTCTCTGCGTGTTAAAAAAAAGAATGAGATACTTGCCAAAGTTCTGGCTCCATTCCTGGCAATGTGCGCATGTGCGGACTGCAGTTCTGTCCTCCAGAACCACGACATCAATCCGTGGATGTTTGTGTCGTGGTTTTGGTCTTGGTTTCAGAACCGTTTCACTCATAGTACGTGTGTAAAATATCTCCTTGGTCAACACACCATGGGAGTTAGCTCTTGTGTGTGTGTGTGTGTGTGTGTGTGTGTGTCCAAAATGCCTCTTATTCTCAAACTTCTGGGTTGCTGATATAGGTTGCACAGTAGTAAACATTTTGGGTATCCTCCGGTAGTAGCCCTCCACTTCAAGTAAAGCTCAACCTTAAGCTTTAAGAAATTATTAGTTTCTCAGCTCGGGTGAAGAAACACAGGGTCGTCTCTGGCTGCTCAGATAGAGCAAGCACATTGGACAAGCCATTGCCAGTCTGTCCCTATCATCTGACTTTATTTTGCATAGTCTATCATTGTGTTATAATGTCAAGCATTGCCTTAAGAGGAGTCAAGACTAATGATGTTTCTCTGACTTGGTGTGTTTGCGTGAGGGCCTGGATGTTATAAGGCTATCCTCCATCCTGCAGGGGACAGTGCAGGCTCTCCTTATCTCTCTCCCCTCCTTTTCAGGTTATATACTTGCTACCTCTGTGTGCATATTTTGCCTTCTGCATATTTTCATTGCACCTACCGTGTGTGTGTTGGAAATGGAGCTTGCACAGTCACAACTTAGCACTGCTTTCTGAGGGCACTACTCACGTTGGTGTGTGTGCGTGCGTGTATATGTTGCACCCACTGTGCGCAATCACACCAAAGTGTGCTGATGGCAGGCACGCTAGTCTGCATCCTCGGCCAGCATAGTACAAAACTGCTGAAGTTGTCCCTAGCCAATGGGTATATACATGGATTCAATCCACAACCTCATCCATTGCTAGGGTCAATTTATTCTGAGTGAGCATGTATTTATTTTTACTTGGGCTTAATCTATAGTTCACTTGAATTGTATGTAATGAGATTTGGATTTACTTGAATGTGATAGGTGAAATACGTGTGTTTTGTTAACCTGTGTGGTGTTGTACCGCTGTTTTGTAAGGCCTAGGTAGGTAGGCTATACTAGGTATATATGTGTGATAGTGATTGCATTTTGTGGACTTTCTTGGTCCACAATAAACCTTGCATGAAGTAGTGTGGTATTTAATTGAATTGCCTTTCTATTGTGTCATCTCACTTCTTTATTTCTCTCTACAGCCTGATTTGCTGAACTTTAAGAAAGGTTGGATGGTGAAACTGGATGAGCAAGGCCAGGTATTGTATGAATGTGCATGCTGACGACATTGCCACATGTACCAGGACAGATTCCAGTCAGATTTGTAAAGGTCTAGGCGTATCAGCAGAGGGGATCAATGGTGCGTGAATACACGCACAGATGAAATATCATGTGGGCCGACGTCATGGTTGCCTTCTGACTCTGAGCCTTCAAAGGTGGGGGGTGTTCAAACGCCACATGAACCATCTAGCTAAAGTACAGTAGAATGTCTGAAGCCTTCTATGGCCTTTAGGGCAGTACGCTCAGCCTTTTCATGTGGACGCTTTTATTGAGAACAGTTGAAAGGGTGGGCTGTGGCCTGTAGCCTTTGACATGCTCCTTCATAGGACATATGGGCGTCACTGGCTGCAGCGCTTAGACAGTGGTGGGGGAGTAGTGCACTTATACATGTGACCAGCTGTTGAAGAGCTCAATGGCATCTTCACCATTGCTCCATAATGTTAACCTGCTTATAACTCCACTCTGCAGTGGAAGAAGTATTGGTTTGTTCTGACAGACCACAGCCTGCGATACTACAAGGACTCCATTGCTGAGGAGGTGAATTGGCATTAATTATTTTAGATTTATTTATACTGTATTATTTGTCCCCCATGTTAAACAATTGTTTATCACTTGTCCTCCTGTCATGTGACCCGGCGCTTGTGTGTTCTCAGGCTTCTGATCTGGATGGGGAGGTGGACCTCACCACATGCTACAGCGTCACAGAATACCAGGCTCAACGCAACTATGGATTTCAAATACACGTAAGCCACAATGCATTTCTACAGTAGTCTCCTGTGTATTGATGTAGCTGAGGTTGGCTTGGTTCACTCGTGCGCCACATGTCCACCTCCAGACCCAGGAGGCAGTGCACACTCTGTCGGCCATGACGGCAGGCATTAGAAGGAACTGGATCCAGGCAGTAATGAAGAACGTACGGCCCTCCACCGCCCCAGATGTGGCCAGGTCAGTAAAACACCCCCCACTGTGTATTGTTTGACCGCAGTTTGGACAGTGGGTGTATATGACTGAATGCCTTGCCCTCAGCTCCACTGAGGACCACGGCTCTTTCTCCGTGCTGGAGGGCCTAGTGAGGCCAGACCTGACCCAGGACTCTGCCGAGGCCTCGTCCGTGGAGCGCGACCCAGCCCCGGGCCTCAAGAAGAGCCGCGCCCGCGAACGCAGGAGGGAGGGCCGCTCCAAGACCTTCGACTGGGCCGAGTTCCGTCCCATCGCCCAGGCGTTGGCCCAGCAACGCGCCCTGGAGGCCGAGGGCCTGCAGGCGGACCTGGACGACCTGGACCGCAGTCGTCGGAGGGAAGAGAGGCGGAGGAGGTACGAGTCTGTCACCAAGGCTGCAGTGGACGGCCCCGCAGCCGCCCAGGGACAGAGTGGAGGCTACGGGAACGCTGAGCCCATCGCCGTAGAGACGCAGCACAGGGTGGAGGAGGTAATCGAGCAGCACTGGCAGCAGGTGGAGAAGACTCCCATACGGGAGGAGCGGAGAGTGCCCCTCCCTACTGGGCACCCCGGGGAGACAGCCGAGCTGGAGAGACTGCTGGAGAGTTACAAGAAAGGGGTGAGCGTACACAATAAAGGGAAACAGTAGCATGTTGCTGATCGGCTGGCTCCTCATGTGTTATTAACGTTCTACATTACGGCCCACCCACCCCTCAGGTCGAGGACCTGAAGGCTCAGTTGGAGAGCTGCCATCGGCAGCTGGTGGACTCCAACCACCACAAACAGGAGCTGGAACACCAACTGAGAACAGCCTTGGATAGAGAGCAAGACATCCGATCAGGTTATATCTCTCCGGTGAGTCGCAGGATTACACACCTCTGTGTACATTATCTCTGGACTGTGTTTATTGAGCAATATTTTCCTCTCATTTAGTGATAGTCTTTGTATGTGGTACTTTATGGTAAGACAATATCAAACAAGCTGACATTCAAGCTACAAATGTGCCTTTTGCATGAGATCATTGCATGTGGAGAAAAGCTAATGTTTGAGATTTTGAGTGCTGCTCTGGCTTCTACTAGTGTATCTCATACTTGTGTTTAGTAGGCTGATGTAGCGTAGACGTCATGAACTCATGCTAGCAAATCTGTTTTGAATAATTGAGACTTTTGCGGTGCTGTAATTGACATACCTGCTGCCATTATGTAAGAGTATGACAAATAACCACTTTGCTTGTCTTCTAATTGTTTGCATGAAGCGAGATCTTCATTTTCTGTTAACAGCCATGTAGCAACAACCATTTTAGTCTCTTAACAGAAACATTTGTTGGTCCATAGACTGTTAGTTATTTGTATGTAGTTGAATTCATTGCATACAGTATGTTTGTGTGTCTGTTGCAGCATTTCATATAGAACATATTAAAGCATTAGTGCGATATGAAGGTTATTGTGCAAACAAACGCATGTTGTAATTGTACATTGTACTTGAATACATGTAATCTAACATCTCTACTGAGGAAAAACGTTCTTTGGTGAAAGACATGAGCCTGGAACAAAGCTGAAGAAAATTGTGTTTTGTAGGACCTGGTATGTGTATCATCCCTGTGTAAACAATCAAGCTGAAACTAATATTTCATTACTTACCTCATGAAACCACTTAATCTATTAATCTGCATGTCCTGTCATGACTAACTAACCCTGGCAATTAAATCATTTACCTATGCTTGTGATTGTCAGCATATGGCCTAATGAGATAAATTATGTTTTAATTACTATATAAATCTACATACTTTGACAATATCATGTGGGAAAGGAATGCTGAATGTAATATCGTTGTGAAATAATTTTGGGGTATTATTGGTAGCTGGTTTGCTGAGAACAATTAGCAAGCTTGTCTCCCCTGTTGTGTGTTAACCAACTGTCTGGTCCCCTTTTCCAAGCTGGAGCACCCTTTGGGTCTGGAGGCCGATCTGGCATCCCAGATGAAGAAGCCGGAACTGGTTAGTTCTCAAGCACAGAGCTTAACAAAGAAGTACCAGGAGACCAAAGAGCTCTTGCAGCTGCAAGAGTTGAAAAAGCGCAATATGCAGGCACAGCTTGGCCTCTCACTTTCTCAACACCCCGTCAAGGAACCTTACCTTTCTGAACCCCCAAATATACCCTTTCTGGATATACCCCCTCTAGAACCCATCCAAAAGACAGTTAGCTTCTTGCTCCAGGATAGTCCAGAATGGATTCAAGAACTAGAAAATCTGTTAACTGGTAAACCTCTGACCCTCAAGGGTCTGATGAAGTTGTTGCGATCACACAGCTTTAGTCGGGAATTATTGGAACCAAGTCGATTACAAACAGTCCTGGAGACGTGGAAATATCAACAGGAGGTAGAAAATGAAACCATAAAAACAAGCTTAGCTAGGGCAGGAGAAAGTATCCGTGACTATGAAGCTCATCTGCTCACAATAGAGAATATGGTAGGGTATGTCCAGAAACAAAAGTCGGAAAGCCCAAACAACCCTTACGACCTTTGTTCAAAAATGGAAAATCATGAAGAAACTAATAACACGACTACTGGAATCCTCTCCCAGAGAGTTGAGCTGTTAACCAGTGAAAATGCAGCCCTTCACCAGCGATCTCAAGAGATAGTCAACCAGCTGACAGAGGCTGACAGAGAGATAGACAGGCTAAAAGCTGAGTTGATCCACCTGCAGGGTGGAAAACAGCACCATATTGTTGTGGAGGAGCTCAACAAAGTGAAAGCTGATTTGGCAGAGAAGCAGGCAAATGCTATAGACAGAGAGTATTATGAGAGGGAGCTGAACGAAAAATCCCTCAGGCTTCATGAAGCCTTGGTGACATTGGAGGAACTTGGAAACACTCTGAGGGACACGGAGAAGAAACTTCAACTTAAAGAGGCCACCCTAAAAGGCCTGGGATTCCAGATGGCTTCTTACGAAAAAGACGAGTCACAACTGGAGACGGAGAAACTTAAAGTACTACTTAAAGCCTCAGAGTCAAAGATATTTGAGGGACAAGCAATTCTCCAGGTCACAGAACAGCACTGTATGAAACTTGAAGCACAGAACAATGAACTAATCATTCAAAAAGAGGAATCGGAGAGGTTTTATGGTCAAAAGCTAAAAGAGGCAGGACATGAAATCAGAAATTTGAGGAAGAAGATGGAAGTAAATATAAATGCAGCTCAGGATAAACAAACAGAAAATGTTAGCGAAGCACTGATGCAGACAGATGAGCAGGTTTTTAACCAAGGGTTGATTGAGCAAGTTGTCCAAGAGATTGAGAGACAGTTAGAGGCACTGGGTCAAGTATTAGAGATGATCATGAAGGTAGACTGTGGCATAGAGAAAATGCTTGATGAGTTACAAAGCACTTTACTTGTTAAAGACTTCCTTGGCTCCTCCCAAAAGGAGCAAATATACTCAAGCGAGGAAGAGGTATCAAGGTTGATGTTAGAGACAGAGTTCTGGAGCCAGCTTGTGAGTACTATTATGAATCAAAGTGAAAATGGTGAAGAAGAAAGGCCAAATCTCAAACTAAGTGTGGCGGAACACTTGTTGGCAGAGAAGAACATGATGCTTTTAATTCATAGGATTAATACACAAGCAAAAATCTGCCGGGGAAAAAAGATGATGGAGCAGTATATTTTCAATATTTCTGGCAGTCTGGACAATGAAACAAATGCTCTCATTATGAAAGAATTGACAGAAACCCTGCGAGAGAAAGCATATTTTCTGAAGCAGATTGTCTGCACTATAAAGGCGTCCAAAAATGGCAAGCTTCTTTCCTTAGCTGTAGCCAGCTTTGATTCTGGTATTTCACCCAAACAGAGTAACGAGTATCTTCTTGATGCCCTTAGCGAAACGTACACTTCATATGTCATTATTAGACTGAAATATCAACATGAGAGAGAGCTAAATGAAAAGCTAGAAGTTGTTCAGCCTGGTAGCTTTGACTGTGTAAACTGTCCTAAACTGATAGATTTTAATAGGGGGCTCAAGTCCAAGTTAGCAGAGCTCCAGAATCGGCTATCTGAAGCACAAGAGGGCACTGCCATTGGGCCACTGACTCACATTCAGATCGAAGGAGAGCCCATAGACTCACTGGATAAAGCCATTGAGCTTCAAGACATGATTGCCTTGCACAGGAAGGAGCTGAGAGAGGTCAAAGACGTATATGAGCAGGAAGCTGAAAAGCTGAGGCAAGAGGTTGCCAAGGCCGACGAGACCCTTCGCCTCCGTTCAGAAGAAAACATCAAAGAGATCGACTCACTGACGATCTGCATGGAAAACCTGAAGAAGAAGCATGAGCAAGAACGGAGCATTCTCAAGGAAACATTTGACAGGGAGATGGAAGAGCTGAGGAACATCGTCCCTGATGGATACACGGCCGAGACCATTGGTGGGCCAGCACACCCTACCCCATCCCATATGCCGAGCCTCAGAGAGCGCATCCAAGAGCTTGTGACCCAGGTCTCTGTTATGGCCGAGGAGATGAGGCGTCGAGAACAGCAGGCCGACGCGACAACTCTTCGGCTGAAATATGAGACCAACTTGGAACACCTGAAGGTGGAAGCGCTCCTTGTCCTTGCAGTCATCCATCCGTGATGCCTTGTGTTCCCTTGTGGCACTCCCAGAACCCCCTCCTTCCTCCTCCTCCCCCAGCCTACCTGCTTCCCTAACATTGCTCCCCTCAATCCCGCTCTTCCTTCTGTAAACCAGCCAACCTCAGTGTTGCATGATGGCTAACATCCTTCCAGTGCATGTGATTTTAGACGCTGCAGTAGTTGTGCTTTGAGGAACACATTTTGTGGACGTGGTATTGCTGATCATTTGTGGAATTTACATTCTTCTGTTATTGTACATAGTACAAAACAATACAATTGTAGAATCGGGTACAATTTACAGCATCCACAATGCTTTATTGGCTAAGATTTCAAAGAGATTCTATCACTTTTAAAAAAGGGGTATTAAATGTATAAAATGCGTTCCTCCTCAAATTGAGTGTGCTTCTTAATCTAACCATTTTACTTACCCATGATGTAACGGTGCCCTTTTGCTAAGTGCGAAGAGTTAACTCTTTTACAGTGAAGTTCTCAACTATCCAACATTTGCCCATTATCCATTTGTTTGTGTCTGATCCATTTTCATTTGTTTGTACTAATAAATGGTTTCATTTGGTGTTTTAAAGCATATGACATTATATTTTATCTTTATGATGAGGTGAATTATTTATTTCAGGGTTCTACCTTATATGGCAACTCTGCATGTTATTTTGAAGTGGTCCTGAATTTTACAGAACTAGGTTTGCTTCTTCTAGGTCTCTTTATATTCAACTGGTTAAAAGTTGTTTGAGATAGAATTGCAAAAGATTAAATGTTTACAGTTTACTAAGTAATGGTTTTACACATTACCTAGTCTAACATTTTGTTGTTTGTGTTTTGAGGTATTTAGCAATATGTGTAAATGGGTCCTTCATTATTACAAACTGCCTAGATGGACAAGAATGTCTGCATATCGTTCACAAGCCATTTCATTACATCTACAGGCAAACAGGCAGACCCAAAGCCTCTCATGGATATGAACAAAGCGCAGGTGCTGTTTGCTGTGATGTCAGAGCAGGGCAGGATTGGCTCGGTCTCTCACAGTTAGGGGGCAAGCTGCTCTATAAGCTCCCTGCATGTGTATCCCTGTGAAAGCACAGCAGGCCTACGGTTTCGCCATTGACTGTAGCAGGACCACGAGGGTAGGAGGGGCAGGCCATGTCGCTGCAGCACTGTTACTTTATCACTTAGATTAGTGTTGGTGAATAGAGGACCGCAGTATGCCCAGGCTGTGGGTCTCACCAGCCGGAAGGCCGTTCAAATCCCTTCATGTGGAAACGTGCACTGTCATGACACTGTATGTGTCCCCCCCTGCTTTTGCCATGGCTTCTAATAGGTGTTAGTGCAAGCCTGGCAGATTAACCTAATTTGACACGTACAGCCTTGCAACAAATAAGAATTAAATCTGTTCATATGTGTGGCGTCTGCTTGGCCCTATATTGGGGGGGCATTGTGAACAAGAACATTGCAACATCCAGTTATGAACAGCGTTTTGTGGTTGGATGTTGACAAAGTGAAGTGTAGGGAAGTGATGCTGCAGGCCCTCGTTTGATAGCCTCTGCATTCTGGCGCCGTTCGTTCTGCGTAACCCACTGTTTCACCTAACCTTGTTTTGTACTCGCAGGCTCAACTTATGGCTAACAGGCTGTAGTTCCCAGGTCGTCCACTGTCAGTAAAGGACGACCCAGGGTCCCAGGGATTATCCTGCTTCACCGGACATCAGGAGAAGCTCTGGGCCCCCAGGCTCAAGAGACCGGTATGCTCATCCTTATTCCCCCACCCCTCTGTCGCCACCTATAGGCTACCTGTGAGCGGGGCTTTGCCGCTATGGAAGATTCCCATCAGAAGGTGATAGACGAACTGCAGAAAAAGCACCAGAGGGAGCTGGAAAACCTGCAGGAGGAGAAGGAGAGGCTGCTGGCAGAGGAGACTGCCGCCACTATAGCTGGTCAGTAGCAGCGGCTGAGAGCTTAACCAAACATTGAAACGGTAGGAGTTGACAATGGGTTCTCAATCTGTTGGACCGCAAACAAAAATGTTTTGTTTGTGGAGGTCGGGGGAGGGGGCCACAAGCAATAATGGCATAACAAATTGTATGCAAATATAAACCATGTACCTATTCGATTAGCGGCCCGCGGGCCACATGCGGCCCAGATGTAACCCCTGAGTGGCCCAGCCCATCTCTCTACCATAGAACTATATATAAAGGCTTAACGGTCCCAAACAGAAAAGCAGAAACAAACCACGAAAAAACAGATTTAACATACAGAAACCCATGGCAACGCTCCACCGTAGCCTAGCAACATTCAACCCAGAATGCATCACATTGTTTTGAAATAACGGCAAAAGAAGTTAGTAGGCTATGCTGCTGGTACTGTAATACGGTACAAACTAAAAATGTCTTATCATTGAAGCGCAAAATTGACAACGAAAACCATCGGTTTAACCCTGCCTGGACTGACAAATACTTGTTTACTTTACCGTAAAATCCAAACGCCAAACCGATGTGTTTAATTTGCAATGAAAGTGTTTCAGTCTTTCAAAATTACAACGTACGGAGGCACCACATTGAGAAACACCAGACGTTCGGGATAAACTTTCCCAAGGGTTCACAGGAGAGAGCTGCAAAAGTGCACAGTTTGATTCCATCTTATAACCGGAGCTGCACTACGATGGTGCGCTCATGCACGGCCCAGGAGAGAGCCACAGCAGCTTCCCTCCATGTGGCCTGGATCCTGGCAAGGAAAAAAAAGCCATTCACAGACTCTGAAACCGTCAAAGAATGCATGTTGGCCGTCGTGGATGAGGTGATAAATGACGATATAATAAAGACCAGCGTTACAATTGCTATTAAAAACGTCCCACTCTCAGACACTTCAAACATTCGCAGGGTTGAAATTCTAGCTACGGAGGTTTTTGAAACGTTTGTAGAAGAATTGAAGAAAGCTGATGTCATGTCTATAGCTGTAGATGAGTCCACAGACAATTGTGTATATATGGCCGTTTTTTTTTTTTACGGCAAATGCTTCCGAGAAGAATTGCTCGGCTTACTGCCATTAGAAGGACGCACAACTGGCGAAATAATTTTTGGGAAAATGGCAGCGTTTTTTAAAGACAATGGTCTAGATATGAGGCGTGTGTCCATGCTTGTTACAGACGGGGCTCCATCCAGGTTTAGCAGCACGTTGGCTTGCTGTTGAACTGCATTGTGCATCAGACGGTGCTGTGCGCAAAACTAGGTGGGGAGCTAAAAAGTACTATGGACAGTGTGATGGCTACAATTAATTTAATTCGCTCCACATCAAGCCTCCAACATCGCCTATTTCGCAAGCTACTGTCAGACATGTCTGCTGAGCACCACGACCTCCTTTTGCACAATATTAGGTGGTTGTCCAAAGGCAAAGCACTGGAACGATCTTAGAGAGGAAATAATAACTTTCCTGTGCATTTCAAGTCAAACTGGAACATTTCGCGACTGACTTCCGCACAGGCCGAATGTTACATTTTCCGACGCTCTGCCAACACATCTCATCACTGGCACAAATAAAGGTTGTGATGACAGATTTCATTATGAAGTTAAAAGAGAACTTTGCTGGTCGAGTCGGTGGACTTGCTCTGCCCACAGAGGCGATGGCCTTTGCCAGAAATCCGTTTGCTGTTGCAACAGATGGGAACTTATCCGCAAGAGCAAAGGAAGTGGTTCCTTCCATCGACGAGGGGAAATTCGTACTCGAAGTTGTCGACATGCAGTCATCCATGTCTATGCCACAGGAGCTCCACACTAACAGGCCTGCAAAGTTTTGGATTTATATCAACGTACACCAGTTCACCAGCCTCCGTGCTCAGTATGTTTGGGTCAACATACACATGTGAGTCAAGCTTTTCACACATGAACTCTAAAAAGCAGCTCTCGTTGCTCCCTGACTGACCAGTGCTCTTTGCCATTGCCTTCGGATTGCACTGACATCTTATAAACCAAAAATCACTGCTCTTGTTCAGAACCAAATGAAGTGCATGTGTAAGACCTATGCATGTTGCTGTTTGCACTTGTTAATGTGTTTGTGCACTGATAACTTTTCTTTTTGAT
>JAODLL010000011.1:2514631-2528050 GCA_026546735.1 Forbesichthys agassizii
GTTATGTTTTGCTGGCCTTTGACTATACATATTTGCATATATAGTACTATTACTGTATCGTTTTTGTGGTTTGTGTCGTTGGATTGTGACATTGTGCTATGGATAAGGCATGGCTCTACTTGTTTCCCATGCTTTGCCACCTATACTGTAGGGATAATGCTGACACATTCACGATGCATAATGATAAAATACGTAGAAAAGACTCAATTTCATGTTAAACATACTGTATATTTACTCTGTAAAATGGAGTGTCAGTCAGTGCATACAGACAGGAACATGTGTCGTTACAATTATCTGCCACCAGGGGGAAACATTGAGAAATAATGTAAACATTGTCCTTGCAGCCATAGCAACTTTAGCAACAGCAGGGCAACATGCAGAATAGTATGACTTTAAAAGTTCAAACTCAGTTACAGATAAATAATCATTGCACGTTTTCCCATTTTGCGTTACAGAAAAATAAATGAATCATACTGTAAACAGACATGTGCATTTGATGAAGCTGGATGGATTTACAGATAGGCTATAGATATATTTGTCAACCTCCGCGTATATTCTACATCTTTAGGTTCTTCTGTTTCAGACTGAGACGTCTGCTACCTGATAGAAACCAGGCGTGAATTGGGTGCTAGGATAGGGTGATAAATAACCACGTGTTTGAACAGACACAATAGGCAGGTGGCGGGCAGGAGGAACAGACTCGCTGAACAATGTCCCCAATCACCCAATCTTCCATCCTGGCTCTTATTCTTGTGGATAAAGACCTGACCTGTCCCAGCATTGTAGTTTGAGTGCGGATCCCATGCAAAGCTTCGTAGAGCTTTAAGTAAAAGCCTGTGCAGACATTATGCTCCGTCATATGGCCTTAACCGTGAACTCTGTTAATTCATCAAACCCCGCCCAAACCTTGCTATTCTACTGAATGTGTTGGCCGCTGCGATCACACAACCTCATCTCCGTTTGCTTCAGGCAGCAGGGAATGTCTTCAAATGATTGCTTCATGACAGGAGTGGACATCTGTGGTCTCAGCAAACACACTAGAGGTACAAGCAGAGGGATACAAAAACACACTCTCTTGCAGTATTAATGCACAGATGGCTCGTAGATACCGTAGGTGGCACTAGGCAGATGGTGACAATGGTGAAGGTGAAAAACACCTATTGTTCCTATGAATCTAAACTAAATGCGCCAACAGGCTTAGGTTAAGGCCAACACCCAATAACCACGTCTGACGCGTGTCAGGAGACACCAGAGTTTAGAACGTAGCTATTTTTTAACAGGGCAGTTTAGAACAAGGTCATTTTTCTTGAGTGTCAAAAGTGTCAAAATGTTTTGAATCTCTGCGGACTTTTGAGCGCCTTCGTCAGTTTGTCTTTTTCATTTCACAACATCATAAAAAGTGCATTACATGATATGCCGTCAAATGTCACCACCAAGGGGCATGGGCCTTTAAAGGTACACTCTTCAACTGCATTACCCCGGAACCAAAACGGTCTGCTCCAGCTCATTGCATGTTAGAAACACAAAGGTCTGAGCATATAGGAGCTCCGTAGAGGAGTGTCAGCCAATCAATGCTCTGAATTTTAAACCAAAACAATGCTGCTGGTTTCATATCCACAATCAGGACATCCATATCACAGTTGGAGCTCTACATGTTAAAACATGTTGTATACACACAACAATGTAATAATAATAATATTAATAATATTAATACAAGTATGTTAAAAAACAAACAATTTACTGTATACAATAGTACAGTAAAGCTACAGTGTTAGCATAATGCAATATTAAAATGATGTGGTGTGTTTGACAGACATCTCTTCCCACACTATTTTATTAATTTAAATGAGAGTCAAATTCTCTTTCCAAACTTTCCAGGATTTAATATGATTGAAGATCAAGGCCAGTTCTCAACAGGCACAGTATATAACTGTGAAAAAAATTAAAAGTCCACTGCAGAATATTCTCAGATATTTACTATTCATAAATTTAGATTTTTTATTTACATGTAATGTCTTTTTAGATTTATATTTATAGAGATGCTCTGAATGATATATTAGTAATGTACAGTATGTTAGATAATATGATGCTGTCATTATTCTAACATAATATTAATTGCTGGTGTATGACATATCTATTGACAAATATACTAATTGTAAGTCGCTTGAAAGCTTCTGCTAAATGCTGTAGGCTACAGTACATGTACTTTAAATAATCAAATATAAAGTATTAGTTTTTCTTATGATAAACACAAATATTCAATGTTTAAAATCTAGCACCTGATGACATGCAAATCAAATTTGATCAATGCTTTATCATATTGCAAAGATATAAAGTAACTTGTACTATTTCACAACTGGCTTATCACAGCCAGTGGAAATGTACCAGCTGCCTTGCACATGCACACACACACGCACGCACGCACGCACGAGTGTGCTCAGCCTGCTCATGTGCAAGAGTTTGCAAGTGCGCTTGCGACAAAGTGTCCTCGTTGCAATTGTGCGTGCCCGCTTGCATCCGTGCACGAGTGTGTTTGCGCAAACCATCCTCCTAATCTCTGGTTTGTTTAACGAGAGCCGGGGGCAGGGGGTGGGGGGGGGTGGGGGGGGGGATGGGGATGGGAGGGGTGTTTGAGTAGCAGGATCTTCACTGCTGCTGCAACAGCAAGCTTTTATTTTAAGGCTCCAACCAGTGGCACTGCATGACAAAAATAAACACTCGCCTTAGCAGGTGGCTCCTTTGTGGTGGCGAAAAAGGGGGGCTACGTTTTCTACGCTTGACTGGCGGTGCTCCAATATGCTAATTTCTGCATCTTTTTTTGTTGAAGTTAAGTTGGGTTATTTAGGTCCACTAAACTGTATATCAGTTATATACATACTCTATATAATACAGTAAACCACACAATTTGCCACAGGATTCGTATGGTAAATGAATGGTAAATGCAAATTATTTAGGTGTGCCGCTTTCTACAGCATTATCAAGTACTGCATGTTGTTGAGTAAAACTGTATTTGGAAAAGTAAAAGTAAAAGCTAAACAACATTTGCTAAATTCTTCATCAAGATAGATAAATAAATAAATACAGTATATTTACGTCATCTGGGGTTATTTCTGGGGTTATTTCTGCATTCTGTCTTGTAAATAAAAAAATACAACATTTTTAAAATACACTTCCTGGGATTTCAGTGGGTTCGACTTCGGTCTTGGATTAATGGTCGTTGATTGGCATCTGTCCACCGGAATGTTGTGTGTATACCCGTGACGTCATAAGTGCTCAAGGGGTCATGGGATGGATGAGTGGTCACAGGGCCTCTGTGGGCTCGCGAGGACTAGGGGGGGGGGGGGGCGTGTCGTCCCTCTGCGAGCGCTTATTGTTCCCGCTGTACAGCGAGGACACGGACTGCGCGCCCCCCACGCCGCGCAACCCCCGCCTGCCGGCGGTCCCGGGGGCGTGCCGCAGCGTGCCCCGCCCCTGCAGGAGCAGCACGGCGCGGACGGCCGACCGGAAGGGCTTGCTGACGAAGCAGTAGAGGAAGAAGTTGACGGCGGTGTTGAGCATGGCCAGCATGCTGGAGAGGTCGTAGGCGAGGTGGACGCGCCAGTCAGCGTGCACTGACACCACGTGCAGGTGATACAGCACCACGGCCGTGCGCGGGGCCCACAGCACGGAGAACACCGAGGTGATGGCCAGCAACATGGCCGTCGTCTTCCCCATCCTGCGGCAGCGGCGGTCGCGGCCACCAGGGGGAACTGGGAGCGACCCGCGCTCTCCGCAGCTGCCGCGCGACTGCCGCCGACGCCGGGCACGCAGCGTGCGCACGATCAGCAAATTGAGCACCAGGAAGATGCCGCACGGCAGGAAGTAGATGATGGTGACGTGCGCCCAGATGAGGGCGGCGTCCAGCGACGTGGGCGGACGCCCCACGCGCCACATGTCCGACCACCAGAAGAACGGCACGCCGGACGCCAGCGCCAGCGCCAGGACGCCTCCGATGATGCGGCGTGCGCGCGCCGGGTAGCTGATCTGCCTGTGGAGCAAGGGGTGGCACAGCGCCACGTAGCGGTCCACCGTCAGGGGCACCGCGGACCAGACGGAGGCGTGATTGGCGGCGAACTCGGCGGCGCTGACCGTTTGGAGCAGCAGGGCGGGGACGTCGCGGTGGAACACGGCCGTCTCCAGCAGGAAGCCCACAAAGATGATGAAGAGCTGGGAGAGGATGTCCGAGCCCGTCACCGCTAGGAGGTAGTAGTAGAGGGGCTTCTTGGTGCGGGACGCCAGCCGAGACAGAGCCACCGCCGTCAAGATGTTCACTGGGAAACGGAGGAAGGAAACGTCAAGAACGCCACTTTAGCAAATTTGTGTGTGTGTGTTTGTGTGTGTTGCAGAGCCAGCCATGTTCTAAGTAAGGAAGGAAGGAAGGAAGGAGGGAAGGAAGGAAGGAAGGAAGGAAGGAAGGAAGGAAGGAAGGAAGGAAGGAAGGAAGGAAGTCAAGTTTATTTATATACTGTAGCACCTTTCACGAAAAAAAGATCACATAGTGCTTCAAAGTAAATGGACTAATGATACATAAAATAAATAAACTACACGTGATAAACCAAGTGTGATGTCTGGGACACAGCCCTGGCTAACTGCGTCAAGACCCACCTATATATACAGTACATGAATATTGTGTGTGTGTTGTCTCGCAGACATAAATATAATGTGTGTGTCACGGGAAGGCAGTCCCCACACTTGGGACTCAAATCTGGATCTCTGGCATGAGAGATGTACAGGCTAGCAAGGCGGCTAACACCCATGGGCCCGAGCTAGCGTCTGTCACTATTATCGTCCCTGATGTGTCGGAGAGTGAGGCCTAATTTACTGCACAACTTCACCAGTTGGCAACCGTTACATACAGCATGTACGGTGGGTACTGTGCCACATGTAAGCACTGTTTGCACTTTAACAGCAAATATTTGAGTCCAAGACAACTTTCCTACAGGACAATAATGTCTGTCTGTCTGTCTGTCTGTCTGTCTGTCTATCACCAGATTAACTGTCTCCAGAATGTCTCCGGTCTCCTGCCCTTGTTATCATCCCATAATAATGACTGTTTTCTCAATCATGTGGTCAAAGAGTACATTGTAGTTTTTCCACTGCAGATAATCGGAGCATACAGCTAGTGTTAGTATTTTTTGCCTATTGCACTCTGAATTGTCTCCCACTGGGAGCCATTACTCGTCCATTGCCCTTGTCACATCTAAGATGTCATCTAAAAGCATAGGAACTCCTCCACACCACAATAACAAATTTGTTCAAAGTCGAATAGAATGGAACGACACTGTTTCTAGGCTCTACATTGATATTAAAGACGACCCTTTGAAGCATAGGACATCTTGACGACTCCTATACACTATTGTACGTAAGTGGAGAATGGTGAATTTGAAATGTGATATTATTGCTAAAGAGTGTTTGGGGCACTTTACATATTAAATGATAATAGTAATCACAAATATATAGAAATTATAATCAATATTCTACAACCATGTACATTTAATTATCCTGACCTGCAGCACAACATTGTAATCATACGATGTGCGGAGCACTGAAATGACCCCTGGTGGATGGTCATGTGTTACTATTTGATCTCTCCAGACCCCCAGTAATGTGCCACACTAGAAGAAGATCATCATTGTTGCCAGTTTGACTCTATGACGTCTAAGAGCTGCTTGGGTGCAGGTACCTGGCACTCCAACGCAGAGCAGAGCGCTGTAGTAGATAATGGGGATGGAGCCCAAGACACATTTGGATCTCTGCTGCTCCTCCTCTGGCTTCAGGCCCGGTTCTTGGTGGCTGGCCATCGTCACATTAGGCCAGTTAATCATGACCCGCTTGATGTTCCTTGGGGAGAAGAAAGAAACACAGATAAGCCTTTTTGGCTAGTATACGTGAATGTATACGTCAACCAAAAATAACACTAACGCTAACCTAAAAAACGACCTAAATGTTATCAAGATTGTCCCTGTTTGCCTCATGAAACAAGTAAAAGTTTAAAACATAAATTCTGTCTCAAAGATGTTTTATACCGTACACCCTAAATTATATACAGTATTTTACGTCAAGATTAGATCACATTGCTTGACCTGGACCAATTAGCTTTATTTTAGAATGTGTCTCTATTAGGTGTGGTTATACTATTACCTTGAAAACAAATTGTGCCCTAGTTGAGCAGTTACATTGTTAATTATAATTATGTGCCCCCGAATATAAATCTGTCTGGTTGCTCTCTCTACCGTGTTAAATCGGGTTATTCACAGGGAATGCCCACAGCGACAGACTTAACATTTCAATGTGCACTTTAGGCACTTGTAAATATCAATTACACTCATCTGCTGACACGTTTATCGAGAATAAATCACACATGCTGACTTGTTAGCTGCCAGGGGGGCTTTGGTAATGAAAATACAATGACTGCAGAGAGGCTTTAATCTGTACTATCTGATAGGTAAATCTCCATTGTCAGAGTGCTTTCACTTACTGTGTACGTCATCTGCACTAATAAATTAGATCTCCACATGTTTCAATTGAACATTGGGCAGGACGGGGAAGAGCATGGCCACGGAATGATGTCAGGTTAAGTGATTTAAAAGTTCAATTTATTTAAGGGCAAACAATGGCACCAATGGATGTTAGGCGGGCTGTGGAGTGTAGACCCATTCAATTAGCTCATCAACATCATCAGCAGATGGACAAATGGGGGGGAATGGAGGGGTCACAGCGTCACCAATCTCTCCGTTCATCATCTCCACCTCTTTCTGTCTCCTCAGGATACCCTTTCACTGCAAAGTCCTGTTGTTCCCGTTCTGTCTGCCTAATGTGCCTCGCTCATCCATGAACGGTGGTATTTGCTCTCTCTCTCTCTCTCTCTCTCTCAACATTGGTGTCTTCATGGAGCGCAAGATAATCACACTATAACCTAAACTATATGAACTCAATATGTTAACCACCCTGGAACATGAATACATGTATTCATGTTCTAGACATGTGTTTCTTGCATCTGAATGCACAACGACTTCCAGGCAGAATTCACTTAACAGTAAATATCCTTTACAGTATCAATGACAGACGTATTACATGGAAAGCAGTGAACAGGGGCCACGTGTACAGTTAAACTACAACAGAAATGCTATAGAATACAATCTAATAAACTCCACGCATAACAGCACCTAATTGAAGTGCTGGATATCCTCATTTGTCAGATTACACACTGAGCAATACTGATTTGTCATCACTCTAAGGAGCCAGTGATAACCTCCTACAGGTTTTCATCTACGCAACTCTGGCCCTTGTAATCTATCAATGAAACATAATCTATGAATGGAACTATTAATATAACAAGTATTTCACTGTGCACTCCTCATTTCAGCAAGAAGACCTGCAGTAAGATAAATTAATGACCTTTTTCTCAAACTTCTCAATCCCATAAAACTGTTATATAGTTTGTTATATCGTAGAGCAGTTGCTGTAATAATAATAATGACTAATAATACATAATAATAATAATAATAATAATAATAATAACACAAATACACACATTTATGTAAACATTTGTTAAGTAAAAATATCACCCCAAGATACTGTAGTGAGAGTTCAATGGCAATTACACAAATATCCATCCATTGCATAACCTAGTCAATAGTTCTGGATAAACTTAGAAACTCATTTTCAGGTTTAAAACCACTAAGGCTTTAAACCACAAGTATATTGTGTCAGACGATGTTGCTATTTTTATTTTTTACTAAATTGTCCATGTTACAGTAATAGAAAATTTTAGATCAATAATAGATAATTGTGTGCCTATATGAACCATAAACCAAATGTAAATAACATAAAACCACAAAAAGTTTTGCTACTGTAAATGGGAAAAAGTAGAATCGTCATTAATTCTCATATTGTACGTGTACGTTATTACTAGGGATGGCACAATACAATACTGAGATCGGAAATCGATCCGATACTGACTTAAATAGCTGGATCGGCATTGGTGCCAATTGGACAGTTTTAACCGATCCAATTAAATGAATTTACACATGCAAGTCTACTGTCAAGCATCAGCCATGTCTAACCTACCCAGGCCACACTATCAGCAGAAGGTTTATAAAATGCAGCCAAGTCCTAAAATAGAGATTGGCTGTCATTTACTTTGCAACTTAACTTAAAACTTAATTTAACACTGGAATTGGATCAGTACTCGGTATTGGCCGATACCAAAAGTGCTAGTATCTGTATCGGTATCGGGACTGAAAAAACTGTATCGTGCTATCCCTAGTTATTACACCAGTTAAAAAGGGCACTTCTTTTCCCAATGTCAAAGGATCCATCTCTAATGCTGTTAATTTCTCATCCTCACATTCAGTCCCAGGGGAACAACACTTGAATGACACAATCCAGCGTGTCCCCCGCTCGCCTCACGCTGCTCCACAGCCTAATAAGTGTTGAAGGCAGCCTTTTACACTGGGGAAATCTACTTTGTACTATAGCCATTATTGAGCCAGGGAAGAAGAACTCTGTCCTGGTGTCTGGCGACGGTATTCGGCCTCAATCTTCCCATGAGCCTCCCTGCGAGCACAACCAACAACAGGAGAACGACACTCTACACGCAGGGCAGCTGTGCAGTATAGGGGGCCCGATGGTCTCGATTAAAGGCGGGATTTTTCTATATTTCTCTTCCCAGGGTTGGGATGTGGTGGGAAGCAGGGTAGCGGGAAGCCTAGGCGGATCAAGTGCCCGCGGTGGTGGAGCAGAATGAATTCTATCTGTGGTCCTCTTAATTATTTATTGAGGGATAGCGCACCTGAAACAACAGCATTGTGAGATTCAGGAGGGGTGCGGAGGCCGGGGGGGTTTGACTGCATAACCTCACAACACACGTTCTGAATCAGCGCACTCTTTTACGTCAACGTTTTCATTTGAGATGCACGAAAGGAAAGACAGAAACCGAGGTCAGATTTCACCGGAAATTCTGGGAACGCATCCGATAACTTGGGTTGCGTGGCATCAGGGTGTTTTAAGGCAAAATATTAGGGAAGAAGCCCCAGATTGAGCCATGCTGTTTCTCCAAGGTCAAACTTGACCGACGGTGGATGCTCTCAGGGTGGCATTACACAGACGTGTTTTGGCAACAGCATTTACAAGGCATACTGTATCATATGACAAATGTCCCGCGATTATGACTTCATTACAAATCAGAGGAAAACACATTGTATTAATCCCAATGCGAGTAAGGAAACTCTAGTCATGAAACAATACGACCCAGAGCTTTGCTTTTGTACCCCATTCCCCCCAACAACTATAGTCTACAGTGTAGAACAGCACTGCACAAGCTACAAGACTACTGTGTGTTTACTGTTGACGAGCTCTAGTGCAGAACCAATGAATGAACGGTCGTCACGTTTGGTGTTTGAGCAGTGTGGGGACTCCTACCTTCACATCCAGTCTTCAGAGAGCCGAACCCACGGGTGTTGGAGCCCGTCCTCACGTACAGCACATCTGCACCTCTGTGGCCCCTACGGAGCCCTGACATCGCCGCCGGCCGCGCTCACACCCCGCCGAGGAGAAGTGGAGGAGGAGGAAGAGGAGGACGAGAAAGAGAAAGAATAGGAGGACGAAGAGGAGGGAGAGAACTGGACTCCCGGCGAATGGCACATCACTGCGACGAGGGCATGCATGAGTGGGAGAGGTTATTGAGAGACACAGGAGTAAAAATGGAGGGGGGAGGGATGGAGAGGGAGGGAGGGAGGGAGGGAGGGAGGGAGGGAGGGAGGAGGCAAGAGAGTAAGGACAGAGGGCTTGATCCGTGAATATAAACGGGTGAAACTCGTCATTAAAGAGCGAAGACAGAAACACAGGAAACGTTGAGAAAATTATATGTATTATGTCTGCATTAATGGAAGCTTGAAGCTGTGTACGATTACTGTTTTTAGGGTGTATTATTGACTTGTAATCACTATTAGTATTGGATTTGGGCTTCCAAAGCTCCAGTAACACTAATAGGACATGAAACCTGTGGTTTGACCATAAGAGCACTGTACTGGACAATACAGTGGCAGGAGATGCACTGGCACCTGGGAAGTGATGCAGCATACTGTATCTATCAGGAAGATAGTTACTATGGTAACACGACTCTGCCATGGCTGAAAATTATAGCCAAAAAACAAATTACAGTCTAAAAATCATACAAATCTGGAAAAAATAAGTCAATAGTTTAAAGCTTTCCAGAAACGCAGTTCCGTGTTCCCTTATAAATGTGCCTGTGTGGATTTTGATTAGACTGCCGTCTAACAGGGTTAAATGACGGTTTGTGTGCAGAATGCCAATGATGCAGATGTTGACAGTTGACATCGTGCTGGGAGGAAAACAACACATTAAAAAAAAACACAACAGTGACTTCCTAATAAATTACTTCATAATTGCATAATATTTATTCAGCAGCTGAAACTAACACAATTACCATTAATCATCAATATTGTTAAATAAGCAAGCCAAACGACATTGCACATGTAAGATAAACAAGGCTATAATTTAACAAAATTCCTTAAGAAAACACTAAATCATAGATGATAACAATAAACCAAACAATAAAAACACCCTGGATGAATTAAGTTGATTATTTAAAAAACCTAAACCTAACTATTTCTGAGTTTAACAGCACATTCACGCAAGGCCGCACCCACAAATTTGACATCATTTTTGGCGTTGCGACTCCGTCAAGTATAAACTAGGCCTAACTGTGTGGCCTACTGCTGGCCTACAAACTCAAGGCCTGCTCTACCTGAGCTCGTTGTAACCCAATATGGCCACTCGGAGAACAAGCCAAGAAAGCGTGCCTCTCTGTACTCAGGGAGACAGATGAAGCTGCTAATCGTTGTGTGTGATGATGTGACAGACCAATACCTAGAACAGTGCGCCAGCTGTTCAACCAAGCGAGTAATGAACTGCAGTGGACCGTGCGCAGGCAAAGGCTGCTATCAATCAGTCCCGACATCGGGATCGGTGGATGCCGATGGGGGCACTACAGGGGCTGTAACAGTCCAGGAACACAGCAGGTTTACTGTCTACTTTATAATGCTAATAGTTTACAATAGATGATATATGCCTTAATACAATCAGTACATTATTTACATACCCCAAAAAAGGTCATATGGACTGCATTTATATAGCTCTTTTCTAACCTTCAAGGCACTCAATGTGTTTTACAGCAGGCCTATTGCCCCACGTTCACACACGGATGGTAGTGTCATCCATGCAACTGGACTCGAACCACCAACTTCCCGATCACCTGTCGCCCTGCCACTGTGTAAAGCTAACAGTGGTTCCTGCCAGTTAATCTCTTACATTGTTATTCAGTCACAAATCATCACGTTGATGGACAATGGCAAATGTGGCTCCCTAGCGCTTCATTGGTTACACTTCATCTATATATGACGTACCACTACGGCAGGGTTGGGAAGTAACTACATGTAATCAGTTACTTGTAACTCCTTACAAAAAAAAAGAAACTGTAATCGATTAGTTACCAGCTAAAATAGTTGAATGAGATTACATGTATTAAAACAAAATTTGATGATTACATCTATGACTAATTTCACATTTAAAAGGGAAGTTTGCAGAAGAAAAATGCATAAAACAATTGGCAGTTCTCTTAATAACCTGTACCCCTTTAATTAACGTAACTCAAAAATGTTTATGAAGTTCTACTTTAATATGATTCCCTAACATAATCGGTGTTCATGTGTGAGCTAATCTAAAAGAAATGGAAAGTAATCCGATTCTTTAACAAAATAGGTAATCCAAAAACTATGTAACTGATTATAATTTTAGTCTGGTAACTAGTAACTGTAACAGATTACATTTAGAAAGTAACCTACCCAACTCTGCACTATCTAGCTTTCAGGAACATCACCGTGGTATGATATGAATTAGCCTACATTTAGCACTACTCACTCAAATAGAGATATAATTGCCAAGTATTTTATAGTTATACAAAGATGGAGCGTTGTAATGCCTTTCAATGGAGCAAAAATGGAAGCTTCCGGTCTCTTAAGTGGGCGTGTCACCAACAGACATCGTAATCTACCATGTATGGCCTGAAACAAAGTCAGTGTACCTCAAAACAGTTTGCTGCAGAAATACCATTGTGGCCTCAGATTGATCATATGGGAATTATTCTTATATACTCAAAATACACATTAACGCCCCCAGAGAGAAATAATGGGCAATATTGTGGTGAAATCTGTGGACCTCCCCATTGACTTGCATGGGACGCTGGCTCATTCGGGTCTGAATAAAGTGTGAAAAGTCCATTTTCAAAAATATACTCTCTGTCTTTTCAGGGGATGTAGTACATCCCAATTTAACACGAAGAAGAGAACACTCACCACCAGGAGTGTGGAGATAGGAATAATGTTGCATAAAAGAAGAGCCACGCACTCAGATGCACTAGAGGTTCACTATAATCCAACGTATCGACAGCCATACTACCTCAGGGTATAATGTACAACCAAATGCCATGCCTGCATGCTGAGTTGAAGGCAATGCATACTATTAATCAATATGTCCCAAACCATCTCTACAACATAAAGCCCACTCTAATATTGGATTATGGGGGTGTTTGATCAGTGAGATGGAGGGAGAGGGAAAGATAGATAGAGAGAGAGAGAGAGAGAGCTGTTTCACGGAGATAAACTGGTACAGAGGCACGGCACTTTTCGGAGGTCATCCAATGTTCTGGATGCCATCTATAGCCTCGGGTTCCAAACTGTCAATCAGCGCTGCCTTCAACAACTAAGAGTCTCAACAAGAGCTGCTTTCTAAGCATAGATTCTTCTTATCTCAAGCCGAGACACACAAAATATAGTACTGTATATCACAGCCTTAATGCTTGACTTATCTTTGCATGAATCCATGTAATATTTCTATAGAGGAGAATAGCATAAGTCGAGCCAGTGGGTAAGATGAGCCAATCACTATATCTATAGGTAACCATAAACAAATGTTATTATGTGACCACATATTAAGGAGGTATAGTTCACATTGGTCAACCCATCTTAGTTTCAAGCACATGGAGAGTTTTATGCAAACCAGAGCAAAATTACTTTTGTCATTTAGACATAATTACATGTTATTTTAAGTCACTGTATGCTACAAAACAATGTTATAAACTTTGCACAATTGTTGATCTGAACCGCTGTGTGAAACTCAAAATGTCAAATGTCAAAATGTAGGTGTGTAGGGTAAAAGGTCCCAGGTATGTTGAGACAAGTTGAGCCAGTGACTCAATTTACCCCAAAGGTTGAAATATGCTACATAGTTACATAATATCAGGTGTATTTAGGTATTATTGTTATATTCGGCGTATATATGTAGATACGTACAAAAAAA
>JAODLL010000011.1:2528150-2557802 GCA_026546735.1 Forbesichthys agassizii
TTGTTTTGTGTGTGGTTGTTTGTTTTGTTTCCCTGTGCTACAGGTGCAGTGGCTGAACAGCCACTGCAATACCATTCAGCAGCTAATGGGTGTGGAGCTGGAGAAGCAAGGCCAGCACGAGGAGTGTATGCCTAAAAACATGAATCCCCCATGGCCGTGTCTTCCACCAGGCTGACCGCGGCGGCTTTACTGTCCACTCTCCCCCACCTGGTCTGAGGAGCTGCCCAGCCTCTCCATCTGTCACCCTTATACGCCGGCAGCAATTGAGCCAAATTAGACTGCGATGCACAGGGGTTTACGTTATTTTTTCGTAAAAAAAAAAAAAAAAAAAAGACTAACATAATTGGCCATTTGCAGTATAGCCTACTGTTAACTTGCATAATGTATTACACTAAATTGAACTGGCCTTTAAAACATATCCTTTATTCCAACTATAGGATATGTGTAGGTTATATAGCACTACAAAATCAAAATAGATGCAAAATCGTTCACACCAAATTGTAGGATCAAACCACGTTTATTAATGTGTTGAGGAAATCCCCACAGAAACACATTGCAGGGGAACAGATTTACAATCATTCTTGATATTAAGTGCCAGCTTTACCCCCACGATTCCACAATGAGGACACCCACTGACGTTCATGACCAGTTAACCCACACATCCCCATCTACCCATTCCTTTCAGCTCAGAGGACATACTGCCATCAATGCCTGTTTGTTGGCCTTTAGCAGCTGGGTCATAAAGTATACAGTGCATACAGTAGCCTGTTAGCACCCACACATTTGAGCTAACCTTCATATGTGAAGAGCATTTAAAGTTGAGAGCCTTCATATTTGGTGATTTTCCTTCATCCCAAACAGAAAATTATACAGCTGGATCTTACAACTTTTCTTTTCCAATGTGTCACTGACAACCTTTTTATGAGAAAAGAAAAACCTTTAAGCATGTAATTTTCAGGTCCTTAAATGCAATATACTGCTCAAATGCATTTGGTTCAGCAGTCGTGGTACAAATAGAAATACTAGAACTACGTACAAAGAAAAAAAACAACACATGTAACACTTCTTAAAAGGAATAATGTATGAAGCTTTTGAATGTATGAGGTCATCAAACTCAACTCACCAGATAAAAATGCATTGTTTATGAATGGTAAGCCAAAGTGAACGAAAGGAAGCATTGTCACACCATAATTAAATAAACAGTCTAGAATAGAGGATAAATACAATCTGCTATTATAATTTGGTCAACAGCAGACAAATTGCATATAGTTATGAATCCAATTTTTTGAGAAAAAAAAAGACTTCAAACATTTGAATATTTCTACTTATAGAGAGTTGGTGTGCCTTATGCTTCATGATCTCACTAGGGAAGAAAGTGTAGTGTTCACTGAAGAACCATTGCTAAGAATTATCAGATTGTTTCCAATAATAAAGAACAAGCATGATTTTCAAAATGGCCGAGGATTGGAGGCTGTCTTTTCCCCCTCCTTTGCTTCAACCTGATACAGGTTACAACACTTTTTTCCTTCATCTCTTACAGGTTGGTCAAAATCAAGCAGGTTTAAAAGAAACATTCTAGTATTCAGTCTACATTGGGTGAATGAGGCAGGCTAACATGTACACTACAGAGAGGTAAGGGGAGCTTGCACCCTTGCTCACTTTGCCTTATGAAAACCTTGCTTCCTGTGGAGGGTATGGGTGGGGAGAAGGGAGCCGTGCGAGACTGAGAGTGGGAGTGGGCTGAGTGGGGTGGGAGCTGAGTTTGGTGGATCGACGAGGAGCTTCACAAGCCAGACCACTATTTCCACGGGAGGTGTGTAAAAAGGCACGCCAGGGTTACTCCCAATCCCAGCCAATAGACACAGAAACCTTCACACCCACACACTCAATGAACACACAAACCCACACACGCACGCTCAATGAACACACAAACACGCTCAATGAACACACAAACCCACACACGAACGCTCAATGAACACACATGCACGCTCAATGAACACACAAACCCACACACGCACGCTCAATGAACACACAAACCCACACACGCACCAGCAGCACAGGCTAAAGCCCCGTGAGGACCAGCAACAGGGAAGGGGGGTCTAGGGAATGGAACATTATCTTGTAAGAAAGACTTTGAAGGGTGGATGGTAAGGTCAGGTGAAAATAAGGGGACCTGGATCCAGTGCTGCCAGTTTGTTGAAACAGGAAATAATAACAAAAAGCCAAAATGAAAGCTGGTGGAATGGATCATTTCTGGTTCTTCAGCTGGTTGGAGAGCCAGTCCAGGCCCTCATACAAGCCATCTCCACTAGTGGCGCAGGTAGCCTGGATGTACCAGTTACGCTGACGGAGGGCATGCAGGCCTAGTTTATCTGTGATCTCAGCAGCATTCATAGCATTGGGAAGATCCTGTTAAAAGTAACACACAAAAAAAAAAAGGCAGGACCAATTAATTAATACA
The DNA here is from genome assembly GCA_026546735.1 of Forbesichthys agassizii. Lineage (NCBI taxonomy): Eukaryota > Metazoa > Chordata > Actinopteri > Percopsiformes > Amblyopsidae > Forbesichthys > Forbesichthys agassizii. The sequence continues at coordinate 2,530,612 of JAODLL010000011.1, forward strand.
ATTAATTAGTTACAATTACTTCAGGAGTGCCAGTCTAAAATATTCAACTTTAAATAGCTATGTTAGATGCATGCAGTGGACAACGGTCCTATTATTAGAATTATGGAAGAGCTTCCTGAGCCTTTGAGCACTAGTTCCAGTAAATGTAATTTTGCAATGAGCATATTCATGTGACCAAAATGGGAATCTTGCTTAATAAGGAAACGAGAGTGAGAGATATAGGCTTAAACACAAACTGGATGGATATAATTAAATCTGACAACTAACTTTAGAGAAAAAGGCTGGTACGATAAAGTATTCAGTTCACAGCTAAAACAACATACTGTCACAGATTCCGCATGGTGATCATTGACATGTGTCCATCAACAAGAAAACACTGATGTAATGTATATACAGCACAAACTCATTAGCTCTTAAGTGCTACTGTGAACCTGTTCCAACATCTACACAAAGTACTGTGCTTCGCCAGAAAGGGAAACTCACCTGTTTGTTCGCAAATACAAGCAGCACGGCATCTCTGAGCTCATCCTCTGCAAGCATTCTTGAAAGCTCCTCCCTTGCCTCATTCACTCTCTCCCTATCATTGCTGTCCACCACAAAGATGAGTCCTGCATAGATGAACATAGGGTTATAGAAGCCCTGAAAACAGTCACATTTGCATACAAGCCTTTCTCGGTTGTTAACAAAGGCCTCCAATTGTAGTATTGGATATCCTAATCCTCTTCATTAGATCCAAATTATCAAAATCCTTGTAAAATTATTGACATGAGTTGCATTAACACAACAACAACAATAATAGCAAAACATCGAATCAGTCACTGGTTGAAAATAATGTGTGCCATTGAGGCCACCTATGGGCAATAAGAAGAAATTCAGGTCAGGGTTATTATACACATTAAATTAGAGTGACTATTTCAAATTGCATCACTCGTTTTACGATAATAGGACTGAACTATTGAGACGTCAAGGCTGTTGTTAATATGAACAAAATATATATGAATATGTCACACGTCATATCCGTTTCAAATCGCCCCAGGACATGGCTGGTTTACAACTGTACTTTTCATCCACTCATGCGTCATCACACTCAAATGTTAATGTTCTGCTCTTAGCTCCATGACTACTTTATAGCATTTTTCTAAATTGTGCAATGGGTTGAGTCAGGCTCAGAGCTGGGGGTGAAGTTACACTTTAAATATAAGGGCGGTCCAGCTGTAGTAATGGCATTGGCCAGGTATGCAAATAGAAGTTGTGACACGCGCTCACCTTGAGTGTTCTGGAAGTAGTGGCGCCACAGAGGCCTGATTTTATCCTGACCTCCCACATCCCACACCGTGAAGCTGATGTTCTTGTATTCTACAGTTTCAACATTAAAACCTGAACAAAAAAGGAGGGAAACAGGTATTTACTACCAGCTGCATATTTTGTAAATTAGAGAGATAAATAAATAAATGCATTGGTAAAGTAGAGCCAAAACTGAGTGTAATCACTACATGTCAAAATTAGCATGGCAGGAAACTACAGTGTTATTCCATTACCATATAGACACAGTAAGAAACAAAAGGAGAAGTCAGCTATAGGAATAGTGCCCCAGTTTATTTAAAATCCACTTCTGATGTTCTGTTTCAGTGGAGAAATACAGAAGCATAAATGTAAAGAAGTAATATATTCCTAGTTGTTGGACACTAAACAGTAACTACAGTAAAGACTAGTCCATTTTATCAATTTAATCTGTGAGGAACAATAGCATAACAGAATTTCAAAAAAGCCTTTAATGACCATGGACTGAAAAGATTGAGAATACAGTTCATACGTTTAGTATGTCAATATATTCGTAAGTATAATATGTTCATACCAATAGTGGGAATGGTGGTGACGATCTCTCCAAGTTTGAGTTTGTAAAGAATGGTCGTTTTGCCTGCAGCATCAAGCCCTACCATGAGAATCCTCATCTCTTTCTTGCCAAATAGGCCTTTAAACAGTTTTTCAAACATATTCCCCATGATGACGAATCTGTCAATAGATTAGAAAAGGTAGGATTAAAATGGCGATATATTTTTGGTATGCAATTTATATGGTGGTGTAGTATATATTATAGAGTGTTTATCATTAGGCTAGCCAACCGTGGTCGTTCTGCTTTAAACAAATGAACCACATCTAACGGAAATGTATTACATTTGAACGTGGGTCGTCTTTATTTGAGTCACTGGCTAGTTAGCTAGCAAACGTCGAATATGGAACCCCGTAACAGCGGCCGGTAGGGAGTTTTTGTTTAAGAATACCGGTAATAATAATAATAATAATAATAATAATAAGAATACTTTGTGCCAATACCGTAATGAAGCTGGGAAATGTCACACGACGTTAGCTAATGTACAGTACCAACGTTGGTTGGCACGACCTCGGCGAAATGCAGATAGACTACTACGGTGTTACTGTACTGGTACTATTGTTACAGCCAGCAATAATAGCTGTTGGCCTTTGACGATGGAGGCAAAGAGACACAAAATCATGTAGGAGGACTGTCTTCTCGTTTTACACAAGGGAAAAAGACGTCCAACTCAATGCAGTTTAGCATTGTAGCAAGGGCGGATGCTTCATTCCGTACGGTAGCAAACAATCTCATCGCTTACTCGGATGCTAGTTCTCTATTGTGAACTGTACGGTTTTGATATTGCTCTTTAAGTAAACCGGCATACGTATACCTAAATTTCATACGACTTTAATGCACGAAATAATTTGGCTACCCTGTCTATCACCTGCACCGATATCTCTTACGTTACAGCACCAGTGATGGCTAGTTAGCTAGCTAAATGCCGCGTCAGTGCAGATAGGAAACAGTGACGTCATTCTACCATCATACAAACGAGATGTGATGCGTTTGTGTATAGTGATTAAACATTTGAACCAACTAGCACACAATTTAACGACAGATAACCTCAATTATAGCAATGGTTACCTTAGAATGACAGCTTCTCGATCTTTCGGTTCTCCTTCACAGTCACTCCAAAATGGCGTTTTGCGCACCCGGAGACGCCGGCGTACGGGCACTTCCCACTACCACATCATCTTCCAATCGCGTCAGACCTTGTGCACACCAACCCCGCCTCTTGGATTTATGCGCACAATGTTGAGGAAGTGATCCGCACACCGAAGTTTATTCTTTATTACCCCGCGTTCATATTAACAGGCCTACAAGCAAGCATACGTCAATTTAGTGGTATGCGCATCTCAGTCTGAGTAGACTAGAGGTGGTAGCCCAAACAGTAGCCTAATAGCCTACAATATATTTTGGGTGTCTGGCGTTTGCACGAAATGTAGGCTATATCTTTCGCTTATTTTCGTCGCTTGACAGTTTAACGGCTTTTATATGTAGGCCGATTTGCTTACGTGACAGACCGGGTGTCCGGTGTCGTGCCCAAAAGCGACTTGCTGATAAAAAAGGATCGCGGTAGGAAACGGTGCATTTTATGGTTATATTCCAACATTTCTAGCTGGTAAAAATGAATTGATTAATTAAACAGTTAAAAATGTGGGAATATAACTATAAAATGCACTTTTACATACCCGTGATCACTTTTTACCAGCAAGTGACTTTTGGGCACGACACCGACACAGCTGTTATCAAATCGAATGTGCTTGCTTGCATAATGATCTGACGACATATGGCTTTGCAAGTTTATGTCGTAGGCCTAGGCCTACTCTATTCTGCTCAGTCAGGATATTATTCTCGCACCTATTCAAAATGGTACCAACAAGGTAACAGGGCTCTTTTATTTAAGAAGACAACGTTTTGGAAGAATCAGTGGGGTGACAAGAATTGTTTTTTTGTCACGGAACAAATAGGTCAACAGGGGTCGCTATATCCTTTAATAATTGTTAGAGCTCTATCAAACTAATTGATGAGAATATAAAATTGGTATGTGGTGGTTGTGGCACAGGTGGCCCTAAACATTTATTATTTATGTTTTGATTATGTGGAATGTTTACGGGTAGGCCTGTTATAAAAATGGAAAATAATGTATGATATTACTTACTGTTAATGCTATATTCTGATTGTGATTGGAGGGTATTTTAACATTGCTCCAGATGATTGGATGGACAGATGAATGGTCATCTCAGTGTACAAGCCAATATTTGAGACTTTTCCTATTTACATTCATTGATTGATGTAGGGTGAGAACTCTACCCAAGATAAATAGTTGACAATTGATTATGGGCTCAATTTGGCTGACTACACAAGTGATTGAAGCATGTTTCAAACTCGAAATGTCACCTGCTCCTATAGCAGATAATTGTCTTTTTATTTTATTTTGCGAAGTTAACTAGACAAAAATATTGGAAACTTCATTCTGAATTATTAAAATAGAAAGAATATTGTAATACAGTGAAGAAACCTTTGGATAATATTATGAGATATATTATACATATTTCCCAGAGGGGCCAGACAAAGAATGGTTCAGAAGACCCTCAGAAGATCATTTAAGAAGAGAGGTTACTCTGCCCGGAGGAAGCCTGGGGCTGCTGTCTGGAGCCATGATCATTTTTATATGGAATGTATGTGGTTGCTTTGTATTCTGTTATATTATTCTATCTGGTTTCTATATCATTTGGTACTTTATGAAGCCTGCCTGAGAATAATATCACTTAACTCTTGATTTAAATTATGCAGATTCACTATTCATAATCAAGCATGAGCATTCTTGGTAGGCTTTCACAATTATGAAAACTAACATAAATTTTAAATGCACTTGTATTATGTTACAGTAAAAAAAGAATACATCTTTCTGTAATCATGTTTTTACTAGGCGCACGGAACCTTTGGTCTTTTCGAGGTACACGTTTACTGGAGCACTCAGGAGAAAGAGGTGTTCCGCCAGCCAAGTCATGTTTGGCCATGGCACCAAAACCAAGCTACTGAACGCTGGCCCGTGGCTCACCCAGATTTCTGTCTATCAGCAGCAGGACAACCTTCCACCAGGGTAGGTGTGGTCTGGTGGTCCACACACTGCTGAAGACCACCCTCCACCAAGGGAGGTGCATGTTGTCTAAAAATTAGGTGGAGGGTTGTCTTTAGCAGTGAGTTGTTGCTAACTTCTATAGTTAACAACAAAGATCACCTTCTGCCTTAAGCTTCCTGGTTCCTCAGCTGCTCCATCCATCTTGCTAATAACATTGTGTTTATTAGAATACTTCCCAGGCATGTCCTCACACAGTGTAATAGCTCTGATTTTGTTATCTTTTGCCTTTGTGGACTCTTTGTTGTTTCGGTCTCCTTACATCCAACAGCTTTTGAGGTTCTTTGATTTTCATCCACTTTCTCTTCTCAGGATTCTGGTTTCCCGCCTGGCTAATAAAAATATCTTTATTAAAAGACTTCCCAGCCATGTCCTCTGGATAGACACGCCAGGCAAATAACCGTTTTATGTCTTTCAAGCCTCTGTTGAAGAATCCTATAAACCCTTTCTTCTCTGGACTCTTAGTGGACTTCTTAATGCAGCAAGCACACAGTTCCTGCAGGGAGCTCTCAGATGTCAGTGGGTAGAGATCATCACTCACTTCCTGGTCAAGGTCCTCACTAACGTTCTGCTCATCATCTACACTATGCAGGTAGAGGTCAACACTCACTTCCTGCTCATCCCGTATTTGCAGAAAATGATCCTGCAGGGTGACCTCAGATGTCAGAGGGTAGAGGTATTCACTGTGTGCCTGCTGGACATGTACACTGGCGTCAGACTCTCTGTCCTTCTGGATGATCACGTGGAACTTTGGGAGATCCAGGTGAGCAGGTTTATTGGCTTTCAAGTCTGTCCCGAAGCCTCTCCTTATCATTTTTATCTTCTTTCTTTGCATAGTGGATTTCTTAGTGCAGGGAGCACTTCATTCCTGCTGCTCCTCGTGTACACTCAGTGGGGAGATGTCTTCACTAACAGTATCCTCCTTCTCGTGTACGCTCTGCAGGGAGGGCTCCTCACTCACGGCCAGCTGCTTGCTCCACGTGTACACTTAGCAGAGTGGCGTCAGACTCTCTATCTCTCTGGACCATTACTTGGAGCTCCGGCAGGAAAGATTCAGGGAAGTGGTCTCTGGTAAAATAGCTGTGCTGCAACAGCTCAGAGCAGCTGGCCCTTTTACCGGGATCTCTCTGGAGACATTTGCTTACCAGGTCAGCTAACAGGGGGTCACAAATGCCAAACTTCTTACAAGGGTTTTTGCACTGCATCCCCCTTTTCGTTGAAGATTCCCCGAACCTATGACAATACAACTGCTGCTGCCGTCGTGTTGGAGGTCCCACTTTAGTGATGATGGCATCTATCTCGCACTGTTCATTCTTACCAAAGAGTATTTTCTCACATTTGGCCATGTATAGTATGGAGCAGCCAAAGGCCCACACATCTACAGGTTTGCCATATGTGTCTCTTAGTATCTGCTCAGGGCTGCCATAACTGTTTGCACAACGTCTAGGAGTGTGGATTTCATAGGGCAGTGCCAGTTTATAGGCTTCACCAAAGTCAGCCAGTTTCAACACGCCTGAGCGAAACACCAGAATATTATTGGGCTTAATGCCTCTGTGGATAATGTTGTTCTGATGGAGAAAGTCCACAGCCCTCAGGAGCTGGTAAATGTGCCTTCTTAGTGTTATTTCGTCCAGACTAGCATGACTATTTATCTCATCTAACAATGTGTGGTCAAAGTATTCATAAACACCACAGAGGTGATGTCTTTCATGGAGAAATACATCCAGCAGCAATACAATATTATCATGACGGGGCGTATATGTTAAAATAGTATATTCCCTCTGGATTGCTCTCTTGATAACATTGTTGAAATAGAAATGTGTCTTAATTGCGACAATTTTCCCGGATCTCACGTCGCGGCATTTACACACATTACCAAAACTGCCACGACCAATATCACATATCACCTCGTAGTTCTCCATTTTATATTAAGTCTATGCATATTCTGTTCTCTTAGCTCTCTGTCGACTCCATAGAACTATAGGTTAACTGTTATCTGCTGTTCTTGCTTTAAACACTTTATGTAGTCATAACCACAGCGATATGTGATCACGCCCACAACGCATATTGTAATGTGGTCAAGAGACATGGGTGGAAATATTATCACACCGGTTAGACTATGCGTTAGACAGCTATTTTACAATACAGCTCAAAAACAAAAACGCAATACAACTATTTTAAGGAACTATATAAACCATTGCAAACCCCAGAAGAAACATGTTTTCCTTAATACGTTGTTTGCAGTCACGTGATTCCAATGACTGGCTGCAATTAGTGATGGGCATTCCAGCTGTTTCTGGTGAGCCAGCTCATTAGACTCTGCTCAGCAATAAGAGCCGGATCTTTTGGCTCCAAAACGGTTCTTCATAATTCAGACAAATTAAACAATATGATTATAGTTCGCATCTTTGTATTTTGCCCAACCAGTTAACCACTTTCATTGCAATATACTTGCTTACCAACCTGTTTATTCAGTTTTTATCTTTTCACCATAGATTCCCTTCAAATGAATGCCATTCCAGCTAGATGGGTCGATTGCAAATGAGCCAGCTCTTATAAGTGAACGATGAGAGCCGGTTCCCATCTGAGAGCTATTTTTAAGAGTTGTTAATTAATGGTAAACAGAATAATATAAATAAATAAAAATCATTTATCTGACGTGACTGGGTGCAGGCTGTTGGAAAGTGTTATAAATACTTGAATAGTTATCGTGACAGGCCTAAAATAAATACACGTTTTTGGCAAATTCACAAAATATAGCATTTTGCTAGCTCACCGTTCTCTATGCATGCTGAAAATATAATCTATGAACATGAACAATGTGGCGAATACAGGTCACAACAACAAAGTCGCTTTGCCATGTGTTTCAATGACTGAGGCAGTGCTGCGGCGGGATATTGTTTAGATTTGAGGTCGAACTTACGTATCAAGCATTCTAGAGAATGACTAACCCTGCCTTTAATTAAGGACTCAACCACAATGTGGTAAATGTACAGTTTTTTGAGAACAGTAAATTCTTATAAGCATTTAGATTAATCTTAATTATTGTCATAATTCTCAATGAACTCAAAAGAAAATCAAAGCACTGGAAGTTCAGTCCATATTTATGGGATATTTGTGAAATTTAATCACGTACAATGCAGCATCTTAGAAACAAAGTTTTACAAACATATCAACCATCTATTTAATGCAAATAATAAAAAAAACATTAAGTGTTATTCTCGAAGTTCCAGATTGCCATCCTTAATCCTCCAGCTCCAGCGCTGGCATCTGTCAGGGGCAGAGACACAGCGAAGCCATGAACCAGACTCTGTGATTGCTTGCTGGTAGGACACCATCTTTCGGTCTAGAGTCTCCAAACTAAAGGATTTTGCTGAGATCTGAAGAGATATGGCATTGATGTTAATAATCACATACAGCATTTAGTAGCTGCTTTCATCCAAAGCGGTTTATAATCAGTGTTGGGCAGTAACAGCAAAACTTAGGGTAGGCTAATTGAACCAACCTGCCCAATCATCTGGTTTGAGAGGCTGCAATGTTTTTACTTTGGCTTATTGTTGACTCCTAAGGTTCATTATTGTTCCAATAAGGATGATTCAATTCTAAAATGAGCTGTTATTTTTCGCAAGGGCCGAGGCAGGGTAGTGATTGTGAAAGTAATATAGTAATGTAACTAGTAACGTAAATAATTACCCAGTAATAAGTAAAGTAATACCATTACTTTTTGAAGGAGTAATGAGTAAAGAGTAACTTATTACTATTCCTGAGTAACTTGCCCAACACTGCTTATAATCAGTAGCCCAAACAAAGGTCTCACACCAGTAAGCAAAGGAAAACATCATGATACCATCCTGATCTTCCAAGCTAGTTTGTTTTAAAGGCGGTGCTAATTACATTTCAATCAAGCGTCCTGACCATTGGACTACTACTTCCCGTTATCTCACCCAACCAATCACGATGCATAAAGTCAGATAGAGCGCCAGTGGAAACAGAAACCTGCGACGTACAGTGTTGTCGTAATATGGGGTAAAACTGTAGCTGGCTGCTGATAGGCCCGATTGTATTCTATACAGACGATAAATGCTTTTGCACAGGGAAATGAAACTGGAACTCACCAGATCAGGATGGTTTTACAGGGCTAGGGGAGCACCTGCTATAACAGGCAAAGGGGGAATTCCAAATGCATTATAGATTATATTATAGGCTAAACAAATATAGTGTATATTGGTCATTGTGTATTGACCAGTCGCTCCATTGTAGTCGTATCATTGCACCAAAGGGGTTCAAAACAAGCAAGCAATAATTTAGTTAAAAGTCAGATTATCTTGCCTGGTCGCTTATTCCTATCGCAACATGGCCCACTTTGACCTGCTTGCGTTCACGAATCCTCAGACACTCTCCATGGATGTCCTCAATCCAGATGTCAACGCCTATAGCGAGAGAACGGTGAACATTAACGCAACCCTGCCTGCCATAGGTCAGTAAGAAGTGAATAATCCATGCTACGGAAGCATGCGCTCTGTACCTTCAAAGCAGTAGGAGGATGGCTGATTTGCTGTGACCTGCCATTCAAGATGGCTGTCAGTTTGGCTGTTGTAAGAGGAGAAGACTCCGGAGCTGAGCTCATCGGACCAACGGTCAGAGTCCTTGGAGGAGAAATAAATGTGTGTGTGTGAAAGGATAATTGTATTATCATGATGGAGTATAGATGTTTTTGTCTTTGCATACATTCATGTACACTGAATGTATTTGCATGTTTATATACTCACCTTATCAAAGACGTCTATCGGAGATGTGTCCGAGCAGCTGCAGCAGGAAGGAGGGTGATCCCGGGGCTCTGGTGATATAGTTTGTACCCGGTTGCCTATAGCAACACCTAGCGAGGGACATATTAGGAAGTCCTCGCTTTAATACCGGTATATTACGTGTGAAGGCCAAGTGTAATCTGGGAGAACTGAGCACTCAAATGACCGTTTCTCCCAAATGTACAGTTAAGCGTTGGAGAACAGGACAATTTTGCATCACATTAAAGGGTATAGTCTAGTGTGAAGACCTCAGTGGCTTACCGTCTCGGAGGTATACCAGCTCATGCTCTGATCCCTGTGCATGGCAGTGTGCCTGCTGGCCTCGCTGCAGCACAGGAAAGTGTGTCCTGAGAGCATGGAGATACTCTGTAGAGGATGAAGAGTCCCATTCCTCCTCGTCTTCCTCTTCCCAGTCCCCCTCATACTCCACCTCACTTTTTGGCCACCCTCTCTCGCCCCGAGCATATTCTTCCTCTCCCATGTACAAGTCCACTTCAGAGTCGGACCCCGTTTCCCAGTCTTTGTCATCTGACGCGTAGCTGTCCAGTCTGGACATTGCCCGGGATCGCAGTTCTGTGCTCGGGAAGTCTGTCTCGACGTCAGAGTCGGGGTCTAGATCTGAGACGTTCTCCACGTCCTCTTCCCAGTCACCGCTGTCCTCGTCCACCGCCCTCATTCTCCATGGGCTCACCCACTGCATTGTGGGCCCAGCAGGAGTTGGGCGGGTCTCGTCGGATGTGGCGCGTGTCACCATTGCGACGCCATGCTGGCCCTCGCCCTGGTAGAGTCTCTCGCAGGCGGCGCTGATGGAGCTGTGACTGAGGCCTCCAACTGTAGAGTGGAAGATTGCTGTCAGCTCCCTACTTATCTCAAAGAGCAAGGGTGTAGGTTTAGTGTGAACATTGGGGGGGCACCTTTGACAATCAAACAATATAATAATAGTCTACTACACATGTTGGCCATAACCTATTAAAACTACTACTGGAGAATGTTCCTTTGCACATCTGGCAGAGCTATGGGGGGCAGAATGTGTGTGTGAATAGGTGAATGTGAGGTAAATAATGTAAAGCGCTTTGGATAAAAGCGCTATATAAATGCAGTCCATTTACCATTCTACCATTTAGCCTGTTGAAGTAGTGTGTCAGTGGCACATATGCCGGTGTAAAGCTGTGCGGATGGGGTCCACAATCTGCACATTAAAATATCAAACAGAGGACATAACAGTCTGAACCAATAGTGTGTGTAGTAGGCCTGTCCTCAGTTACGACTACACTGTCAAGCGGTTTAATACGCATACGGGCTGCTACTCCATTATCGTTGGAACAGGGAGGTCATGGGAAATTGAAATCCTTCAGTTTGTTTGATGTGCAAAATAAGTAGAAACAGTCTGATTCCATTCACTCCACCTGCTCTGAGAGCCTTGGTGGTCTTCATCCTCAGCTCTCTGGCTGACGCTCGTCTGTCAGGGTCTTTCTGGAGGCCGGCCCTGAACATCTTGGCAGTGAAGTGGTTACAGTTGGAGGGAACCTCCCAAAGGGGTGGAGGCTCATTCACTATCTGATGAACACACGAGAGAACATAAAAACGTGCATTTTGGATAAGAATGTGTTTTAATTCTATACTGTATATAAACATAAAATACTGTATTACTCAAATACTAATATATTTCTTCTTCTTCTTCTTCTTATTATTATCTATAAATATATTACCAAGTAGCATCTTCACATGGAGGCTATGTCTGTAAATCTAAGATACAGAACAGTGCAACACATGTACTTTAATATACACTGGTCTAAAATAATATTAATTTCAACTCAGCGCTGTTCTATGGCACTAATCTGCCCTTATGTATCGAATATCAATATTTTCTTTCATTCGTTTCAGCCTACAATAGCTATGAGCAGGAGCTTTGACCCAGTTATGGTCATCCAATGAGAACAGGCAGAAGCCTCAGAGACCTTGAGGCACAGCGGATGGGAGAAGTAGCGAATCCACGGATGGCAGCCATTAAGCATGTGCAGTAGCATGCAGCAGCTGCTCCACACGTCCGCTTTGGCACAGCGCTGGAGTCCCCGTGCCACCTCAGGGGCCATGTGGGTCTCTGTGCCAGGAAAGCCGGACCCTGAGTGAGATACACACACATACCTTACCTTCCCTCAGAATTAAGTACACACTCCCACCTGTTGGCCTGTCAGCATACAGCTTACTGTATAGAGAGATACAGTATGTTATACTGCATCTCTCTATACAGTATGTCCTCATGCAGGTGTGCCAATGACGGCTACCAGGTTTGGTGTCAATTGGACATACGGTTGCTGAGATACTGAGCCACTTCCTGTTTGGTGCCTTTGCCGCCACATTTGATTGGCTCTAATGGACATATACTGTATAGAGGGCAACCGTCCCTAAAGCTGAGACACTAACAACTTTGCCTAAAGTGGGGCCCATGATGGGCCAATGCTGTTGAAATTCACAAGATAAATTTCAAATGACCTAGTCATATTTATTTATTTATTTATCTATCCATTAATTTTGTTTGATAGATTTAGTCTATTATTGTTTTTAAAAATGTTTATGTAATATTATTGTCATAATTATCTGGTCCATTCATAGTGTGTGGTAGTGGTTCATCCATATATTGGGTGTGTGGGCATGACATTTATATTTGTTGCAAATGGGTCAATATTGGTATATTGCTCTGTATAACTATATTAGGAAGAGTACTGTATAAGGAGTATAAAGGATTAAAATGTTAATTTGTTTGCAGGAATCCTTCCGAAAAACTGCTGACCTAGTTTCTTACTTACCCCTGAAGGCTTTTGTTTGCCTTCCATCATGTTCAAATGTCTCAGAGAGGCCAAAATCACAGAGAAATGTCTCCATGCCATTGGCAGACAGCAGCACATTGTCAACTGTAATAAACGTAAAGACACTGCCTTTAGAGAAAGCTAATGTGCTCTGTAGTTGTTTTAATCAGGATACTTATAGGCCTGTAATAAATAAACATTACGACTCTTGTCCAGAATGTAATAGCATATTTTATACCAGTAGAGTGTGCTAGGCAACATCTCCAATATAATACAAATAATAATAATAAATCAATATTTAATTTAAATTAATTTGATTTAGTTTCATTAAACAAAAACTATATTTATTTTAGAGTGTGCTAGTCAACATTTCCAAAATTATAAAAATAATAATAAATCAATATTTAATTTACATTCATTTGACTTGGTTCATAAAACAAAAGCTATGTATTTCACATTATAGACCTATAGCATAATATACAATATGTTGAGGCTGTGTGAATCGCGAACACTATAACCGAGATGCTGCCACACCTTTGACGTCCAAGTGCACAATATGCCTATGGTGGAGATGTTCCAGCGCTTCCAGGAGCTGATGCATGTAATGAAGGGCTAAGTCCTCTGGTAGGCTTTCCATCTCCCTCAGCAGCTGGGCCAAACAGCCTGGGGTTCATACAAGCCATTCTGTTAGGTCTGACTCGGTGTTATCATCTGGACTTTTATTTTGAAAAAGCTTACGTGGCTTCAGGTCCATGAAGAGTATGATGTTGGGCCCCTCCCTGACAGCCCCGAAGAGCTCCACAACGCGAGGAGAGTTTAGAGCGCTCCACGTGCTCACCTCATGCCTGTTGAAGTGACTCAGTGCAATCTACATTTGCGGACAAGGAATGTCGGGCATTTTATTTATTGAAGCTCGAATACGGTGATTTAAACGTAACATTTCCGTGGTATTTATTCTACTAACCCTTTTGGCAGCACACTCGAATCCAGTGCTGTTGTCTCTTATGCAGAACACATCTCCATAAGAGCCATTCTGGATGTTGTAGAGGGTGCAGTATTCCTCACCCTCTCTGTACTTGGACCTATGGGACTTGAGTTGCTAAACAGGTACAAATGTATGTGGTTAATAAATATATAAGGTCACATCACTGTGAGAAACATGAAACATATCAGTATTGTGTGTAAGTGCAACACACACACATCTTACACTGTGAAAAAGGATTCCTTCGTTGGCCCTCCTGTCGTGTGTGTGAGTGTGTTTTCCAAAGTCTTTAAAGAACGGAGAAGTGAAGTGCTTTGGTATCTGCGTCACTCTGCCCCTCAGCCCATCCAGCACTGTGTCAATACCACAAGGGCCCCAACTACCCGAATACGCGCAGTGTAATGTCCGTTTAATTCTGAGGTCAGACATGTCAGTCAAGCTCTGTGCAAGTTCCAAACAGTCAGAGGCCTCCGTGTAACTGCTGCTGGAGTCGGACCCGCTCTTCCAACTGGAGGTCGAGTCGAAATCCCGGTCCACTTGGCGTGAGGGGAAGTCAAAGCCAGACACGGCCATCAGGTCGCATGTCGGGAAGCTGGCAGAGGTGTCATGTAGCCCGCACACAGAGTAAGGATCGTCCTCTCCTGCCTGGCTCTTGTGGGGGCGGCTGGATCCTGGGTCGCCAAAGTCAAAGTCTAACACACACCTGGCCACACTAGATGAGTCGTTTAGTCCATACTGGGTCACCGCCCATGACGTGTCCTCTAGTCTGTTGGCATGGCATAAAGGGTCCGCGACGTAGTCCGTAAACTGGGGAGGAGGAGGAATTATTTCAGTCGGTGGCGCCGATTCATTGCGCAATGACTTCAACCAATCGATCTCCTGCACCCACAGTCCCTGAATAACCGGGGCCTCTTCCCCTTGTTCCCTCCTCTGTCTCGACGGGCGGCCTTTTCTCCTCTGCCTCCTGTGAAGCCGTGTGAAGCAGTGTGGGAGTTTGTCTGCTCCTTCGTCATCTTCTGTGTCGCTTATAAGGGTTATTTTACTGACGAGGCTCCTGCAGGACAAAGGATGGATGTGAAACTGTTACAGACACACTGAAATGGTAGCCAACGGAATGTGTTGCTTGTGATATGTGGACTATATTACTAATTATGAAATACTATTTTAATCATCTTAATCTCTCCATTTAGAGTGTTCAGGCTCACACGGTACCTACCTTCGAAAGGGCTGAGATCTTGGATAGGAGTATTGCGTGCAGGTTGGGGTAAACTCCTGTGATCCTTCTCCTGTGACAGAGTCATACTCTACATTACTGAAATCTCTCTGGTTCGTGTCCAGAATGGCCCTGGTTGATATGGTTTTGAAGTGTGCATTCCTCTCTACTCTTGGCCCTAATGCCCTTTACACATCCGTGTGGGCATCTATAACATTATTATAGAGTTTACCTTTTAAATGTAGAGTCAGGAATTCAGGAGAAAGTGTTTGAACTTAACTGAATTTGAATATGAACTTGAGCAAAATATAACCACCACTAACTGCCAAGGCTATAGGATAGTGTTGTGTGGTGCGGTCTGCACAACCTCGTGTTCCCATTTACAGAGCCAACTGGGCTGTGTTGCAACAGCAGATGATATTTTCTTGCACAAGGCCTACAGGTGGCATGTGCATTTAAGGAATCAGACCCAGGATCATTTGTCAACCTTCCTAGACTGAGCTATCTGGTTACAACTACATCCATTTTGGATGAAGGTCTGATCCAACACTAACAAAAATGTAAAATGTGAACATATCTTAATAATTATCTATTGTACCTTCTCTACCAAGCAAGAGAGAAAAGCGAACCTCAGCCTTCAGTTCCTGTGCTTTAGAGACATTTAATTAACAGGACTCTCTCAGCCCCATACCTTTAGCCTGAGCAATGACGGACACACAAGGGCTCTCCTCAGAGCTGCACTGCCTGTCCGCACACAAGTGCTTGGCAGTGCCGCGCACCATTGCTCGGCTCAGATGAGGGGCGTCGGCCTTGACCAGGGAGCCCTTCTCATCTTCACCCTCCCAGCCATCTTCCCAGCCAAGCAGGAACACACTGGATCGTTCCGTCACCACCGCAAAGGGCGTGTTGGAGTCAAACACCCTTGGTATGGCCATTACCGGAGTGCAGACATGCTTTATATAGAACTGGAGGGAAAAACATAAGGAAATGTTCTGAGGACAGTCGTGGTGTATATATACTGTATACATTATCCTCATTTAATAAAGCAATGCAAAATTTGACAGATACATATTGGAGAGCAGAGCGAGAGGGTGTAGTCATCCATTAAAACTGACTAAGTGTTCCTGAGACCAGAGAAGACTGCCATGGGGGTTATGACGTTATGTCAGAGCAATAAATACTAAGTGTTGTACCTCGCTGCTCTCCTTCAGGGAACATAGGTACATTCATAACAATATGTCGCACAACAATCAGGTTTCTAGAGTGAGTTGTGAGTGGCTAACTGGGTTGGGAAGGCTGAAACAAATGAGAGGCTAAGGGTTAGCCTAGTTAGTAGCATTCTAGCTCATCAATTATTTGACTACCTGCAATGAGACCTCACAGTGGTGTCAGTTCTCATAAGACTTCCAGTGACACCCAAGGAGACAAAAAAAAGTAATCACCCAACATTCGAAAACAGCAAATTTAGTTTGGCGATGGTATTAGCCATGAGTGGGTGTGAATGAACAAACGCCACTAGTGATTGTGGCAAGGTGAATATAAATAGCATGAAGAGATTTGGCACGCACTGAACTAGCTACATGCTTGCACTGGGCCACACAGCTGTCAAAGTCAATCTTCCTCAGTGGCTGCCATGTTTGACAGTGAAGACCAGGGGAATCAAAACAATTCTACAGCACTTTCTTGATGATTAGACACGAAGAAGTAAAACTGAGTCCTGGTTTTACTTCTGACATGAACCTGCCTGTGCCAGAGTCCTGCTAATAGATGGAATAGAGCCTAGCACTTATTGAGTAAGTATTGCCAATACAGACATTTACATGCGTACTGTTTCTGGCTATACATTAAAAGTATTAACCATTGTAGGGTTCATCTTCAGGCCATAACATAGTTGTCTATGAAAATGACAAAACCATAGATCAATAATAATAATAATAATAATACATAATTTCTGCTTCTACTTTGTTAAATATGTCTGAATCCCATGTTATTATTTGCTTTTGCTAATACCACCATTTTATGCAACATTTGGCTACAACCAATCACCTGTCACTGAATCTTGTGTGCCATTATTTGAAGCATTCACACTGGTACAAGAGGATCAACTTGCCTTGAACCTAGAGATGATTGCCTAAGTAAATGGACAAGGGATTCAAGCCGTTGTTAGAGGGACATACATACCTATCTGTTGCGGTTCCCGGTAAAGAGACTTCACTAATCCAGCAGGATTAGGACAACATTTATTCTTCATATACTGTCTGTGTGTCCTCCTGTATGTACGTCTGTGTACCGGTCTCCAAGCGTAACGTGTACCGGTCTCCAAGCGTTTCTGCCCCCCCACCACTAACTTCTGATTGGTGGGCTTTATGTGTGAATTATGAGCTCTTGTACCTCGATCCCCTTGGCCGTCCACCCACGCACATACACATCAGCCCCTCCAAAGACACCTCCTGCTCAAATACCAGACATGCCCTCGGTGACATTTGGACACAGGCCAGACAGACCACGTCCTCTGATATTTACAGTTATGTATTCCATCCTGCCTTAAACATTTGAACGATCATTAAAAAAAAATTCTATTATATAAAAATCTATTTCTACCCAGAAAACACAGAAGTGCATGGCAAAGTTAAATGTGTTAATAAATATATAGGGGCAAAATATGCTTAAATCAGTTATTTGAAAAAGTTGAATTTTGCTGTGAATTTCATAAATGTTTCAGAGTCCCAACTTCAAAGTGTGCTTATTTTATGTATGTAATAATTATTCAACCGCAAGTATGATGACTTGTAATAGATAACACCTCATGCGAGATGTTTCAGTTTGGAAACTGGAATCCTTCCCATCACATAACTGCCGTTTCCTTCCAGCTAATGCATATTTGCTGTCCCAAATTCAGATGAATGGAATCTACACATTCCCGCGGGAATTAGCCAAATGCCAGAGGAGGGAGGGTAGAGCCCTCTGTGAATCTAAATGTGTGTTGGTGTCGGATGGGGGTAGGGGACCCTTTCCCTGGCAACATCTGAATGGGTCAGTGACTGGCCAATAGAGACCCTTTGGAGTGTGCAGAAACGTCAGTGGGTTTAGAGTTCAGTCAGTTCAGGCCTCTCAACTAGGTTAGGTAGGTTAAGAATATCTATATATAGATCTGTAAAGATCTTCTCCAGATTGACCCATAGGTCACATTCATCAAAAACATTCATTTAACTTATGAAATTACTCACAATACAACCTTTCTTACTTATATATTTTACAGTTTATAGAACTGGGCCAGGACCAGGACAATGGTTTTGAAAGGTTTTAAACATTGTGTATTTTGACACCACTTATGTGAAAAACCAAATAAGCAAAAGTGAATTATAGGTCCAATACATAAAATCCAATAATCTTTACAAATGGAGAGTTGTTTGAACTTGAGGGCCAAAGTAGCTCCCCTGTAGTGAATTCATCAAAACTAACAACAGAGCCACACAACAGAAGAACAGCCTCATTTCAGCTGACCTTTTATAGTTTCCATTGTCAGCAGAATAATGCAATTCTCTTTATAGACACCAGGGGGCATATAGAATTGATCTTCTGAATATACACTGCCAGTGTTGGGCTGCCAGTCACAATCATGGATGTATAAGGTCACAACCTCCACAGCTGCGCCAGTAGGGCGGCTTTTTTTACTGCTAGTCTCTGCTTGCCTATCAACACTTGGGTCGTCATAACAACGTTTTGATGACAAGGAGTGGGCAGGGGGCCATGGATGGAAAAGCACAGGAAGTACCATGTTGGTATGACACTGACTGAAAGTCAACAAGCAAGGATGGCAGAGTATATTATCTGATGGTTCAATTTATTTTATTTCACTCATTAATCATCACGCCTCAATAAAACACCTTTGTAGGCTGCTAAATTCAACCAAAACACAATGTTTATCTTGGGAATCAATGTCAAATACAAACAAAACAAGCACATCTATTCAGAGCAGTACATAGTATTCATTATTCATAGTGACTACATTTTTAAACACATTTTAAATTGCTTTTCTTGGACCACACTTGAAAATCTTCAAAACCCAAAAAAGAAAAAAAAAGCCCAATGTATGACACTGTAGACATCAAAATAACATCTCATCCATAGCTAGAGACAATAACTGGTTATTCAATACGAAATGATTTCAGCATTTTGATAAGGCAACTATGGCAATAGTGCCATCATTCTCATTAATTTCCTACAGTATCAGAAGCACAGTTACATAATTGTCTTTCCAGTCTTTGTTATGATTGTGTTCATAAACTTGGAACACTGTTCAGTGTAATAGGAAAAACAACATATTTGCCCTGGCTTTAGTTTAGACATTAAATGATAATTAGCTCATGCTAATCAACAAACAAGAAAATCAACCACCATCCCTTTAAGGAGAAATTTAAAACCAAAAGCCATATTCATGCTCAATTACTGTTGATCGGTGTATGCAAAAACCTTGCAGTTTTATATGAAGTCCTTTTTGCCTGCTTGCTAAGCTGTGGACTTACCAATTTACCAATTGATTTTCAGTTCCTGATTTTAAACTTAAAATAACAGAGACAGAAAATGTATTAAAATCCAAAATTCATCCAATGAACAGTATTGTAATTCAATTATATTCCACTTGTTTTTACATGCCAAAATGGGATGTGTTTTTTTAATAGTCATAACTGTAGTGGTACATAGCCTTTACATTTACTGTGAATTAAGGGTGACGGTAAATGAATGCCATTGAACAAAATGTATGATTATAGTGTTTCATTTCAGATAAAACTAAATGGTGTTGTCAGATCGACTGTGGGAGTATGTTGTAATTTGCACCAATCCTAGTGTATCCACACCTGTCACCATAAAATAAGTCAAACAACACAAAAATGTCAGAGTAAAACCTAACTGAAAACTATATGGTCTCATGTCCATTGATTATTTATAGTGCAGAAGGGTGCAGTGAGAGAGTTGCAGCTGATTAAAGTACAACAGGCCCGATGTTGTTCTTTCTGCCTGAGAAGATATGGTCCCAGAATAGCCATCTCTGCTGGATGCAACCGCCAGCCTCGAGGTCACAAGAATACCCATCAGGACAGCAGTGTTTTGATCCAGCACAGCACACAGCCTGTCAGTGGAAAATCAGTTTTAGCTGGTTCACTTGGTCAGATGGGTGACTACTGTGTTCAGTGTCCAGAACATAAACTTCACTGACATGCATGTATCTTTGGGATACGGATTGGCAGATGGAAATAACTACTAACAAACTAACTAATAACAGTGCTGATGGGCAGGTATTAAGATTTTCAGTAGGTTCTACATTTAGTTCAAACAGGGCCACAATTATTTTCTGAAAGCAGACCAATATCTGTTGACAGTGGCTATGTTACTGATATGGTTACTCTAGTTAGTTAGATAAATAAATAAATAAATAAATAAATAAATAAATACAGTGCATGTTTCTGTAAAAAAGGCAACCACTGAGTCATCTACCAGTCACATTGCAGTCACATTGCACACACACACACACACACACACACACACACACACACAGCCGCATGCGCACACACGCAGAGTACCTTAGGGGTGGGGCAACACGCCCACTGAGTGGCTGAGGTCCTGCAACACGTTTGCTGCTCAGGGCAATGGAAATTCCCCGCGCCGTCACATGGTATGTCCCTGGTCACCTCGGCATCACTGTGCTTGGACTCTACCACTTTGCTTACGGGGACGGAGTGGGAGACCCCGTCTTCGGCCGTCTTCTCGCACGTTCCGGTCTGCATGGCGCAGGTGTAGCCCT
This sequence comes from Forbesichthys agassizii, assembly GCA_026546735.1. Classification (NCBI taxonomy): domain Eukaryota; kingdom Metazoa; phylum Chordata; class Actinopteri; order Percopsiformes; family Amblyopsidae; genus Forbesichthys; species Forbesichthys agassizii. Next base: position 2,551,240 of record JAODLL010000011.1, read on the forward strand.
GGGGACAGCAGTGTTCGTGGTCCTCACAGCACACCGCCTGCAGAAGGAGGGAGAGAGAGAGCTTTGCTTCTCTAAATCTACACCTCCACTAACATGCAACGTCACGTCACTGCCTGTCTACTACAACGCCCACCTTAACCAAAGGACAGCAGCCCCACTGTCCCGTGGGCAGCTTACAGCATGTGGTCCCCGAGGCGCAGGTACTGCTGTCGTCACACTTGACGTCGTGCAGCGCGTCACCCTGGCCCTGGGCCCTCTGCTTGGGGGACCAGGGGAACACGTGAGGGCTCTGGGCCCTTTGCTTGGGGGACCAGGGGAACACGTGGGGGCTCTGGGCCCTCTGCTTGGGGGACCAGGGGACCACGTGAGGGCCCCTGGAACAGGTGGAGTGATGGGCGTTGCATACGTAGCCCTCGGGGCAGCAGTGGTCCCCGTCATCGCAGCAGATGGCCTGGGGAAGGAGAAGGGAGGGGAGGAGAAGAAGAACTGGTGTTTAGATCAGTCCCACAGTGACGTGGCTCTACACTGGCCTGGCAGGTTCAAGGAGTTCTCACTGAGCTGTAAAAGGTGAGTGTTGATGTTTTATTTTGATGTTTTTGTGTTGTGTTTGCGTTCCCATTAACACCAGGTTGTGTTCTCAGCACGCACACAACGGACAGCTAGCTGAACGTTTATCCGCGTACAAGCGACAAAGCGTGCGACCCTATTTGTCCAGGTCCTTACGTCTCGCAGAGGGCAGCAGCCCCATATTCCCTCCTTCTTCATGAAGCAGCAGGTGTTGTCGTCGGGGCAACCGGTGTGGTCGTCGCACATGTTCCTGGCCGGCCGGGGTGCGCCGCTCTTCGTCGCCCAGGAGACGCTGGCGGCGCCGGGGGCAGTATAAACCGTTACGTGACCTGCCTGAAAGAAGAGTTACACCATGTAAATGTTCTGGTATCATTCTGCGAGTCTTTAATGTAATGCTAATGTCTTGTGAACCACCAAATTGAGTTACTATGGCAACACCAGTATTACAGTAGCCCGGCGTGAGCGGACCCACCTCCGCCACGCTGGGGAAGGCAGGGAGCTTGTCCAGCCAGGGCACCATGGCGTTCCCTGAGGCGTCGTCACACGTCTTAGCTGCCAGGTTGCACACTGTGCTCTGTGGGCAGCAGTGCAGGTGGTCTTCACAGCACACCGCCTGCGAATGTGTGTGTGGACACAGGAAGGGGGTGGGGGTGGGGGGTCGGACACAAGCAAACTGGGTCAGCACCATGCATGTTTCACAAACAATAAATAAATTAAAACATGCACCAACCAAGTCGTCCTTGAATGGACACTTTATGTGAATGATGGCTTAGTTAACGCACAACTGGACTTCATAAAGCAGCTGTCAGCAGGAGAACAGCGCGCGCGTCACACGGGCTATTGACAGCTAAGCGCACATTCAAAACGCAGCTGGCGGACAGAACACACAGAAGGAGGAGCGCCTCCTCCAGGGCCAACGTCACTGACCACTGCAAACCGTGTACCTTAGGCAGGGGGCAACAGGCCCAGTCCCCCTGGGAAGATTTACAGCACGTGTGTCCGTCGCCACAGGCTACGGAGCCATTGCAGGGCACGTCATGGGCTGGAAGTAAAGGGGGTACAGAAACAGAAAGCCATCACTGGCTGCCCATCTGCTACAATGCAAACGTGTCGTGCTTCGTAAGGCCACACCATTCACTCTCATATCCTACATTGTTTATCAAGGCTTGTGTCAGAGGACACCAGAGTGAATGTGGCATGACGAATACAACAACAGTAGCCTGTGTAAATTATACATTTTTTATAGGTCAGCATTTCACAATATTTGTAAAAATAAATTATTTATGTGTCCTCTAACATGATCAAGCATTTACACAAAGGAGGAGGAGTAAAGGGTGTCGACGTGCAACATCTGAAATGGGAATCAGCATCAAACGATAGCAAATATTAATATTAATAACATTTGACTGGTTGTGTGAGCATGTGTTATTGTTTTTGATGTCACTGTGTCAACTGTGGTCAGTTTGTGAACTGTCCAAGACCAGTCAGTATTAACAAGTAAAGACCCTCACTTTAATTACAATTAAAATATTACCTCTGGGGTTTTCTACAACACTTCACAGAACTAATGATCATTTGGGAGTTGGGCTGTAATATCATGTTTCTCTTTGTCCACAGACCTGTCTTCTGTACTGCTATGGCTGTATCCACAGTGGCAGCCATTTTGATGGCCATGCTGGTCTCTCCATGAGCTGTCACACACTTGCTGTGGACCAGATCGCATATGGTTTCTTCTGGACAGCAGTGGAGGTGGTCTGAACAGCACACTGCCTGGAAGACGAACACATTTAAAGAGTTCCTTTTTAGTGGCATTACCTGGGAACACCCAGTGGGTGGCGGTCAGGTCTCATCTAGAATATATCTGGTGGCGTTACCAGTAGCAGCCTAGCATTGGACCAGTGTGAACGACTGCACGTGTGTAAAGTGACCTCCTCCACACCTACACAAGTCATTTACTTTATGTAGCTTTATTCGTGTGCTTTGGCCTTTCGCCCACACAAAATGTATTTTAGGTCACTGAAATTGCCTAAAAAAAACGTGAGTTTGTGGCTTCTGACGCCAGTGTCTGCCATTATCTCCTTTTTTGATGTTGGGGAGAGCGTGCGCAGTTATCTCCTTTCTTTACACGAAGCGTTTTTCATAACCTGTTACAATGACATTTTCATGCGGGTGGAGAGCTTTCATCTTTTGCTTGTATGGATGGGGGAAGGGGGGGGGTTCATTTTAATAACTAAGAAAACTCCCCTGTGTAATATGTAAAAACACACCAGTGTACCAGTGTAAGTGTGGACTGGGCATAAGAGGGGAGGGGAACCACAGCGGTGCTCTCCTACAATACCTGCCTGGCCACACTCACATTGGGCATGGGGCAGCAGCCATATGTGCCGTTGGCCATGAGGCAGCACGTGTACTCGTCGGGGCAAGTTGACACCTTGTCTGGACACGTCACTGTCGGGGAGCGAACAGAACAACACAGGTGCGGTTATTGAACGGCGCCTGCGACAGTGAAGGTCAGTGGAAATGCATGTGCGGCTGTGGCTGGAGACCACTTCGGCTGGAGTCGCACGGCGTGGGATGTGGTCTCTGCACTCACCGTCACGAGGGAGAGCAGCGCTCTTCCTGACGAGGGGGACCTGCGTTTCACCAGAGACACATGTCTGGTGCTCGAGGTCACATGACGTGTTGCCGGGGCAACAGTGTAAATGGTCGTTGCAGCACACAGCCTTTGCGTGAAAGGGTATTAAAATAAAGAGACACATCAGCCACAGTGGAGTTGAGAGTCATTCATTAAATGGGTTTTCTTTTTTAAATAGCATTACATCATGTCATCTACTGAGGCTTAAAAATCACAAGGAAGGTCCATGTCCTATTGCCCAGCTTTTCACCCCTTTAAGATTACATTATTTTATATGTTCTGGTGAAGCAGAATGTTGCTATTGAATAAAAGGTTACTGTTAATGAATATATGAGTATATTTTTATTTACTCAACCGTATAAAGATATATCAAACATCAATGTCAGCTATAAGGTTTACTATTATTTGTCATTGTTTGTAACAACCCCACTGACAGATTTAGTATCAAAAACATATGAATTCATACAGATCTTATTCCATAGATACTGTATACGTGTTGAAAACAGAAAGTCACATACTGCAGCAAAATCTTTTTGTTTTGAACATGACTCAACTCGTGAGTTTCAAGTTTTCAAAAGTATCTTTTTGAAAACATGAAGCCTATTTGACTGTTTTAATAAGCATCAGTAGCACAGTGGTAACTTTCTCAGAACTAACAAATTAGCCTTCAGTGAGGTTGGGCTATTACCATTAGAAATCATGAGAAACCGCATTTTAATAATGTATTGATCGGGGGAAAAGGGTAAACCTAACCATTACGATCAATCTATCGCTCTGCAGAAAGATCAATTAGAAAGATCATTAAGATCAAGCAATCGCTCTGAAGAAAGATCAATTAGAAAAATCGTTAAGATCAATAAATCCATCTGAAGAAATTACACAAGACAAATAATGCACAAACTTTTAGACATAATTGTATAAATTCCACCATGGACCAGGACAAAGACTGAACACCAATGGTAGTATGCAGTATGCAGTATATAGCATAATATCACTGCACATATACATAAAGGTGTATGTCTATCCTCACCACATAATGTATTGCCATCTTTGTTTCACGGGGAAAATCCAACATTTTGTCTCACTCTATATACAATAGTACTCCCCGATTTGCTACTGCAAACTAACTGTAAAACCAAAACTTTGTTAATCTCTAACAGTCACAATGCATCATCTCTGAATTCCCCTTTAAGATCAAATGCTTTTTGGATGAATTCCCTGTATGAACAGAGAGTCTCATCTCTCCCTTGTCCGCACATACTGTACCTCTGGGTAGGGGCAGCACCCATAGTCTCCACTGACCAGCAGGCAGCAAGTTGACCCATCTGGGCAGCGTTTCATGCCGTCAGGGCATGTCACAGACATCACAGCAATGCCTGCAGGAGGAAACCACTTAAGGTAGTATGGTATCACAGTTTATACATTGTATCTTTAATAGCTCAGCAAATGATACCTGTACACATTATAATCATTTGTTTTCTGATGATGCAACTATTTCATATTTACCATATTTTACAGACTATAAAGTCAAGCTTTTAGTTTAGTCAGGTCTATCTTAGCTTAGCTGTCTGGCAGACTCCTGCGACTTATCCCAAAGCAAATAATGTGTATTTTCTCTACGACATACCAACTATGGCCAAGAGATGGCACTAGACACACTCATCGTGACAGCTGAAAAGTGGCTTCTGTACCACCAAAAGAGTATAAATGTGACTTAGATGTTTATTCTTCAACACATTTTGAACTAAAAACTAATAGTGTGGAAAATATGGAACTCAACAGCTAATATGAAGAGTCCTCTACCAGTTTCATCTTTCCTTTTCATAGCAGGACGTTTGGGCAGCATGGGAAAGTATTCCTGTGTGGCAGACACACATTTAGCGTGAGGAAGATCACACTGTGATCCCTCTGGGCAGCAGTGGAGCTTATCCTCACAGCACACCGCCTAGACCGAGACAGTTTAAACATGTTAAGGCAGAAGTACAATAGAAGGGCTTGGGTTTGATCCAATATCTGCAAATATCCATTAGCGTCTGAACACTGGTAAAACCGATGACTATACAGCAACCTTACTTCAAAATTAGAACACATACAGCCGCGGAAAAAAGTAAGAGAATACCGCAGCAGTTTCTCCGATTTTTACTGCATTGCAATTTTTTACTTATATGTGATGAATGCATTTTTTTATTTGAATATATATATATATATATATATATATATATAATGTTAGAATGTTTACATTTACAGTATATACAGTATATATTATTACATTTTAAAGTATGTGCAGTGGCCTCTATTTTTTCCGCAGCTGAACACTAACATTTGACATGAAATAGTCTGTTTATTAGTTGTATTACAGATGTATATTGTTATAACATACCTGTATTACAAGTAAATGTGTAAATAGCATCATATATGCATTAGAAGTATGTATTTTGAGATACAAAATCTGATCAGAGAACAGACAGCCGTTGGTTCACTTCGTACAAACTCAAAACATGTTTTCAAGGTAAAACAGATGTAGGAGTTAGGCTCACCTAATGTGCCTCTATGCTAAATGCCACCCAGTGACATGCTGGTGTGTGCTACCTTGGCCATGGGACAGCAGCCCCAGGAGCTGTCCGGAAGCTGGCAGCAGGTGGTGTCTGTCGGACACTCAGACTCCTGGTCTGGACAAACGACTGCCTTCACGCCCTGCTGGGGAAAGAGCCATGCCGAGCCATGAATACCAATGACGGGAAGACATGAAAGACACTTGATTTGTAGGACAGAAAGTGTAGAATTATGATGGAGAGCTTAAAAGGTAGTCAGCTATTTCAAGCTAATTGTAAGCTAATGCACGTTTTGTCAAATTCAACAAATATCTACTCACATTTCGCTATTTTACCGTTCTCTGTGCGTGTTGAAACAACATAATCTGATACTTCTACACAGCTGTAAATAGTAGCATAAACAAGGTGGCGAACCCCGCTTATATCAACACAGACGTAGCATTGCGCTTTGCTTCACAATGTGTTTCAATGCGTGGAGTGACACCGCAGACGTACAAAGGGATATTCTTACCAAGCGTTGTCGAAAATGACTAACCCTGCCCCTAACTCAATTCTAAACCAATCAATTGTGTCAAATAAAGGTACTCTCCTCCATCATGTGAAACAAATGTCAGCTATTCAGTGGTCATGTGTGATGGGGATGGGGACATATGAGCTTTATAGGAGGTGTTAAGAGGAACATGAGGCTCTTGACACTCTACTGCAGGGGTGCCCAAACCTGGTCCTGGAGATCTACCGCCCTGCATGTTTTAGATGTCTCCCTGCTCCAACACACCTGATTCTAATGAATGGCTCGTTATCAGTCTCTG